>VMOF01000388.1:64065524-64153012 GCA_011764245.1 Trialeurodes vaporariorum
CGGTCGGTCAATTAATTGACCATCAGTCAATTAATTGACGGTCGGTCAATTAATTGACCATCAGTCAATTAATTGACCACAAGTCAATTAATTGACCATCAGTCAATTAATTGACGGTCGGTCAATTAATTGACGATCGGTCGATTAATTGACGGTCGGTCGATTTCTTAAATAATTGGGTGGTTGTCGATCAATCTCAATCAATCTCAATCAATCTCAATTCACGATAATTGTCGAAGTCTAGCTCCGCCTATGCGACCAGTTTTGAAAATGTTTGCAGTTTTCAAGTGTTTCAGAGTGTAACAGCACTGCCACTTGAAAGTATGCCTTAAAAATACGAAAATTTATTTGCAAAATAAGGGGCCACATAATCAAGGATCGCTTCGATGAAAGGACTTTTTTTTGAAGGTAGTAACTTATGACTTGCGCGATAGGGTAGTAGATAGTTTGAACGCTGGTGACGCTGTTGACGGCTGATTGCAACCGATGAGTGCATTTTTTGTGAACCGTGGATTTCAGTGATGTCCAACTGAAACGCGTCTATGATAACAAGAAGAAATCTGACAACTCATGGGCGGATACAGGGAATTGTCTTTCTCTCTCTCCCTCCATTTGAACTTATGTGTTAGAAAAGGACAGCAGAGGGGGCCATCACGTGACTTTGGCCCCCTCTTCTGTCCTTTTCTAACGCACGTTTTCAAATGGGAGGAGAGAGAGAAAGACAATGGGTCTGTTGCAAACTTTTGCTACAGCGATAAAAAGTGTTTACTCCAATGTAAAATCGCCTGAAAAGTCCATTGGTGGCATCATAAAGTCAATAAATACAATATGAAACTCACAAGAGGCGTTTATCGAAATCCAAGATGGCGGCAAAATATCGAGGAATCTGAATGTATGCACCGTGATCATCCAAGGATTGCCAACTTTGACAACCTCACTGCAGGTAGAGGTTATGTGTTTATTTACGTTGTGATTGGTTGTGATGGATATTGTGGGGTTTGGCTATCCTTGGAGTTCGTGGTGCATACATACAGATTGCTCGATATTTTGCCGCCATCTTGGATTTCATTAAACGCATTTTGTGAGTTTATTGTTGCATTTCATTGCTTTCTGATGCCATCATTGGACTTTTCAGGCGATTTTACATTAGATTGCACACTCTATAGCGCTGTAGCAAAAGTTTGCAACAGACCCATTCTCTGTATCCGCCCATGTGACAACTCCGTAACGAGAGAGGAAGGAGTTTTAGATGAAACTCTCACCGAGTACATTTTCAGTATGTTCTTCAACAGCTTTACTCATTTATTTCTCTGCTTATTCCTTTCCTCGCAACAGTTTTTTTTTTTTCTCTCTTTTTCCATTCTGTCATTTCATTTTTATTTATTTTGGTTCCACTTTCATTCTGTGCACGCTCGATTTTCGTGTTTGTGTCAGCGCTCAAGACTCTCAAAATCCACAAGAGAACCATTTTTAATTTTAAGGTGTGAAACGGAAAGGAGAGCGCAGTCGTTTTGTTGGCGTGTTGAAGAAAATGAAATGGAGGAATGAGAGGATTCTTTTTTACTTTTTTTTTTTCACGGCAAGCCACCAGTGGCGGCTCGTGCAATCTGGCAACCGTGCACTTTTGCCATTTAAACGTATGCAAAAAGATCGATACTAGGTGAGGCGCTACGCCTCACCAAGTAATCGATTATTTTACACAGTTTAAATGAAGGAAATCCATTGTTGCCACATTGCACGAGCCGCCGCTGAAGCCACACCATAGTGTCAGTTGTTCTTCTGAACATTGGATTGTTAAAAGGATCTGAATTTTGATTATTTTTGTTTTTTGTTGTTTTTACCCCTCAAACATGGGCGCACAATGCTAATCTAGAGACAATGGGTCTATCGCGTACTTTTGCTACAGCAATGTGACATTTTAACGTGAAATTCGGCGAAAGTAAGGATGTGCACATTAATCACTTTTAAACATCCACTCATTAACGCAGGAAATAACTTCCATTTCAAGCAACTCGTTTTACACTAGACACTATAATTACCGACATACAACTACATAGATGGAACCACCGCGTTTATATTTGAACACATACCTGCTCTTGGAACAGTTGAGTGAGTCAAAATACGCGTTATACAACTCGTTCATTTAATTTGTTCAGGGCCCCTGATCGGAGGTTTGGAGTGGTGACGAGCCAGCTCCTCGCCGCTGAGAGATGTAACGGGGTTGCGGGAGGGGGGGGGGGGAGATATTCATGAGATTCGGAAAAGAATCGGGTTGTAAATGTGTCAAAACCTGTTTGACATGGGCTAATTTTCTATGTGTGTGTGTGTATAAACTCAGTATATTTTCTGTGTGTGAATCGAAGACAACTGAAGTCAACAGAGTCCGAGAACTTGACTTGTTTTAAAATGGGGCCCTGTTTTTGTGCTAAATAAAATCAACGAAGGCATCAAATGACTCCAAATGAAAAAATTAAATGTGTCTGAGTATTTGATTGTACGTATTAAAAAATGTCTCGAAAATACACAATATAACCCGATCATGTAAGTTTCGATTCATATCCTGAAAACGAAATCTCCAAAACACACACGGCCACCAGAGGGCACCTCTTCCACTGTATTATATTATTCATTGTATACAGCAAAACGAGAGTAAGAAGCTTGCCATATACTTCGTAAGGCACGCTTAAAAAAAAGCAAAGGGAAAGGGAAAAAATTGTAATCGAACCCACAGAGTATTTTAAAGGCGCTAAAGAGCATTCCAGAAAATGAAAAAAATAAAATAAGAATGAGATAAATTATTTCACGGTGGAAGTTTATGAGTATCATTGGAAAGGGAGAAAGGGAAAAGAAAAAAAGCAAAAATAATGCTCAAGCTCTGCTTTTTCGAAGCCATATATTTTGCAAAAATCACCTGAAGGCTCGCTTTGAAATCCACGAGTGCACAAAAGCATGCGAATGCAGATTAAAGATGAAGACCTATTCCAACATTCATAAAAACGAATTTTTCAAACTAATTGGAAGTGATAAGTTTTATCTTTATGAGTCTTCAGTCGTTGTATCTTACTCGCTGACAGACGAGCACTCTGGAAAATTGTACGCAAGGATTTATCTCATTTTGTATAATCAATTTATTTTCATATCTTTCAAATTCTTCTTAAACTTGATTTACGCTTTAAAATTTAAATGCTTTGCGGATTTCCCACCTTCACTTAAACGCAATTGAGCTCTTGCAAACTTTTGCCACGGGTGATTCGTGCCTAAAAACCCGTAAAAATGTCAATGAGTACACTAAAAAATCACTAAATTCACTCTCGGAATCGGGCAGATTTCTTGGGAGATTCCAATCTAATTCAAGATGTATGTATAATGTATATCTGTGTTTTCGTAGAGAATGTGACAAATGGGGCTATTGCACACTTTTGCTATAAGCGATTTAATAGTCGATTATGGCGTAAAAACCTCAAAAAATAACGATGGCGGCACTAAAAACTTCCAAAATCCACTCCTAAACTCAATAAACGCAGTTATTTGCGGGAGCGTAATGGTGGCCGAAGGTACTAACAATGGGAGATTCCCATCTAACAATTCTGAAACTCCATCAAGAAGTGACCAATAAGAGACTACTTTCATTTGACACCGGTGTCACTTGGTGTTGCGGTACCATTCATCGGATGTGGATCATCACTCTGATGACTAATTACTCTCTGTGAATCATCCTTGTCAGCATAGAAGGAGTGACGAAATTAAGATAGGAATCTCCCATTGTTAGTGCCTTCGGCCACCATTACGCTCGCGCAAATAACTGCGTTTATTGAGTTTAGGAGTGGATTTTGGAAGTTTCTAGTGCCGCCATCGTTATTTGTTGAGGTTTTTACGCCATAATCGACTATTAAATCGCTTATAGCAAAAGTGTGCAATAGCCCCATTAGACTGGAATATTTTATGATACCTGCCAAGTTCCGCCAATATCTTTACATTACAGCTGTTTTTTGAGTTAATTACTGAATTTTTGACTGTTTTACTGTGAGATCGTGATTTTCGCTGGTCATCTTGATGAAGGGGCATTTTATCATATCGATGGAACGCCCCTATACATAGCTTAAATAAAATCTTGTCAGAATGTCGGTGCACGATTTATCCGTGAATCTAGGACCAATGTATAATATCATCTTTGTCAGGGAAATTGACTAAAAAATTTGAGTAAAAAATTACGCTGTTCCCCTGGGGACGGTCCCCGGTCAGTTGATCTACAGATTTTAGGCGTACAAGAAATTTGACCTACAACATTCAACCTACAATACTTTAGTCTAAATTATTTTGCCTACACTACAATTTGACCCACACGGCTTTTAGCTAATATACTTTTGGGCCCTTACTTGATTTTAGTCAAGTAGACCTTCATTTTTTTTAGCCTAAAAATTTTAATACAGGTTGTACCAACTGAGATCTAGTTGAAGGTTGTAGTTGTGGCCAATCGCTCTGAGGTAGATTCGAAGAAAATATCAATATTTTCCCTTCTTTTCCCTCATTATAAACTTCAAAAATTAGAAAATTCTGACCAGCCAGTGTGTTTTTATATGGATCTGGTATTTGCACTAGAGATCATTGATGGATTTGGGATTCGGACGGAGGTCTCTTGACGCATCCGTTTCATATTAGCTTTTTTACTTTCTCGTTGTGGGATTGAGCCAGCACGAAGACCTAATAAACTGTCAATTTAAGATTCAGATGAGGCATTTTGCTATGATTACCTATGAAAATGTAACAGCTGATATATTTTTCGCTCTGAAAAGAGTCTATGATTGGAATGAGAGTGACTGTTCATAACTAGAAAAAAGGAGGCTGCTTTAAATTTACGTTTCTTTGGGATAAAAAACATGAAGGTCTTAATGGACTAAAATCAACGTAAGGCCAAATCTATATAAGGTAAAAAAACTGTGTGGGTAAAATTTGTAGTGGGGGAAAAATGTAGACTAAAGTATTGTAGGTTGAATATTGTAGATAAAATTTCTTGTAGGCCTAAAATCTGTAGGCCAACTGATCCGGGACCCCGGGGGACGCTTCTTCCGATTTTTACGTTTACGAAAAAAACTAAAAGCCTTTGAAGTCAAATTTTAAGATCGTGACTAGTGGCGCTATCTTTTGAGTCAGAATTTCTTGTCAGACAGGTGAAATTCACCTTCAAATGTTAAATCGGCGATGATTGCCTCAAATAAAAAGTTCGCAACATCTCCCATTTCTCCCCCGCATTTCGAAGTGGGGGGGCGCGCAGGGGCTCCGCAACTTTTTATTTGATTAATAGTTCAATACAAACGCTCCGAGTTGATTTGTTCCCCTCTCCGCCCGGCTGCTCCTGTAGGAGTTTTCAGGACCCCCGCTCCCACCCCCACCCCGCCCTCCGCCATGAACTTCTCGACAGATATTGATGAAACCAGTGCTCGACTAAAACCGTAAGTGCCCCTCCCCGTTTCATTAGGGTCCCCTGCGGCGAAAATATAACGTCGGTAATTGATTCGTTTATTTTAAATTGACTTCGCTAAAGTGCACAAGTTACATCTGCTCCCTTCTCTCTCCTCCTCTCTCTCTCTCTCTCCCCTCTCTCTCTCTCTCTCTCCTCTCTCCTCTCTCTTTTTTCTCTCTCTCCCTTCTCTCTATCTCTCTCTTTTTTTTTTCTTTCCGCATGGCCCATTTATTTTTTGTTAAAATTTTTTTTTGGCGACAATTTTTTGTGATATTTTAACATTCCTTTTTGATTTTCTTTTATCTCGTGAAAAAACGTTTTTTTTACGCCATCAATTTTGTAAATAGTATACTTAGTAGTTGAGTACAAGAGAGGGCCTTAAGCCTTAACTTTGCCATTTAAAACATATACCTATTGTAAAAATCAATGAATTAATCAACCCCTCTGTCTCTCTCTCTCTCCCCCCCCCTCTCTCTGCCCTCCTGAAACCCCCCGCCCCACCCTCTCTCTCTTCTCTCTCTCTTCTCTCTCTCTCTCTCTCTCTCTCTCTCCTTCCTCTCCCTCTCTGACTCTTATAACTTAGTGCAGGAAGTAAACGGGGGTTCCCTCAAACAGGGCTACACGCCGCCGTCGCCCGTGCCGAAAAAAAAGAATGCGAACTGAAAACTTCCGGAATGATTTAAACTCTTGGAGCGAGTCTTCGTCATTGTAACCGTCTACTTGCGTTGCGCCACGCGATTCCCGCCACCGCTCACTTTAGTCGAGAGTTTAATAAAATCCTCCGAAAATTGAGATTTAGGGAGCCGGGACTTTACTCCGGGGTTTTGTTCTTAACTCGCGGCGTATACTCGTTGAGAAAAAACGTCAAAAAAAAAGAAAAAGAAGAAAAAAAAAAAAAAAAACTTTTTTTTAAAAAATTTTATTTTATTTTTTTTGTTTCTCTCCTACCGTAGGAACGAACGTATATTTCATAAAAACGACACAGCTCAAAAATGGTCTTTTTTACGCTATATGGATCAGTGTGATAAAGGGTATACCCTTTTGTGGCGCATCGATGAAGAGTCTGTATCTCTCTCTGTATGTATGTAAACATGCTTTTTAAAAGGAAAAACCACTTAATTTTTCTAGTAAAGCCTTTTTAAAAAACTAGGGGTTTAACTGCCATTTTTTGTACACAGTCTGGTCAGAAGTTCTGTCAGTCGAGAACCCTTTTGTTCTTTTACGTTTTCATGAAATACCGTCCAAAATAAGTATAAAAACTCACATATTTTCTTAAGTACGTCTTCAAAATATACCGAAATTTCCATATTATTGTATCAGGGGGCCGGCGTAGCCAGGAATTTGTCGAAAGGGGGGGGGGGGGCGAAAACTGTCGGAGGTTTGGGGGCGGGGGGTCCAAAAATAACGATTTGTTAAAATTCTCTGAAAACTCTAGAAACCCATTTTTTTAGGGCAACTCTTGCTGTCAAGGGGGGGGGGGGAGTGGTCTAGGGCCTCCCCCTCCCCGGGGCTACGCCCCTGATTGTACTTTTCCCTTTATTTTAGTATCAAAAAATTTTGGGTTGTAATTGAAATGAAGATTATACCAGTATCAGATCTTCGATGTTGAATCTTTGCGGTTTCCCAGTATTTTGGCTTACTAAACCGGGAGTTGGAGAGACGGGTTTCAATAACTGTACCATATGTTTGCACACCGTTGACGCAGCCTAAACACCGATGAATCGAGTGGATGATCTGCCGAAAATTGAAAACCACCGCATTACCGCGGGCACACTGACACATTCTAGGTGGGCAGGGGGGAGACGAGATACAAATATGCGAGTTTTGTGGCTTCAAATAAGCAATGAAGCGGTGTGAAATCTGTAGAACCGCCGAGGCAGGAACAACCCCCCCCCCCCTCCCCCCTCCAACCCCCCCCTCTCTAAAACCCGACTAGATGGATCAATTCTCCAAACACTCGTCTGTCTCCCTTCAATTTACCTAACTGCGGTAAATTCGCGTGAGCAAGTACATGTACTTATATATCAGCACGAAAGTTGATCGAAAACGATTTATAATGTCATATCATAAAGGCGTAATTCACTGTGATGATGTTTGTCGGTGGATTTTGATAGTACAAATTTAGGCCAATTCGTTCTATTAATAATTCCAATTTCAATGGTTGATTCTCACGTTAAACCCAAAAAAATTACAATTATTTTGACAATTGTACTATCCCAATTTATTCACCTTTTTATGCTCGACTCTCACTTTAATGCCGAGAAAATTACAATGTTCCCAATTTCCGTCACGATCCGTGAATAATTTTTAATAGAGCTGCGGGCGTTTGAAGAAAAAAAGACTACTTACGACGTAAATGTTTGTCAAATGATGTACATTGTGTCTTTGCAGGAACTTTGGGTAGTTTTTCAATGGGCTTCTAGGATTTGTTACGAAGAATTTTGCACTCTTTGGGGTGAATTCTGGTCGTATCATGAGACATTTCAAGCAGGAATTTTGGCCGTGTCATGAAAATTTTCAAGCATAATTTTAGGACTTTATAGGGTCGTTTGAAGAACTATTAAGGCGAATAATGAAGACAACTAAGCCAAAAATTTTACAAAGAAAATTCTTTTTTTTAAAAATTTTTTTTTTTTTATTTTTTTTTTTTTAATCAGGCCACTTTTGCTCAACGAGCTATACATTTAACTAGAGGGCGGTTTTAAAGGGTAACCTGCGTAAACCCCCATGGGGGGTTTTTTGGTTTGGTTTAAGTGAGTAATTTTTTCCCTTTTTTTCCATGTTTTTTATGCAACTAACAGAGACTGGGCCATGTTTCGATCCATGTACGTCGTCGCCGTCGCTGCACCAAAAAACTTGGGAAAAAATGGATAAAATTTTCGCTTAAACCTAACCTAAAAATCCCCCATGGTGGTTACGCAGGTTACCCTTGAACTGCCACTCTAGATAAATGTGTAGCTCGTTGCTTTGCTAGTATGTCTCCTCTTTGTCTTTAAACAATAAGAAAACAGGAGGGGGGGGGAATTTGTGACTTTAGGCCCTACTTCCCTCTCCTTCTAACAAATGCATTTGAACCGACTAAAGAGAGAAAAGGACAAACTCTATAAACGCACGACTGGAGTGGGGAAAAAAAAAGAAAGTAAAAAAAAAGTGTCAATCATTGATTCCGCTTGTAAGCGCAACCGGATCGAGCAACAAGCGCATATTTACACCCGGGAACCCCCCCTTTCCCCCCCTCCTGCCAACCCCGAGGTTCCTATATTTCGCTATCACCCTTTTTTCCCATGTATAAGTATACCCTTTCAACAACGGCTCTCTGCTTTCCCCTTTCATCTTTTCGCCGCGGGGGCGTCAGAGAACGTTTTACTATCCATCATGATTTTTTGTGAACAAACTTTTGTTTGCAGACAACTTTCCCCCCCCATTCTCCAGCTTTTATCTTTTGACATCTCTGCTTCTTTATATAAATTATAATAAGGCTCTCGATCGAAATATCCAAATTTTCCAAACGATCGTTTTATTCTGTGCTCCCTCTCCCCTAGTAAAGTCTGTCCCTGTCCTGTTTTTAATTGCATGATGGAATAAGAAAAGAAATTAGAATGAGCTCATTTTGTAAATTTTGCTAAAAAACGATGCACTGAAAAAAAGCGATAATCATGGTACCAGATTCTAGTCATATATTACCAGAAGCACAAAGATATGTGAACGACAAATAGTATAGTACTTTGACCAGAAAATTCTGGTGTTAGTATACCAGAATGTGGTCATAGAACTAGAATTTCCAAAAAAAATATCAAGAACTGCACAGATAAAACAAAACAAAAAATGTTTTAGATTTTAAAAAAAAATATTTCTGAGTTATATGACCATAAGACGCACTTTTAAACTAATTATATACTATTTTTTTTTTTTTTTTTTTTTTTTTTTTTTTTTTTTTTTTTTTTTTTTTTTTTTTTTTTTTTTAAGTAAAAAGATTTTTTTTTAAATTAACAATAGTATTTAAATTGGAAATATTTTTATATTGAAAATTCGGTATTTTGATCAACTGAAAATTTTAAAACTACCCAAAGTTCCTTAAAACCATGCCTGAAGCGTTTAACTCTTTTACTACTAAGTTCATGTTACAAGAGCTCACGCATTTTGAGTATCGGGTGGACGGATTCCGACTAGTAACGGTGCTTGATTCCAAAGTGCATCAAAATGGATAGGCAAGTGGTTGGTTAGCAACGAGTCGGAACTGTTTGCTAAACATCCACTCCCGATCCGTTTTGATGCATTTCGGGAAACAAGCACCGCTACTTGTAAGAGCCCGTCCCCGATACTCAAAATACGTAAACTCTAGAGGAAATCGAAGTTTTGATTCATTCAAATTCAGCGGGTAGGTAACTATTCGTACTCCGCTGTGTCGATTTTGCCTATCCAGGTAATTGAAGGAGCTCAGTGAAATATTACTTTGCAAGTGTTCGAGCGGTTTTTCGTATATTTATCGGATATCGGACTATTGCGACTCAGAGCTGCCGTGTTGCGTATAATTAATGGTATTTTTCCATCCACCGATGATTCCACCGGTTGAGAAAAGATTACACAGTTCAGTTCAGTGTATGACTGTAAGGCACGGAAAAACATTAATCTGCAATGTTCTCTCAACCGGTGGAGTCGTTGATGACTTTAAAAAACTTGCAGATATTTTAATTATTCAACGGCGTTTCCACCAACTGAGAAAAGATCCCAGATCAGAGTATTTTCGTGCATTACAGTCATACGTTGAACTGAACTGTGTAATCTTTTCTCAACCGGTGGAATCATCGGTGAATTGAAAAATACCATTAATTATACGCAAAACGGCAGCTCTGTATTGCGTTTAAATTAACGCATCTGATAGTTTCACGTTAATTCATATTGTGAGAAAAAGCTTATGGTTTTTGGATTTTAATTTGTGTCATTATTTTGTTTCAGGTAAGTGTATTGCAGGCACGTTTTTTCTCGCCGTTACTAACTGGCCCTACTTTCGTTAAAACTGTCTAGTGTTGTGCGTACGTACAAATCTTACTCATAATTTTCTAGGCTGTCATATTTTTTGATTGCCCTTGATAAGATATTTTTAAGAAACTGTTTTTTTCGTGCTGTTAGGTGGAATAAAATTTCCAAGAAAGAAAAGCAATTACATGTGGTCGTGGCCAAAGCGTTTACCAGAATGATCATTCTGAGTAAAATTTAGCATTCGTTGCATTTTAAAAGTGTAATTTTGACTTTAAAACTTATAATTGACTACTTTACTCCATCAAGGGAAACTGCTTTTGTGCTGTTGGATGGAATGAAAGTTCCACGAAAGAAAAGTAATTATTTGTGGCCGAAGTGTTTACCAGAATGGTGGTTCCGAGTAAAATTTAGAGTTTGTTGCACTTCAGTGGCGGCTCGTGCGATTTGGCAACAGTGTTTTTATCCCATTTAAATACATGGAAAACAATCGAAACTCGAGGAGGCTGCCAGCCTCTGCTTGAATCGATTTTTTACCTGAGTTTAAGTGGGAAAAATGCATGGTTGCCAAATCTCACGGGCCGCTACTGTTGCACTTTAAAACTGTGGTTTTGACTTTAAAACTTAAAATTGACTACTTTACTGCATCAAGGGAAACTGCTTTCGTGCTGTTAGATGTAATGAAAGTTCCACGTATAAAAAGTACTTACTTGTGGCCAAAGCGTTTACCAGAATGGTCATTTCGAGTAAAATTTAGAGTTCGTTGCACTTTAAAACTTTAATTTTGACTTTAAAACTTAAAATTGACTACTTTACTGCAACGATGGAAACTGCTTTTGTCCTGTTAGGGAGGATAAAAGTTCTACGTGAGGAAAGTAACTACTTGTGGAAAAAGTGTTTACTAGTGTGATCTTTCCAGGTAAAATTTAGTATACGTTCTTTTTTGAAACTATAATTTTGATTTTAAAACTTAAAGCTATGCAGCGAAGCTAGCAAGCAAGTAGTGACCTCCAGTCCTCCAACCTTGGTCATGAGTAATAACAAAACAGTTTTTAATGTTACGGATGCTATGTTTTTCCTAGAATGCCGAACGACCCGTTGACCCAGTATATTTCGGAACACCCCTAAGATGTCGCAGCGTGTTGAACGGTGACTTTCGGAACGGAAAGCACGGGGGGGATGAACTGGGAAGTGAAGAGGAAGGTGCTCACCATTCAACATCCTGCGACATCAGAGGAGTGCTGACGTTGTTTTGTTGAATCACCGAGAATTTAGCGAGCCTCTGCTTCAACCAGTTAGTGCTCCGTCTATATTTGTCTCTGGTATCTTTGTGTTCGTGTTTTTTCCCCTTTTTTTCGAAATAAATAATCCTCGATGAAAACCGTCGGAATTTTATTTTATTCTAATTTTTTTACGCATATGTAATATTTACGAATGAAGTTGTGATCTGACGTTTAAACAGAGATCCTGACTCAACCAGAGTTTGGACGAGGAAATGCAACCGTTATTTGATGCAGTTACAGTTTGTTTATGCCCTTCGAATTGTGATCAATATTATTTTTATTTTTACCTATCTTCATTTATTTTGTTGGTCTCCCGCTGCCTGTCATCGCTGTCTTCCCGACGCGTCGTTATGACAGGCATCGCAATTAATACGTTTATAAATTATTCATAGTCGCGAGCAATATTTCGCTCGCTAATTGAGATGCAGGCTCCGTACACTCCGCTGAGTTACTTAACTTAATTTATCGGTAAATAATTCCCTTTTTTGCTCAAGTTTTCGCTTTTGCGCGCCAACTTTTGCTCACTTCTCTCTGACGACACTCGCGCCCTCGCGCAAAGAGATGCCTCCTCCGCGATCCGCTCTCTCACTATCTCTCTCTCCCCCTATATCTCCCCTCTCACTCTCTCTCCCTCTTTCTCTCTCTCCCTCTTTTTCTCTCTCTCTCCAAATTTCTCCCCCCTCTCTCTCACTCTCCCTCTCGCTCCCAATCTCTTTCTCTCCCCCTCGCACTCTCCCCTCGCACTCTCCCCTCGCACTCTCCCCTCGCACTCTCCCCTCCTCTCCGCGCTCGCTCTCTCTCTCTCTCCCTTCTCCTCTCTCTCTCTCTCTCTCTCTCTTCTCTCTCTCTCTCTCTCTCTCACACTTTTCGACGGTCGCGAAAGTAATTATTGCCGCGAACAAGTTCCAGCAAGTTTGTCCTCCGAGGTGGTTTTTTTTTTTTTTTTTAAATTTTATATTATTTCTTTAAAATAAATTACTATTGAAAAAACAAGTTTATGACGCCGAAACTTCAACGGTTAGTTTTTACAGTCAGGCTGCATTGCTCTAAAATTATTCCAGGTACACGAGTTTTAACCACACATGGGCATTGCGGAACGTAGGCGTAGTTTTAAACGTAACATGGAGGCAGCCATAATTAATGCGAAGGTCTGTCATTGGCGGATCCAGCAATCTAGCAACAGTGTATTCTCCCCATTTGATTGCATGATAAATAATCGATTTGTCACGGGGCTGTAGCCCCTCCAAGAATCGATTGTTAATCATGCATTCAAACGAGAGGAATGCGCAGTTGCCAGATTGCTGGATCCGCCTATGACTGGTCTGTTATGGAAATTTGACACTTGCTCAGTTTCTTTGCCGCTTATTTTCGAACCTTAAATTCAGTAGCGTACGCAGGAATATGTCTCTCTTTCTCTTCTCCCGTTTGAATGTATGTGCTGGAAAAGGAAAGCAATAGGGGCTGAAGTCTCGTTTTAGCCCCTGTTCTTGTCCTTTTCTAACACACGTGCTCTAATGGAGCAAGAGAGAGAAAGACAAATTCCTGCGTACGCTACTGCTTAAATTAACACTTCGGACGGAACCATTTGAAATTGGTCTGAATAAGAGCTCTTGCAAACTTTTGCTACGTATGATTGAAGAGTTGATTTTTGAATGAAAACTTGTAAAAGTGATGATAAGTTCACTAAAAAATCACAACATTTGCTCTTAGAATCGGGCTTAATGGAGGAGCTACGCTGGTATCATGGAGATATTTATATCTAAATTGAGATGTAACTGTGTATTACCGTAGAGAAAGTGGCAAATTACGTAGAAGTGGCAAATTACATTGGAATCTCCCATGGTACCTGCGTAGTGCGTAGCTTAGGCACACGGAAAAAAACTACGGTGAAAATAACCATACGGATACCTGATTTTGGCACCTGCTAGATGTCATGGTAATGTTAGCCAGAAGAATACTATGTTTTGACTAGGTACTAGGTGATGTTACCTGATTGCATGTCGAATGTACTCAAAGTATTGGTAAATGTACCATACTTCTGTTCAAGTTTACCTTAACATCTAGCAGGTGCCAAAATCAGGTATCCGTATGGTTATTTTCACTAATCTTTTTTTTCCGTTCAGTATACGATCTTGCAATGGCGTACGCAGGAATAAGTCTCTCTCGCTCTTTTCCCGTTTGAGTGTATTTACTAGAAAAGAAAAGAGATAGGGGCTGAAGACACGTTCGAGCCCCTGTTTCTGTCCTTTCCCTACTCACGTGTTCAAATGGGGATAGCGAGAGAAAGACAAATTCCTGTGTACGCAAGTACGCTACTGCGATCTTGTCGTCACAGCTGTATTCTGAGTTAATAACTGAATTTTAGAATGTTTTAGTGTGATTTTCGCGATTTTCGCTGTTTGTACGTCAGATTTTAGGATCCATTTGCATTTAGTAAAAGTTTGAATCCCGTTTTGGGGCTAAATTGCACCCATCATCAGCCAGATATAAATGGAAAAAGTGCTTCAATAATGCACATATCACAAGCAACAAAATGAATGGTATGATGTTTTTGTGTGTAGAGTCGATTCATCATAGAGCACGGGGTTACACGATTAACAATTAAATTCAAAGTAAAGGTCAGCGATGGGCAAAAATAATTTTTTGAATGACCGCGAATTACTAGCTAAAATTATTCGCATTTTTCTCTTGTTATTCCTTATAGTAAATCAAAGTTTTGACACTACCAGCATATTCATCTGTCATAAGATGAATGACGGGTAGTGTTAAAACGTTGATGTACTAATAGGAATAACATGAGAATAATGCCAATAATTTTAGTTAATTATTCATGGTTATTTAAAAAAACTATTTTTGCTCATCACTGATGAAGGTCAACAATTTAATCTCGCGACGTGTCATCAAAGTTAACACTTAACTGCAGATGAGCCCAGATCTGGAACAATCACTTTGAAGCCTTATCTAAAAGTAGGGGACTTGAGTTGTACTGTCACTGCATGGTGGGTCACATGTGGAACAGATACTAAACGAGTAAGAATTGTCGATTTGGTCCAATGAGCTATAACTTTAGAGTGGCACATCAAGGAACGTTCCGCTGGTTCATTGTTGTCACCTAGGGCGCCGCCACACAGTGTGTCCTAAGCGGCAAAAACCCTATTTGTCCAAATCCATCGAAACTCTTCAAAATTAAGGTAACTCTACTCCTTAGGGTATAGACTAATAGGTTTGGACGGTTATTTCGACTTTTTTTCATTTTATTTGGAGATATGAGGCTTGGAATTGGAGTTTTATTCATAAAACCGAAATTTGCTGTATTTTTTGGAAATTTTAAATCGGTACTTTTAGACTGTTTAATCGTTATTTTTGAAGTAGGAGGCACTTTTCTGGACAACATAAGACCAATTTAATAAACCTTCATGGTTAGTTTGAAAAAAAAAAATTATCATGCATTGGCAAGACTTATATTGCCAACTCCTCGAATTAGAAGGAACTTTTGCAAAGTTATAGACTTTCAAAAGCTAGCTCCGGTGAGCTCCGGTTTCTCGTTGGCATTTTTGGCATGCTGGGTATGTGGACAAACTACCCTGAAAAATTTGTAACCGGATTTCATTGGGTTTGGAAGATATGAGCCGTTGAACATAGCGAAGCGGGGTCGTGCGCGGGGCTACAGAAAATTCAATGAAACTATATATCTGGCTTTTTGTTTCATATCTCAGTTAAAAATCACTTAAAGGAATAAAACTTTCAATGAGAAGAAAGGAAATATTATGGTCTTCAATTTTGGTCTCTAGCAATTTTTACGTAGAAGCCACGGGAAGGGAGAAAAATGAGGGAGAACGGCACAAGGTTTAGTAGGCTCGAAAGTTCCGGCGGACGACAGCACAGCAGCGTTGCCGAGACAAGTTCCAACCTGTCGCGTTGCGCTGGCTCCCTTGCTCACTCCACTGCACTGTCGCACTGAGTTACTTCGCTGCGATCCTTCGACTTGACAACATCGAAATCGCACACAACCATTTATGTCCTCTCTCCACATAGCTCATCATTATATTGCTACAACACCCACTTGATAGGTAATCACTTTCATAGTTGTCTGATAACAGTTTTTGGAACAAACTGCACCAATATAAACTGTCACCGAAAATTCTAAGTAAACAATTTTTAATCTCCCAAAAAGCACTGATGGCTTGGTTTTGGGGTGCTGAAAATATTTTCTTTGAATTCCTTGGGGTAGATTTATAACGTGAACGTTTGGTCCACTTTTTACTATCTCCAGCTGCTATCTTAAAAAAAATTGAGGCTGAGTGGTTTGGTTTGAATTACCCTGTATAGTAGCAAAGCCAAACAAAAAAACAATTGAAAACAAAGAAAACCAACAAAATCAACATCACAACCTCCACTACCACTCCCATCACCATCAAGAGCAACAATGATAAAGATAGTGACAACGACGAAAACATTAGCAAATCAGCTATGCGAAATATCCTCACCAAAATGGGACAAAAGCCGAGAAATTGGAGATTGTACAAATCTCCCCCCCCCCCCTCCCCCCACGGGTTTTAAAGAAATCTTGTTGAGAGGCTCACTGCATGTTTTTTGGTGAACCAATAAACCTTTACCGCCGTTTTTACGTATTTGATTTCAAATTCAACGAGGTTCTTGCATCGTATGAGGTTTTTGCCGCATCTTCCATTAAGAGGTCACACTGTGCGCCATCTTGCCGTAAAAATCGATTTTGAGGTTAAGTTTTGTAGGTTGTTTCCGGTCGTTTCGTAAACAAACTCGGACATCGCCGGAAACGACCTACGAATCTGCCGTCCAAATTCCCGCCAAATTCCGAACGACCTACGAAATTTAACCTCAAACCTTGGAATCTGCCGTCCAAATTCAGCTTTTTCCCGGGATTCCTTCTACCCTGTGTGGCACAAGGTGGACCAGCCCGCTGCCACTCTAAAGTTATAGCTCATTGATTTGGTCCTAGAGCTCGCAGCACAGGATAGAGAACGTGCAGAGTGGTTGGAAATAGCTCACTGAAAATCTGATAGAGATTTTCCGATTTTTATTGTTATGTTTGGGAGTAACTCAGGGGTACCATATACAAAAAAACAACTATTGAAACTTACTAACTTATTTTTTACTACTTTAATTTTTTTTTTTTTTTAGCTTGAAAACTTTATTTTCAGTTGCATGGATACCTAAATGCGGGTAAGGCCATATTTGGAAAAATTAATTTTCAACCATTGAAATATAATGGAAAGAATTTTTTCACTCTTTTTCCCTGTCTCAAGGATCAAAATTGTACTGAAAAAAAAATGTATTTTATTGAAAAAAAAAAAAAATCGTGCAGTAAAGGGTTAAATATTATTCAAAAAATGATTTTTGTTCATCGCTGATGAAGGTCAGCAATTTACTCTTGCAGCGTGTCAACAAAAGCAAACGTTTGCTTCTGATGCCGAACCGACTAGGAGAGTATTGTCGATGACCTCCATTTTGAACTCTGAGCTTAATTTTGATCATGTCATCAGTGCTTGTAAGGGGCGGGCGGGCGGAGAGATGTCAGTATAGAAGTTTGACACCGCGCGCTATTCGCGTTCTGCTATACGCCTGCTTTACGCTCGAAACTTTCCCTTCCTCTCCTGTATAGCCGGGGCCCGGGGTGGGTTCGCGGAAGTCGGAATCCGTTTAAGGTCTTGACAAACCAAGTGTAAGAGATTGCCCGGCCTCCTAAGACTAGTCAAGTGTTACCCGTTCCGGAGAGGATGAATGAAGGGTGGGAGGGGGGAGGGGGGAGGGGGGGAGAAAAGTGTCGTGTCGCGCGGGAGCAAGGGAGGATCGGGTATACCCGGAGAGATGGTGAAAGGGAGGCTCGAATTTACATAAGTGGCTGATAATTTGTGGCGTGCCAACCCTTTTCACCCCCTCCGTACCCCCTTGAGGTTCCTTGTCGCCTTGTTTCCGATGGATGGTGGGCGAGCGGTAAGAGTATAGCGGTATCTAGTTGATATTCTAATTAAATCCCTTGTTGGTAGTGTCGCCTCTCTCGCGGGGAGCTCTTTGTTTGATGCGTGCGACGCTATTTCTAAGGTCGGCCCACCACTGACATCGCCGCACAGTGCGCTAAATGCACAGTCTCGCTAAATTGTTGCTATAAAGTGATTCAATGGTTAATCCTTGAGTATATAATCCAGTGCCGGCTCGTGCAATCTGGCAAAATCGTATTCTCTGTATTTAAAACTGTTTAAAATAATCGATCTTGAGGAAGTGCAAATGCACCCCTGACATATCGATACTGTTGCATAGCTTTAAATGGCCAAAAAGCATGGTTGCCAAATTGCACCAACCGCCGCTGGTCAAATCCAGCAAAAGTAACGATGATCACTGTAAATAAACAGTAGGGAATACTCTACCAGCACTTTCTCACATCGAACTTAATCTGCGGGCCGATCCTTGAAATTCACGACTTTTCGGTAGACTGGATAAGAATGGAAAACGGTGATTGGTGGAGACGAGTCACGTTGTTGCCAAGTCTAATCAAAATACGGAATGGATTAGATTGGTTATCGGGTACTTCAAGACTGCCCGATAACCAATCTAATCCATTCCGTATTTTGATTAGACTTGGCAACAACGTGACTCGTCTCCACCAATCACCGTTTTCCATTCTTATCCAGTCTACCCAAAATTCGTGAATTTCAAGGATCGGCCCGCTGGGGGCCCATACCCCCCTTTATTATTCTGTGAGAGACCCCCAGACCCCCCTATAATATTCTGGGGAAACCCCTAGACCCCCTGTAATATTCTGGGGGAAACCCACAGACCCCCCCCCCTACAATATTCTGAGGGAGACCCGTAGACCTCCCTTAAGGGGTTAATTTTACAGTAAGCTGGTTGCAGAATGTTTTTGCAAATTTTAATCAAAATTCAAACAGCTTTATTTGGAACATTCCTATTTTTCCCTATGTCTACCCATATTAACTATTTCCCCCCATTGATTTTAATGGAAACCTTTTATCCTCCATGACTTGCTTAAAATTTAAAATTTCATAAAAATGAAAAAAGCTTCTCGGAGGAATGTTAAAAGCAACTTTTCTGCAAAATGTTGATGTATATGGACGATTGGTTCAAAAGTTATGCTGGGATACAGACAGACAGACAGACAGCACTTTCTCAATTTCTAACTTCGTTAAACAAGAGAAAGGAAAAATAACGAGATTCACTCACTGGCTCACAAAATGACTTTAAAGTTCAAGACCTATACCACAGAATAATACAATCAGAAGGGAAACTCCCATAAAAGCCAATGGAAACAAGATTTGGAATTTACTGGCACAAACTGGCAACTGTGCCTACTCACTTCTCAAGATGGCGGACATGCTTTTTCAGGCTATACAACCAATCACAACTCGGCCAGTTGCCGGAGATCTGCCGAAGATTGCCGAAGATGCTCACTTTCGAACATGGCGGCCCGAAGTAAAGAATGTTTCAAAATGAATTCGAGTTTCCGTTCTGATTAGAGTATTCTGTGCCTATACTCTGTTCAGGATACGATGAGACTTGGTGAGTCAGGTCGAAACGCACTACTTTGCAACGCGGGCCTTTGAGTTGTATAGTCATTGTACTCACTCGGGCTTTTTTCGACTGGATCCTTCTTCGGGAAGAGGCAATACCGAGAATTGGCTGACTATGAATGTTATCTGTGCAAAAGTCAAATTAGAAACGGTCACAGATACGACAAAATGGATGAAATTTATGTCTAAAGGGCCAACTCGTCAAAATTAGTTGAATTTGACTCCTCGATATCCTCAGATACTAATTTTTTTAAACAATTCAATTAAGGTACACTCAGAAACGGAATTCTCAATAAATAAATCTCCGAATATGATGAGGTGTCAAATTCGACTAATTTTGACGAGTTATGGCCCTTTGGGCATAAATTTCATCCATTTCGTCGTATCTGTGACCGTTTCTAATTTGGCTTTTGCACAGATACATTTATAGTCAGCCGATTCTTGGTATTGCCTCTTCCCGAAGAAGGGTCCAGTCGAAAAGAGCCTGAGTGAGCACAATGGCTGTACAACTCAAATGTCTACGTTGCAAAGTAGTGCGTTTCTACCTGACTCACCAAGTCTCATCGTATCCTGAACAGAGTATAGTGGCAGATATACGCGGGTGCAGTCAATGAATTAAATAATTTCAGTCGACTCCTTAAATTTTGTTTCAGGTGATTGTGTCAAAAATTTTCAGGTTTGTTTGAAAAACACTCATTGTCAGTGGAAAGCATCGTGTTAGATAGGAATCTTTCATTGTACCCGATTTTCAGCTCTGTCGCACTACGCCTTAAACTTTAAAGCCATTCTGTGAGTCCATTAGCAAATTTTGGAATACATTCATGTGCTCATTGTAATTATCGCTGGATTTTCTTTGAGAGTTAACTATTCATTCGCTTTTAGCAAAAGTTAGCAAGAACCCCATTATGGGATTTTTTGGACTTTTCATGAAAGCAAGCATGGATCAAGATCATGGAAGGCTTGAATTTATGAATTTTGCCTTTTAAGTTGAGTCTGGTGACATTTTTTTTTTTACAAGATTCTTCAATACAGTTGCGCAACCGGGGTATGTACCATCTCTCTCATTTTCCCTTCTAATGTGTATTATGTGTAAGTTGAAAATGGATAGATATATGGGGTTTTATCCCCTTGTCTCTCCTTGTTTAACATACTTGTTTCAATAGAGACGGAGATGGAGAGAGATAGAGATAGAGAGAGAGAGAGAGAGGGGGGGGGGGGAAAGCTGGATAGTTTACTGTCGCGCTTCTGCTGGAATAATTACTGTTTATGAAGAAAAACATATGAACTACTTTTATCCAGAAATATCCACGATTCAGTCCATTGTGGCGCTGCGCGGGCCGCTTTTCAGCCCGACGATCTCCTCGCACGTTTTAAACTCGATTGACGCCCGGTCCTGCACAACCTCTCACATGCACACGTATCACTTTACACAAACGCATACACAGGCATACTCACCCAGGAATATGCTCACACGCACACACGTGCACACAAGCTCTCACCTTGGTGCTACCAAATGATGATATTATTTGGTGAATGGGGGAGACCGGATTTCGACGAGTATCTTAAAATCCCAAAGCTGCGATCCTAACGAAAATTCATAGCGGCAATTCCACGCGGAGTAAGTTCCTCGGAATTTAGCCCCTGCGAGTGTATGCGACCCTCTGCACCGCCGCGCCACGCTGGAAATCGGTCTCATCAAAGCGTTTGCGTTGGAGGCATCGATTAGAAGTTCCCGGCGACCGTGAATGGTCTGACTCGGGATGATTTGGAAATGAAGTTCCTCTCCCGTGGGCCGGGGTATCCGTATTTTCTCTCACCCTCGCTCTCACTCTCACTCTCTCTCCTCTCCTCTCTCTCTCTCTCTCCTCTCTCTCTCTCTCTCCTCTCTCTCCTCTCTCTCTCTCTCTCTCTCTCTCTCCTCTCCTCTCTCTCTCTCTCTCTCTCTCTCTCTCTCTCTCTCTCTCTCTCTCTTTTTGTTCACTTTAATTGGCTGCTAGAAAAGAATGGAGGTAGAGGCACTCATATATTCTGAGCCCATACCTTTCCCTCGACTATCCTTTTCTAACGCATGCGTGCAAGTGGACAAAGAAAGAGAATGACTATTTCCTTCAAACGTCATGGCATCTTTTCCCACTTTGTTTTGATTGTGAGAACACCAATTGCAACGAAGACGGGGAGGGGGATTGTGTGGAGGTTCGCGTATTGGCGAATACAGGGGGATGGCGAAGGGGTCATTTGCCCCCCCGTTCGGCCCATTAAGTGGGAAAAGAGGAGAGAGGAAGGGGGAAAGCAAGAGCGAAAAAACAAAAGAAGGTCACTAAGGGTCAAAAATCCCAAGTCCCCCTCCGTACGCAAGGGCTGGATCTGGATCCGCCTCTAGCCTCATCACAAAGGCAGGAAGGTGATGTCGCCAAAACCCCGCTTGTGACCCCTCTATCGATTCAGCTTGGAAAATGGAGTCGATCGCCCTCAAGGGTTTTAATATCTTTTACAATTAGGCTGTTTCACTCATAAACAACACATGACTCATAACATGGGCAAAAAGGCGATGTCGCCAAAACCTCGCTTGTGACCCCTCTATCGATTCAGCTTGGAAAATGGAGTCGATCGCCCTCAAGGGTTTTAATATCTTTTACAATTAGGCTGTTTCACTCATAGCAACACATGACTCATAACATGGGCAAATTGGAGTCGATCGCCCTCAAGGGTTTTCATTTCTTTTGCGATTCGGCCGTTCCCTTGATGGCAACTCATGACTCGCAACATGGGGAAAGAGACGATGTCGCCAAAACTCCGCTTGTGACCCCTCTATCGATTCAGCTTCAAAAATGGAGTCAATCGCTATCAAGGGTTTTCAAATCTCTTGTAATGGGGGCGTTTCATTCATGACTCACTCATCACATTGGGCAAAATGGTGATGTCGCCAAAACCCCGCATGTGACACCTCTATCGATTCAGCTTGGATAATGGAGTCGATCACCCTCAAGAGTTTTCATATCTTTTGCGATTCGGCCGTTCCCTTGATGGCAACTCATGACTCGCAACATGGGGAAAGAGACGATGTCGCCAAAACTCCGCTTGTGACCCCTCTATCGATTCAGCTTCAAAAATGGAGTCAATCGCTATCAAGGGTTTTCAAATCTCTTGTAATGGGGGCGTTTCATTCATGACTCACTCATCACATTGGGCAAAATGGTGATGTCGCCAAAACCCCGCATGTGACACCTCTATCGATTCAGCTTGGAAATTGGAGTCGATCGCCCTCAAGGGTTTTCATTTCTTTTGCGATTCGGCCGTTCCCTTGATGGCAACTCATGACTCGCAACATGGGGAAAGAGACGATGTCGCCAAAACTCCGCTTGTGACCCCTCTATCGATTCAGCTTCAAAAATGGAGTCAATCGCTATCAAGGGTTTTCAAATCTCTTGTAATGGGGGCGTTTCATTCATGACTCACTCATCACATTGGGCAAAATGGTGATGTCGCCAAAACCCCGCATGTGACACCTCTATCGATTCAGCTTGGATACTGGAGTCGATCACCCTCATGAGTTTTCATATCTTTTGCGATTCGGCCGTTCCACTGATGGCAACTCATGACTCGCAACATGGGGAAAGAGGCGATGTCGCCAAAACTCCGCTTGTGACCCCTCTATCGATTCAGCTTCAAAAATGGAGTCAATCGCTATTAAGGGTTTTCAAATCTCTTGTAATGGGGGCGTTTCATTCATGACTCATCACATTGGGCAAAATGGTGATGTCGCCAAAACCCCGCATGTGACACCTCTATCGATTCAGCTTGGATAATGGAGTCGATCACCCTCAAGGGTTTTCATATCTTTTGCAATGGAATGTCCGCTTATTCCAATGGGATTTGTCCATTCCTGCTATCTCATCTCTTCCTGTCCAAAAGAGCAGAATCACCAGTGGCGAGGCGTGCGATTTGGCAACGTTCCTTTTCCCCATTTAAACACATTAAAAAGGTCGGAATGCCTGGCCATTGCCGATTACTGAAGCGTTCGACTTTTTTTGGTGAATTTAAATGGAGAAAATACATTGTTGCCAAATTTCCCGCCTCGCCACTGAGAAGCAGCTCCCCTTGGGCTTTTAAATTCATCAGAATTAGATAATTCTTTTAGGCCAATTTCTTCTGTTCAACCATGATTTTTCAACCAGCTGTTTTTCTCTAGAGAAAAAGGGTGACTGGGCACAGTCGGGGACACCCTGTATTCGAGAACGTGCGATACTCTTATACTCGTAGTTCGTCTTGACATATTTCTTAAAAAAAGAGCCCGTTAGTTTCATTTTTGCTGATTCGAGTGTATAGACAGAGCTTTATTATACACATGTTGTTACCTGACTGTAAGAAGCGCCGTAGGAACTTTTGCTGTATTTTCTTCGAGTATGATGGATCTGTATATACGCTTT
Organism: Trialeurodes vaporariorum; assembly: GCA_011764245.1. Lineage (NCBI taxonomy): Eukaryota > Metazoa > Arthropoda > Insecta > Hemiptera > Aleyrodidae > Trialeurodes > Trialeurodes vaporariorum. Next base: position 64,089,238 of record VMOF01000388.1, read on the forward strand.
ATGCGTGTCTTAGTTCATCGAATCAGCAATAATTGGGCACTCATTGACAGCAAAGGCAAGTTTCTTAATTGGTTAATTAGAGTCTAATTAAAATTCAAAACTTTCGGATGCTGCTTTTTGCTCGCCGAGCCCTACGCTTTCCCTCCCTCCTTCCCACCCTATCACGTGTGCTGTTCTATCGACTATATACACCAGCCATACATGGTGTCTCAAAAATGAGTTCACATTTACAGCCTTTACCTCCCGACCATACACAGCCATACAGTGTGTCCCAAAAATGAGATCAAATTTACAGTCTTTACCTTCCGACCATATACAGCCATACAAGGTGTCCCAAAAATGAGTTCAAATTTACAGCCTATACCTTCCGACCATATACAGCCATACAAGGTGTCCCAAAAATGAGTTCACATTTACAGCCTTTACCTCCCGACCATACACAGCCATACAGTGTGTCCCAAAAATGAGATCAAATTTACAGCCTTTACCTCCCGACCATATACAGGGTGTACCAGACCACCCGGATAGGTACTTTTTCTCGAAAACGGCTGGGCGTAGAGAGCTGAAACAGAAAAGTCAGATAGGGAATTGACCCCAAAGAATTCAATGAAAATATTTTCGAAGCCCCCCGAAGATCCCCTGGGGGGTTTTGGGGGGGTTCGAAACACATTTTTCCATTTTTGGCGGAAAAAAGCCTATAAAAGGTACAAAAATAAGTTCAGATTCTGAAAGAACAACTCATTGCCGACATTTTTGTTCCAGTAAATTTTTCCAGAAAACCCCAATTTTTGGGGTTATGGCCCCTTTTGGGGGGAAATTTTCATTCGGCCACTGTGACCACACTATTCAATATTTTTCAAAAAACTAAAAACCATCTAAAAGAAGAGATCAAGACCTTTCGATTGATGTGCCACATAATACCTAAACGTGAAAAATTAAGGCCCCCACTTAGATTCCAAAATTTGGGGGTCTTTGGGCCCCCCACGTAAAAAAAGTCAAATAGCAAGGTATGGCTTGTGATACATCGATCGAAAGCCCTCAAAGAGTAGAATAAGATGGCGCAATCCAAAATCCTCTACAATCATTACTTTCAAAATGGCGGTCATTTGAAAATTATGGGTGTTCAAAGGTAAGTCCTGGGAAAAGAGTCCAAGGTTGAACGATACATGGATTGAAAGGCCTTAAAAAAAGCAAACGAATGGCGCAAACCGCAAATCAATCCGCCTCTTCAATCAAAAGTTATGGCCGATTGAAACTTAAAGGGCTCAATAAGGCCTATTTAAGGCTGCTTAAATTTCAATCGGCCATAACTTTTGATTGAAGAGGCGGATTGGTTTGCGGTTTGCGCCATTCGTTTGCTTTTTTAAGGCCTTTCAATCCATGTATCGTTCAACCTTGGACTCTTTTCCCAGGACTTACCTTTGAACACCCATAATTTTCAAATGACCGCCATTTTGAAAGTAATGATTGTAGAGGATTTTGGATTGCGCCATCTTATTCTACTCTTTGAGGGCTTTCGATCGATGTATCACAAGCCATACCTTGCTATTTGACTTTTTTTACGTGGGGGGCCCAAAGACCCCCAAATTTTGAAATCTAAGTGGGGGCCTTAATTTTTCACGTTTAGGTATTATGTGGCACATCAATCGAAAGGTCTTGATCTCTTCTTTTAGATGGTTTTTAGTTTTTTGAAAAATATTGAATAGTGTGGTCACAGTGGCCGAATGAAAATTTCCCCCCAAAAGGGGCCATAACCCCAAAAATTGGGGTTTTCTGGAAAAATTTACTGGAACAAAAATGTCGGCAATGAGTTGTTCTTTCAGAATCTGAACTTATTTTTGTACCTTTTATAGGCTTTTTTCCGCCAAAAATGGAAAAATGTGTTTCGAACCCCCCCAAAACCCCCCAGGGGGTCTTCGGGGGGCTTCGAAAATATTTTCATTGAATTCTTTGGGGTCAATTCCCTATCTGACTTTTCTGTTTCAGCTCTCTACGCCCAGCCGTTTTCGAGAAAAAGTACCTATCCGGGTGGTCTGGTACACCCTGTACAGCCATACAAGGTGTCCCAAAAATGAGTTCACATTTACAGCCTTTACCTCCCGACCATATAAAGCCATACAGGGTGTCCCAAAAATGAGTTCAAATTTACAGCCTTTACCTTCCGACCATATACAGCCATACAGGGTGTCCAAAAATGAGTTCACACTTACGCCTTTACCTCCCGGCTGTGATAAAATTCAAAGGTCAGGAGAACTCTATGACACACAAAAGACCAAAGAAAAACAGCAGGCCCACCGGGGGGGGGGGTGGTTCCATGGTGCCAATATCTTGCAAATTTCAAATGATAATGGAGTCAATCATTATATCATTCAGAAAAGTCTTAAGAAACTGAGCAATGGGGCTGTTGCACACTTTTGCTATAACCGATTTAATAGTTGATGCTTGTGTAAAAACCTCCAAAAATAACGAAGGCAGCACTAAAACCTCCGAAATCCACGCCTAAACTCAATAATCACTTTTATTTGCGCGAGCGAGGTGGTGGCGTAGGTCAGTAATAAAAGAAGATTTCTATCTTAATTTCGTCACTCTCTTTACTGACAAAGAAAATTCACAGAATAATTAGACGCCAGAGTTGTGACCCACATTCGAATAATAGTACCGTGACACCTGGTGACACCGGTGTCAAAAGAAAGTCGTCTTATATCGGTCACTTTTTATGCGGAGTTACAATTTTATTAGATGGAAATATCCCATTATTACTGCTCTACGCTGCCATTACGCTCGCGCAAATAAAATCGATAATTGAGTTCAGGAGTGGATTTTGGAAGGTTTTAGTGCTGCCATCGTTATTTTCAGAGATTTTTACACCAGAATCGTCTATCAAAGCGCTTGTAGCAAAAGTGTCCAACATCCCCATTTCAGTTTTACCGTTTTCCCGTATCCATCTATCCAATAAGCTCTAACCGGCGCACAATGGTTCGATGCAAGGAATTTTCCGGACATAAATTTACGAATAAAAATAAAAATTATGAACGATAAACAGCAAGAAAACATAAATGTGTTTAAAATCATTAATTTTGGAGCATAACATGAGACAACCCACGTGGTTTTTGCATAAGAAAATATCAAAATTTTAATGTTTTAAAGCAAAACACAACAACTTATCTTGTACAGAGATATCCATGTCGCGATCCAGTGGGTGGCCTACCCCATACCACAGAATAATACAATCAGAACGGAAACTCCTGTAAGAGCCAATGGAAGCAGGCAGGGGTGCAAAATGTGCCCGATCTAGCGATCCGCGGATCGCGTGAAAGTGAGGACATTTCTAAAAAAGTGAGGAAATTTGTCCAAATATTTTTGTTTGTTTTTGTTTTTTTGTTTTTGTTTTTAATAATGGCAAAAAGGATTTCCCAGGAAAATAGTGTAAAAAATGAGAAAATATGGGTCATTTTTGAGTATATAGGGTGTTGAAATGTTAAAATAACAAAAAAAAAGTAATCATTTTCAAATTTTTGTGAGGAAATTTTTTAAAATCCTGTGAGGAAATAAGTCATGGATCGCGTGAAACTTCCGAAGTTTTGGAACATTTTGCACCCCTGGAAGCAGGTTTGGAATTTAATGGCACCAATAGGCAACGCTGTGGTCCTATATCCCAACATGGCGGACGTGTGTGATTTGTGTTGAAACTCCTTTATTTCTGTAAATTCTGGAAAGAAATCTTAAGTTTCTGGCCTCACTTTTATTCTTTTGGCATTTTAGAACGAAAATTTCGCGGATCATGTCCTATATTTTTTTATTCGCTCGCGAATCCAGATGTAAACATCCTATATCCCAACATGGCGGACGCGAAACGACTTTGCTTCAAAATCCGACAGAGTTTCCGTTCTGATTGTATTATTCTGTGCCCATACTTTAGAGGCCTATTACTCCGGCTGTAATCGATATTTTTGACGGAGGCGGGGAAGGGGGAAATCGAAAGATTCTATATCACCGAAACGCCCTATTACCAACGATGTATCATACACTTTATCCTATTTTAATGAAGAAAACACTCTGACCTACTCTGCACGTCTAACATTATGAGATATCCGCTTATTATCTACGAAGTTTCAAGCATTGTACCCTACTTGTTGGATTTTGAGATTTTGAGAGCCGACTTTGTCTGGAAATCTGATAAATATCCGAATATTGGCAGCGCTGCTATCGGAGCGAGCTTTTTCGTATTCGATCAACGAAGTCTATCTGCAAAACTGGGATACTTCGAAACGCGAATGAAGTTTATTTTGCTGAAAAAACGTCAAAGACCGTGAAAGAATTCGCGCCGTCTCCAAACAAAGCGAAAGGGACATGACCTCGAGCAGGTTTCGCTCGTCTTCCTGAGTCACATTACAGTTTTAGCAGTTTGTCATTGAGAAGGGAGGCATTGTGAAGTGACGAACAGAGGCGGATCTAAAAAGTCGGCTTTCTCTCTCTTTTTTTCCCTCTCCTCTTTCTCACTCTCTCTCTCTCTCTCTCCACCCCCCCCTCTCTCTCTTTCTCTCTCTCTCTTTCTTTCTCTTTCTCTCTCCCTCTCCCTCTTTCTCCCATGATCTCTCTCTCTCCACCCTCTCTCCCCCTCTCTCTCTCTCTCTCTCTCTCTTTCTCTTTCTCTCTCCCTCTCCCTCTTTCTCCCATGATCTCTCTCTCTCTCTCTCTCCACCCTCTCTCTCTCTCTCTCTCTCTTTCTCTTTCTCTCTCCCTCTTTCTCCCATGATCTCTCTCTCTCTCTCTCTCTCTCTCTCCCCTTTTCCCCCTCTCTCTTCTCTTTCTCTCTCCCTCTCCCTCTTTCTCCCATGATCTCTCTCTCTCCGCCTTCTCTCTCTCTCTCACTCTCACTCTCTCCCTATCTCTCTCCCCTCTCTCTCTCCTATAATCTCTCTCTCGTCCTGTCGATCCCAATCTCTTTCTCTCCCTCTCTCTCTTTCACTCTCTCTCTCTCTCCCTCTCTCTCTTTCACTCTCTCTCTCTCTCTCTCTCTCTCTCTCTCTCTCTCTCTCTCTCTCTCTCTCTCTCTCTCTCTCTCTCTCTCTTTCCTTTCTCTCTTACTCTCTCCCAATCTCTCTCCCCCTTCTATCTCCCTCCTATAATCTCTCTCTCGTCCTGTCGATCCCAATCTCTTTCTCTCCCTCTCTCTCTTTCACTCACTCTCTCTCCAAATCTCTCTCTCTCCCTCTCTCCTCTCTCCATGTGCTTATTTAAACGCATGATTGATATAAGGACAGATATAAGATCCATTGTCACGTGATGGCCATACCATACTCCCTCCAAACTTTTCTCTATTGTGTTCAAATGGGTGGAGAGAAAGAAAAACAAATTCCAGGACTTGCTTTTGGAAGCCGATCCTTAAAATTCCCAACTTTTGAATGTACTATATGGATCAGAATGGGAAATGGTGATTGGTGGAGGCGAGTCACGGGGTTGCCAAGTCTAATCGAAATACGTAATTTATCTACCTATCGGTTATCGGACTGCAGTGGCGGCTGGTGCAATCTGACAACCATGATTTTCTTATTGCCATTTAAACCTATGCAAAAGTATCGATATCTTGGGGCTGCAATTGCAACTCATGAAGATCGATTGCTTTGCGTAGGTTCAAATGGAGAGAATACGTTGTTCCCGGCCACATTGCACAAGACATTGTTGTCAAATAGCACGAGCCACCTTTGCTTCTTTACTGCTACACGAAAAAAAATGAAATGACTGTAAAATCAATTAAGTTTTGTGAAATCAGTAAAATAAAGCAAATGCTAATTTTACTTAGTTATTTTTGGTAAAACCGACTAAACTTATGGCTAATTATACGATTTTAACTGTAAATTTTGATCAAGTATTATTAATTTTTCAATTTGGATTGTAGTATCTTCAATTTTAAATCGTAAATTTTACAATCCAAAACATTAAGACTTGTAATTTGAATTGCCGTCGCGGCGTGACAGCTAAACTAATTGCAAAAAGTCACAATGTTTTGGACTGTGAAATTTACGATTCAAATTGAAAAATTGAGTATGCTTGAGCAAAATTTACAATTCAAATCGTAAAATTAGCCAGAAGTTTAGTAGGTTTTATTAAAAACAACTAGTTAATTAAATTAGCATTTGCTATAATTGGCTGATTTTACAAATCTAGTTTTTTCTGTGTGTAGCAAAAGTATATGTTTTGGCGTTTTCTCATAGACATGTAATTTTATGGATAACGAAATGAATAGAGTAACTAAGAGTTAGATATAATATTTTACCTGTATTGAGACAGATTTGTAATAAGATGAAAGATGAAAACAAATACATGATGATAAGAGGAATCCAATCGATTCCTTTGACATAGTGATTCTCCAATAGTGAATGGAGAGAGGAACAGAAGGTAGGTTTCTATAACACTGGTAGAAACTGAAGGAAGGAACAAAGCATAGATTCCTTTAACACGGATATAAACTGAAAGAAGGAACAAAACATAGATTCCTTCGGCACAAATACGTATGAATAACCAGGAATAGAAATTAGATTCCCTTTAGTTAGATGAACCTTGATGATATGATTAATGGCTGCGCAGCGTTCTACGTCATTCGAGTAACTGTCACTGCTTTTCCAGAGATTGAGAGAAGAAGACTATCCGCTGGACCTCCAAAACGTCTCATTAGGTCGATCTAAAGGAGTGACTTCGTCCGTCACTATGGTAACTGTTTTTGTCGTAACAGTATACAACAGACCTGGCATAAGACGGTTTCCGATGGAAGAATAAGAGCTCTGAAAATAGAGGTGAGCATTATGGGTAAAGCAAGATCTTTCCGGAATAGCACATCTCTTGTTTTTTGTGCGATTAGAACCCTTGCTCACCGTATGTTGGAAGATTGTCTCCGTTCAAAATAATATTATTCTCCGACTGCTTTGCTTATACTTACTCACTTACTTACTGCTCATTCGAGAGCGACTAGCGACTAGCGACTCTTCCCACGCGCACTCTTTCCCATTGAAACCGAGATCTTCTCTAGCTCAATCCTGCTTTTTTTCTCCCCCATTATCCTTGAAAGGACTCGGAAAAGGACGCTTCTCCCAAGGAATGAAGGGACGGAAAGGCGGGTGGAATAATTTACATACCTCTTGCGATAATGCTTTAAAAGCGTAAATGCCAGATTGGACGGAAGTTGGTAAATGCTGTAAGTTTGCTCTGTGGACGCTGATGTCGCTGAATGCACTGAAAATAAATATTACCTCCAGGACATAGGCGGATCTAGGAATTTATCCTTCTCTCACTTTCCTCATTAGAATGCGTGTGTTAGTAAAGGAGAGATCAGGGGCAGTCACGTGATTCTCGCACCGTCTTCTATCCTTTTCTAACACATTCATTCTAATGGAAAAAGAGAGAGAAGGATAATTTCTTGGATCCGCCAGTGTCCAGGAACACCATGATGTGCCAACCGAAGACATTTCTGGTTAAGTTACTAGAATCCTGTTATTTGTACCATAGTTCTTGAAAATTCGGAGGGAATTCTTGTATTATGACTAGATTCTGGTATAGGAACACCAGAGTTATCTTGTAAAAGTACCATGAATTCCTCGGTTGACGTATTAAAGCCGTATTAATTGCTTTATTGCCATCGCCGTGGCGATTTGTAACATGAGAATAATGTGATCTCGGGTATCTTCCATATAAAGCTGTAGAAAAGAATCGATACTTTTGCATTCAGGTTCATATGGAAGAAAAACGATAATCGATTCTTCATTAGTTGCCTTCGATAGCGAATCATCGATGTCTCCGTCTCCTCCGTGCTGAGTGGTGACCTTTTGTCATTTTTATTTTCTAACGAATGTTTAATTTTTCTGTAGCAAATGTCCGAAACAGACCCATTAGGTAATGAAAAGAACTTTATAAAAAAATGGGGATCTTGGAAAATTTTGATGTGAGTAAATAAATAGTCCAATCTGATGTAAAAACCAGCAAAAATCACGAAAATCACACTAAAAAAGTCGTAAGTTCAGTAATAAACTCACATAACTGCTATAACGGCAAGTTCGTACTGGCGCTTCAACACAGGTATCATAGGAGATTCCTGTTTAATTTGTCACTTTCTCTACGGAAACAGAGATATTTCTCAATTTAGATAGGAATCTCCCATGATACCTGCGTCTCTCCGCCATTAAGCCCGATTCTGAGAGTGAATTCGGTGATTTTTTAGTGTACTCATCGTCATTTCTACAGGTTTTTATGCAAGAATCAACTCTTCAATCCCCTGTAGCAAAAGTTTGCAAGAGCCTTATTACTCTCCTTGAAAATCTGGCAACTGCGAACACACTGAACCCCATTTTTCTTGTCTTGTTTATTCGAGAGAAATATTGGGTTTTCCAGCGGCTTAAGAAAAAAGAAGAAGAAAGAAAGACTGAAAGGAAGAAGAAAAATCCATCTAATCGTGTTTTTTCTGAACGTCTTCAGGAAATGAATACAAAATGAAGGGAGTTTTCATCTTCTCCTCACGGGGGAAAAAAAAGAATAAACCCGGGAACGAAAGCTGCTAATTTACAATGCTTACGTTACCTATTTTGCACAGTATCTAAAGTACATTGTCGATAAGGACAATCATTTGTTATTTTTTAGGCATTTTCTCCTCCGTGCTCTTACGTGCTCTTACGTGCTCTTGCGGCTCACGTACCGTTCCGAAATCAGAGCGGTTCTTAAACGTTATGGAGCACCCGACAGTGTACTTTGACTTTCAAAAGAATCTTGGTAGAAATTTTCGTTCTTCCGTAGATGGTTTTTGTGCGAAGTCAACGGTTAGCCAACAACCACAACCAGAAACTCATCGGTCGCAATCGGTAGTGATAAAACTCGCATAGCGTTCCAAACTATTGCACTCACTGTCCCATGACCGCCATGTATACCCATATCTTTATAGTTTCGAAATTCGTATACAGGGCCTGGTTTTACGACTTGTTATTATCAACATCACATTAAAATGCCCCGAGGAATTAAAAAAAAATTTAAAAAAAAGGAAATTAAAAAAAAATTTAAAAAATTCCAAAAAATTTCACGAAAGATGTCTCTATGTACGATTTTTGAAATTAGAGTGAGATGACAGTACATGGGGGTTACGTGAGAGCGAGAGAAACAGTTTGTCTTTGTTTGGAACGCTCATCACCGGATGTTGCCATTACTAAAACCCTCCAATGAAAAAGATCGACCTATTGCAGGCGCACAGTGCACTCCCTCTAATCGATTTTTTTGCAAGAGTTCAAATTGACGAAATGCGGAGTTGCCAGATTGCACGCGACGCCTTTATCTAGAGCATAGAGAGACCAACGGCAACGTGGCATGGACTGAAATTATTCGCTGCATCAGCCACTTAACTACCCATCTGTAAATTCATATAAATGCAACTACATTTTGAACTAAAATATAATTAAAATTCAGACTTTTTCTTCTCTATTTTGAAGAATACGGATCACCGTACTGTCTGTAGAAGGAAAATAAATGTTTTTTTACTCCCCTATTTTAACAGGGCACTACGCAAAGGGGAGGAAAACCGTCTGTCTGTCTCCAAACGTGCGATGCGTGAATCCAAACATTTTCTTCTCTTCCTTATTAAATGAGATGTGCTTAACACGATTTCACGCGTTTAAACATCCGTCAGCGTTTGACGCGGCCTTTGACGTTCTCACGTTTTCACTCCAAGCTATCTCCCTCTCCCCCCTCTCCTAATCTCTCTCCCTCGCTCCCAACTCTCCCCCCCCCCCTCCTCTCTCCTCTCTCTTCTCTCCTCTCTCTCTCTCCTCTCTCTCTCTCCTCTCTTCTCTCTCTCTCTCTCTCTCTCTCTCTCTCTCTCTCTCTCTCTCTCTCTTTGTATTTCAACGGAAGTAGATTTTAGCGTGGGGCCACTCAAGTCTAGAATCTGATAGTGGCAATGCAGAAAAGGAGACTTTTAGCAAAAGCAGGAGCGGTAAAGATGTTTGCTCTCCGACTAACTTTTGTTTTAACTCTCTCGTCACGGGGGACTATCGCCATCGCCAGCTCCCCACGCTTTTCCCTTCAATTCTACCCCCCCCCCCCCCCCCCCCCCCCCCCCCCCGCAGGCCCCTCTTCGCTGCACTAACTTCACGCGCTCGTGTCAACGTAATTAGAGCCAATCGCCGGAAAATACCGCAATGAAAACAGCGCGAATGAAATTAAGTCAACTCGCAATGTAAATTCTCCCTTCGTCCCCCGTTGACTTACTCGCCTCTTCTCTCTCTTATTTAAGTGGACTTTCCAGCGAAATTTCTCACCTCGAAAACCTGTTTTTTCCTGAAGGCAACTCAGCCCGGTCCGCCTCTTTTGTCAAGGTGCGAAATTCTTTTTGTTTTGGTTGAAGTATTTCTGTCCGTTTTACACCGCACCGGTTCCCCGCTTGGACGCTTGGTGTTGCCAAATCTCCGTTTTAATTTCTTGCTCTCACCTTCAAATTTATCAGGGCTGTATTTTAGAAGCGCCAAGGTATATTATTGATTATAAAGAGCCTCGCCAAATTTGGACCCTTTTTTCGTCCCTCGAAATCCTGGACCAAATATGGCTTAAATTACTCCCTAAGGTGACCTGATACTCGTGTTAAAATTTCAGCTTGAGTATACGCACGGTTTCCGAGATATAGGGGGGCAAAGTTCCCCATTGAAAGCATTGAATTGTTGCAGCTAAACGACTGGCGAAATTCGTAAAATGGGGAACTTTACCCCCCTATATCTCGGAAACCGTGCGTATACTCAAGCTGAAATTTTAACACGAGTATCAGGTCACCTTAGGGAGTAATTTAAGCCATATTTGGTCCAGGATTTCGAGGGACGAAAAAAAGGGTCCAAATTTGGCCCTTTTTTGGCGAGGCTCTTTCAATGGTGGTGAGATTCATTGTAGAGGAAATAGGATAGATCGACTCAGTGGCGTCGCGTTCGATTTGGCAACAATGTATTGTATCCATTTAAACTCATGTAAAAGATCGAATTCAGGGGGTGCACAACGCACATGGAAAATTCGATATATTTAATGAGTTTCAATGGAGCAGTTGCATTGTTGCCAGATGGCACGCGACGCCACTGGATCGACTTGAAAAACTAAACTTTAGTAACCGTCCACTTCCGCGGTAAAGGATTGGCTTAGAAAAACTGTATGAAAGAACTCAAGAAATCATTTCCATTTCAAACAACCCGCGCTACTTTAGACACTTTTATCACCGACATGTAACTACATAGACGAAACCATCGCGTTTATGTGAACATCAACATAACTTACAAACATTTGAAGTTTTCGTTTCGATGCATAAAATTATTTTCTTATTTTATAATCTTTGATCAATTAGAAAAGACGGACAGCAAATGCAGTAATATTTCATGTATTTAGAAGTATATTCCATCATTTTGTTAACCCATATATGCTCAACTTTATCCGAACATGTTGGGTGTTTTTTGGTGTTTTTCTCAAAAAACACCATCCTAAAGTTAAACAAATTTGAAATTTAAAAACTGTAAAATTTTCTGGTCCAGCTAAATTAAACAAATTTGAAATTTAAAAATTGTAAAATTTTCTGGTCCAGCTAAATTATAGGTGCTGAACAATCACAACATTGATTTTTGAGTAAAATTGGCCTTAATTTACTGTAATTTGGTCCCAAAAAACCATCATAAGTCGGTCGTTATCGACCCAATGGGCATGTACGGGTTTTAAGATGTTGTGTACAGTGTACATATACAATATACATAGTGATTCCGTCTATGAGCATTATACTGGTGCAAATAGTGTCTAGTGTAGCGCGAGCTGTTCGAACTTGAAGTGATTTCCTGATTTACTGATTGTAAGTAAATTTTGAACGTTTTTAACCCCTTTTGGGCCAAACCCGAGAATACTCGTTTTTCTCTCCTTGTTTATTTCATATTATTTCAGTCCTCATTCTGGATAAACTCGATTTTATCGACGAAAATACATACGAGATAAGGTATTGTCGAGCGCCTTCAATGTGTCGTATAGGCAATTCCAACTCCCCCACGTACGAATAGTTAACTGCCTTCCTTTTATGAACGGAAGAGTGGTCGAACTAAACCGGTCCTTGAAGGGTTAATGTGCGCATCGTTATTTTCGTCGAGGTTTTATATCCGCAACAGACCCATTCTTCTTTAATTTTGCCCGATGTTTTCAGTTTCGAGAACTTCGAGTCGTTCGATTTTCATGCGTCAAAACGTCGAAATTTTCCCTCTGTTGAAATTGGCAACATCTCTTTCAACCCCTTAATTTTCGCTGTCTTTTCTGCGTTAATTATGTCTGTCCGTCCTAATTTTCTGAACTTTTTTCCCAGAAATGGAACTCTACTTTTGCGCTTAGTTCATGTCATCATGTCACAGTAATTACGTTAGTGCCATCACTTCGGCAAGCGCAGTGGGTGCCATCTGCGCATATCTATTTCGTGGCAAACTATACTGCGAATTGATGTAAGTAGTTTTAATTTCGTTCCATCTCCTCTCCTCTCGTCTCGTTTCGTCGTTAATTCACGAAGAGGAACATTATGAGTCTGTGACGTCATCGCGCTATATATATGTTTCCAGCTTAGTTGCGAGCTTTCCCCGAACTAGTGACGCGAGTCCTGGTGGTTCCTTCTCAGCTCTTCATCCTTTCTTTATGAATCTATGTCAAACTTTCGATGGATAGGTACAACAAAGGATGGTTCTATTTTTGTTTTGTTTGTTTTCTTTGACGCTAGGGAAACGGGTGAAGCGTTGGATATTTTTAAAATCCCATTCCTCAACTGAAGGAAAGCCGATTGAAACCGTGGCTTGGTAACAAAGCTGCCGTTTTGCTTGTAATGGAAGCTGTTGCAAACTTTTGCTACAAGCTTATTAATAGTTGAATATGGGGTAAAACTTTGTCAAAATAACGATTAGCGCACCAAAAAATCACAAAATCCTCTCCTAAATTCATGAAGTTGTTTCGAACACGAGACCGTGCCGCCAACAGATACAGATGTTCTCGCGACACCACACAAAAAGAAGCATACAATGGGTCTGTTGCAAACTTTTGCTACCACGATTGAGAGTGTTTAATCTAATGTAAAATCGTCTGAAAAGTCCAATGATGGCATCAGAAAGCCACGAAATGCGATAATAAACTCACAAGAAGCGTTTAATGAAATCCAAGATGGCGGCAAAATATCGAGCAATCTGTATGCATGCACCACGAACATTCAAGGATAGCCAACCTCACAACATCGATCACAACCAATCACAACGTAAACAAACACATAACCTCTACCTCCAATGAGGTTGTAAACGTTGGCAATCCTTGGATGATCACGGTGCATACATTCAGATTCCTCGATATTTTGCCGCCATCTTGGATTTCAATAAACGCCTCTTGTGAATTTATTATTGTATTTCATGACCTAATGATGCCACCAATGGACTTTTAAGGCGATTTTACAATGGAATAATAACTTTTTATCGTTGTAGTAAAAGTTTGCAACAGACCCATTGGCAAAAGGTTTAGGCGGCAACGGCCACCATTACGGTCTCGCGTTTGGAAGCATTTTATAAGTGTGGGAGTGGATTTCATGATTTTTTAGTGTGCCAACCGTTATATTTACAGGGTTTCAACCCATAATCAACTATTAATAAGCCTGTTGCAAAAGTTTGCAGCAGCTCCACCGAAGATTCCATCGGTTGAGAAAATATTACACTGTTCAGTTCACACTGAGAGAATTCTTTTTTTAATCCAAGGTGTATTTCGTTTGTGTTAAAGAAACTGCACAGTGAAATATTGACTGAGGGAAATTTCTTTAACCCAAGGGAAATGTCTGCTGCTACGAGTAAAAGATTCCTTGTTGTCTCCTTCATGCAATCAGAACTTACTTCGCGCTAGGAAAACTGTCACAAGTAAACGTGTTTCCTTGAGTTTTTAACCCTTCAGTGGGCGCGCTTCTGAAAATCACATGAATGGGCGCGCCGCGGCAATTTGGCCGCAACCTGATTTCTCGTTTTTCTGTCCATATAATGTGATAACAATGACAAAATACTTGTTGTTTCTTATGTTTAATGTTTTTCTCTTTGTTTTGATTATTTTCTTCATAATTTTATTATTTTATTCTATACATGTAATTTTGGTGAAAAAAGTAAAAAATCGGGTTCCTGATTTATTTGCAATAAAATCTGCGTATTTTTTAAGTGTTTCAAGAAATGAAAATCATCGCCATAATAAAAATAAGTATGGAAAGAGCTTTTTTATTGAATAATTTTTACTAATTTCCATTACAAAAATATTTTTTTCCAAAAAACAATTAAAAGTGCTCAAAGTAAAGAAAAATGAGCAAATTACTTTCTAAAAGGTTTTCAATAAAAATTTACGTGGAAAAAGCAATGTAGGGCAACTCAAAATTAATAAACTTCCATGGCCTCTTGATTTTGACAATTGATACAGAGTGCGGTCATTTGACAATGATTTTTACACACAGTTTTGGCATAAAATCTTACTTCTATTATTTTTGTGCTTTCCCCAAACATGACAAATGCCACGACGCTCTGGAAGATTCTGTTGATATTCGACAGGTTTGTGTTTTGTCAGAAGTGATTTCTCTCATTGCATTATATGACTGTACTGCATGAAAATACTCTGATCTGTAGTCTTTTCTCATTCGGTGTAATAGTTTTTTTTTTTTAAAAAAACTTGTGGATATTTCAATCATGACTTTAAGTCATAGACGACTCCACCGGTTATGAAAAGATTACAGGTGCGAGCATTTTCGCGCATTGCCGTCATATGCTTAAGGTGGATCCTCAGCGTTTAGTTGCATAGTCTGCCACCAGAAAAAAATTCGTTCTTTAAATCGAAAAAATAATGGTAAACGCAAAAAAAAAATGAAAAAAAAAATATTGGACGCCATTAGAGGGTTTACGACATTCAATACTTTCTTGCTTATTTCGTAACATTTTAGAATACGGTTTTTACTAAAACGTTCCTTAGATTGCTTCCGAGGCTCCATCGAAGCCATTTTTTTCATTTTTTTGCGTTAACCATTATTTTTTTTTTCATTTAAAGATCGTATCTTTCTCTGGTGGCAGACTATGGAACTAAACGCAGAGGATCCACTTTAACTGAACCGCGGAATCTTGTCTCAACTCAATGAGTTTTAGTGATTTTTATGAGGCTCTTGCAAACTTTTGCTGTGAGCAAATGACTACTCCATAATGCCACGTAAAAACCAGCGAAAATCACGAAAATAACACCGAGGAAGTCTAAAATTCAGTAATAAACTCACATAATTTCTTTAACGGCAAGTTTGCAATGGCGGCTCAACGCAGGTATCATGGGAGATTCCTGTCTATTATGTCACTTTCTCTCCGGAAACCCAGTGTTCTGAGATCGAAGATAAGGCTATCTACATGCAAGAAAACAGCTGTTGTCAAAAAAGTACAAGAAGTTTTTTCCTAACCTTAGCCTTCGCCTCAATAACTGCACAGATCTGATGGAAGTTTTATCTTTATTAATAATTATATGTTTTGTGCTGATTTAACCCTTCCTCTGAGTATTTAATAAAAGGAGTAAACACAGAGATATATTTCAATTTAGAGAGAAATCTCTCCCATGATACCTGCATCTCTCCGCCATCAAGCCTGATTCTCAAAGTGAATTTCTCGATATTTAAGTGTACTTATCGTCATATTTAAAGGTTTTTAAGCAAGGATCAACTCTTCAATTACCTATAGCAAAAGTTTGCCAGAGCCCCGTTGCGTGCATCGTATCTTCAGCATTTTTGTACATCCCAACCAAATGCATGCGTTCAAAATGCTGTTCAAAAAGTTCGCCACTGACCCATCGTTTGTTTGACACCTTTCCGCAGTTTGAATTATTCATGAATGATTTTTTCCCTGCTACGAGCACAAGTAAGTTAACTAGAGAGAGAGTATAGTAGGGACGCGGTACACAGTGTAGTGAGTCAATGGTTGAGGTAGGACATGAAATATATGACCAAAAAATGCAAATTTGAATGTTTTTACAGTTAAAAAACAAACTGTGAAGGGTGCTTCTTGTAGGAAATTTAGCGATAAAAACAATGGAACCACTTTCAAACTTCTACGTTGCGTATTATCAAACATTTATGCAGTTAAAGTCGCCACGGCCACGCCATGTCCGGCCTTTTCCATTGACTGGCTGCACTGTGCGGCGGCGTGGCGCGTGGTTTCCATTCAGCTGCTCTTCATCGCTTATCATTCCATTCATACTTTCTACAACCCCCCCCCCCTCCCCCTCCTTTTTTCCACCGTGCGTTTTCTCTGCGGCGCGAAGGCCGCCGATCCGACGAAAAATTAAATGCTTCGGAAAAAGAAATGTCATATCTCTCATTTAGCTGCTTGTGGCGTGGCTGCGTGCGCTTGGCGCACCCCCTAAATTTTCAGCCCTCTTCACTTCCTAGCTTCAAAATGTGCGCTCAAACCGATTATTTCTTTATCTGGAACACCTTCATTTTTCTTCAAGCGTGCTCATCGTCAATCAATCATCGATTTCGGTCTTTTATATCCGGGGGAGAATTTTGATGAAGTTATGAGAAAGGGAAGAAGGCCATGGTTGTCAGTTGTGGCGTAGCGTGCAATTTGGCAACATTGTATTGTACACGGAAAAAAAACTACGGTGAAAATAACCATACGGATACCTGATTTTGGCACCTGCTAGATGTTATGGTAATGTTAACCAGAAGTATACTATGTTTTGACTAGGTACTAGGTGATGTTACCTGATTGCATGTCGAATTTACCCAAAGTATCGGTAAATGTACCATACTTCTGGTCAAGTCTGCCATAACATCTAGCAGGTGCCAAAATCAGGTATCCGTATGGTTATTTTCACTATTCTTTTTTTCCGTGTTAGGTATTAAAGGTTACATGGACGCCATTGATCTGGTAACGTTTTATTTTGCCCGTTGAAACCCATAAAAAATGGTGATCGACTATAGAGATGCGGAAAGCCAATACAGTCGATACTCATACCAGGTTACTCTGGTTTGAGATTGGGAGGTTAGTGTTCGTTTTGGTATGTATGTAAGCTTATGGCCTGCTTATGGTGGTTGTCAAGTAGCTGGTTGGTTTTTTGAAGGTCAAGCAAAATTAAAGGAGTGCGTCAGGAATGAAATTTTTGGCCTTAGTTACTACTACGAAGAAGTAAAAAGAGATGAAAATCGTATTTAGAGTTTATTAGCGTACATTGAAAAAAAAAAAATCCTGAATTCTAGTAATGTTAACGGAAGCACAGAGATGTGTGAGTGAACCGCAGAAAGTCTAGTGCTTTGACCAGAAAATTCTGGTGTAAATACTTACCAAAATGTGGTTATGGAACTATAATTTCCTCAACATTTCCAAGCACGATGGTATAAACTCTAGAATTCTGGTAATTGCACTATCCTTTACATTGGTTAGATTTTATTTTAGAAGTAAATTTTGGGTGCGTAGATCTACGGTCTGTAGAGAGCTGCGCTAATCTTTTTAGAGGAACCTTGATCGTAGATCTACAATCTGTAGAACTCTGCACCTCTATTTTGAGACGAATTTTAGGAGTGAAATGAATAAAAGGAGTGAAATGAGTGTGCATTGATCTACGCACTGTAGAGAGAGCCATTCACCATTTTATTTATATTATGACCGTAGATCTCAGAGACAAATAAAGACCCAGCGCAAAGCTTGTGACAGGTGTCCACTTTTCTGGCTCAATTTTGGTCGGAACTCATCGGAACAACAGCCAACCATTGCCTATTGTTGACCGATGAGCGTGTGTTTTGCATTCGACAAGCAAACCCTGTTTCCGTTTCCGGGACGGCGAACCAATCACAGCCTTTTGTTGAGCTTCACCATTCAACAGTAGGCAATGTTTATCGTTGCAGCCGGTGACTCCCGAACAAAACTGTGACCACTAAACTTGCTTCACTTTTCTAACACGAGAAGCATACAGTGTACTGGGTCTCTATTTGTCTCTGGTAATCTACGATCTGCAGAGCTGTGCTCTGGGCCCCCCAAGACGACCTCAACCTCAAAAAAAGCAGCCTGTTATGATTATAGACGGTATTGATAATGCAAATCCTCATATTGATGTTTTACAAGTGGTTAAATGAACAAAATACAGCGTTGCCAGATTATACGCGACGCTACTGATCGTCATTGATACGTCTCAAAAAATCCAACCATTTCTTATTCCACTTGGCAGCCACGATTGGCCACGAAGAGAATCCATGCAAGGGAACATTTATCGGGAGGGATGGCGGAGTTTTGGGGCGGCCGGCGTGGGCAGGGTGGTCGGAGGCATGGGCGACGTGGCGTAGAGGGAGGGAAATATAGGGTAGTTGTGGCGGAATGAAGAGATAAAAGCGGGAACGTAATTGATTGGGAGGGATTATGAACGTGACTTATGCAAGTCGATGAGGTCCCAAGCAAGCAAACCAATGTCATTTCGTTCGACCACAGCGCATCCGCATCGCATCGCATCCTAGTCGATCGCCCCCCCCACCCCCACCCTTTTCCCATTCTGGGAAGCGTCTCGATGTAAATTTGTAATTAATTGAGAATTTGGGCCGAGCTCCATAATTGCTCTGACTATTGCTCCGTCACCATTGCAAGATCGGGCATCATGCAACTTTAAAGGATTTCTTATTTGTAAACTGCAGTGCGGTGCTGAGCAGTTCTGTTCAACGAGCTATACATTTATCTAGAGTGGCGGTTTAATAGGTAACCTGCGTAACCACCATGGGGGATTTTCAGGTTAGTTTTAAGCGAGTAATTTGTCCATTTCATTCCGTGTATTTTGGAGCGGCGCGCCGCACAGTGGATCAAAGCATGTTCCGGTCCATTGTGCGGTGGCGTCGCACCAAAATACACGGAATCAAATGGAAGTAGGCCTCTTTAACGACATAACTGTCCGCGAACAGCACCAAACATCAGTGTTAATTTTAACTAAATTTTAATGTATTTCAATGAATTTTCTTGTTAATTACATGAAACTGATGCTACTCCATAGTATTTGGGACGCTGATGTCAAAAATTATTACATTTTCTCCTTAACTCGTCCTGATTTTACGCATATTCTACTTTTAAACATTTTTCACGATAAAGTATACATTGTGAAAAATCTAGAATATTTCGATCAAAACTAAGGCCAAATTCGAACTCGGCAGGTCAATTTCAACGGGTTGCACGCTATTCACGCGATTACACGTCCAATTATAAGAAAAAAAAACCATGTTTGTGTCCATGTTTGTGGATTTTTAGCTTAGGTCTAAGCGTTTAGTTTTTCCATTTATTCCCATGGATTTTAGCGCAACTACACAGTGGATTGAAACATGGTTAAGCTTTTGTGCGCCGCATTAAAATAAATGGGAATAAAATGGAAAAAATACTCGCGAAACCTAACTTAAAAATCCCCCTTGGTGGTTACGCAGGTTACCCATTAAACTGCCACTCTAGATAAATGTATAGCTCGTTGGCTCCGAGAAACATAAAGTTTATCCGGAATGGAGGTTCTTTGCAATGAATAAGGGAAAATAGATAATGGAAGGGAATTAGAAAAATTGGGGCAGTTTGGATAGTAATTATTTAGAAAATCGAAAAAATTGCTTGTTTTATTTCAATTCTGCCAATAGGAACTATTACACGCAGCAAGTGGAATACCTACCTAAAACGTATATTTTGACGCAAAGTTCAAATCGGTTTGTCGTTGTACAGCTATGTATTATACCGTATTGTTCAAATTGGTAACATCTAATAAGTTAATGAACATTAAAGAATTTTCGTTTTAACTCCCTGCCTCTTGCATCCCATATCGATCAAATTTAAAAACAAAACAAAAAAAAAAAAAAAACAAACAAAAAACAAAAAAAAACAAAAAAAAACTTGTCATATTCTGACGTCTCAAACATGACTCTATCACATCTTAAAGTCTCGTCCTTTTTTAAACGAAGATGCTCCTTACGATAGCTGGATGGAACCCTTTGAACGTATTCTCTATAGGCTGAACGGTAATGAAAACAGTTTTCCTCTCCTCGTTTGATTTTGAAAATAATGTGAACTTCTGTCGATTTTTAAGTCAATCCTCCCCTCTTCTCCCTGTGTGAAAGGTTTTTTGTGGGGATTTTCCTTATTCTATATGTGTTTCGACCCCTGAGTTTTTCCTCCAAATTCAAACCCAGGGCCCGATTGTTGTAACGATGCCATATGATGGCGGATCTCAGTCGAGCGTAGAATGACTGTCCGAACTCCGAATTCATAATTCGCTGTCTTCGGAATAAAACGGCTCGCAAGGCCGCGGCCTCGATCGCCGCTCGGCCCTTTAACAGTGACGTCACGTGTAAAATGACGAGCTTTTATTGAAGCCGCGAGCTGAGTGCAGCGGCGGCTTCTCGACAATCTCTCTCTCTTTCTCTCTCTCTCTCTCTCTCTCTCTCTCTCTCTCTCTCTCTCTCTCTCTCTCTCTCTCACTCTCTCTCTCTCTCTTCCCTTCCCGATTCTTTCTCCGTCCTTATCGTTGTAAAATTCGCGTCCGCTGAGCCTTCCGAGGACTCAGAAAGCTCGTAGGATAAGTTTTAAGTTGTCGCCGAAATCCTTTGCTGCGCGTCCCCTTCGGGGCTACCAGTTCTGGAAAACCCCCGCTTGATGAGTTTTAATACGAGCTCGAAATGCTCCGAATAGAAAAAGGAGGAAAGGCTCTCTCTACTCTACTTAAACGACGAGGCAGCATTGAGTGTCTACTTTTGAGATCTATCAAGAGAGACATGTGGTTAAATAAAAAGGAGTGGAAGAAAACAAGTTGTCTCGTTCGAATACATCGATGGAAAACCGGAAATGTATCAGACGTAGCTAATATGCGTTCATCTCAAATACGAACGGAAGTTTTGATAGATGGATGCAGAGGTAAACAGTGGCGATTTGGCAACGTTCCTTTTTGCCATTAAACGCATTAGAAAGGTTTAAATGCCTGGTCATCGCCGATGACTAAAGCGTTCTACTTTTTTGGCGAATTTAAATGGAGAAAATACATTGTTGTCAAATCACGCTTCGCCTCTGGACGTAAAGCGTGCAATCTAGCAAGTTTTCAGATTTTCCAAAGACTAACAGCATTGCCCCTTGAAAGTATGCCGTAAAAAATCTAAAATTCTTTGGAAAGCGATGGTCAGCATAATCAAGGACCGTTTCGATTAGAGGACTTTTTTTTTTGAAGGTCATATTACCTAGTTTTGTTTCCAAGAGTTTCAAATCGGAATTTCGAAATTCCTGGAAAACAGAATGCTGCACTACGGTCTGAAACAACCGCCAAGAAGTGGCCAAAATTCTGAAAGTTAATTTCTCATCAATTCATCAATAATGAACTTTCAAGAACAACTTTAATCACAGAGAACACGTTTAACAAGTAAGTTAAACCTAAGAATGTCACTGAAAAGTTTCGAATTAAGCTTCAAAAGTCGATAACGATGATTTTTGCTAGCTTTTTTCCTTTGACTTTTGGACATTTTTTCGATTTCAGGCCACACTGCGCTGGTACGGGCGTCTTTTTCGAAATGTTTATATTTGTCGTTTTTTGATGACTGTCGATTAAAAAGGAACTAAATGCAGTTGGACTGTAAAGATAGATGCATGAATATGTAAAGAGAAAATTGAAAGGAATACAAACTTAATATTGTAAAAAAAGGACCCATCCTTCACTGAAAAAAAAGCTGTAGTCGTGAACCAGATTCTAGTCATATAACCAGAATCACAATGATACAAGTATGTGAACGACAGAAAGTCTAAGTAGTAATTTGACCATAAAATTCTGCTGTTAATACCAGAATATGGTCCTAGACTTGGAATTTCCTAAACATTTTCAAGAACTATGGTACAAACACTAGAATTCGAGTAGTTGTACTATCACTTACATAGGTTCTTATACTGTCATGCTTCTGGCAATTTTTATTCTTCAGTGTTCATTCCACAAAATAAAAAAATACAAAATTCGTAAAATGATAGTGAGTAAAAATCGTGACCAATTTTACCTCAAGGACTAGTTACGATTTGACTGTTTTAGGCGTAAAGTAAAACTTTTTGGCTATCAGGTAAAAAATGATACATTTTTGAAAATGGGTCTAACTCTTTGGGTGTGTACATTTTTACTTTCTCACTCAACGAAGTTAGAAACTGAGAAAGTATTGCGATGGCCCAGATGTATGTCTGTCTGTATCTCGGCATAATTTTTGAACCAATAATCTATATACATCCAAATTTTGCAGAGAAGTTGCTTTTAACATTTTTCAGAGAGACTTTTTTCGTTTTTTCTAAATTTTAAACTCTAAGCAAGTTTTGGAGTATATTCATTAAATTAATGGGAAAATGGGTAAACATAGGGAAAAATTGGAATGTTTCAAAAATAGCTGTTTCAATTTTGATTAAAATTTGCAAAAACATTCTGCAACCAGCCTACTGTAAAATTAACCTATAATAAGTGGGATCTGGGGGTCTCCCTCAGAATATTTTAGGGGGTATAGGGGTCTTTTTTATTCGTTCACCTCTTTACTTTTCTTTCCTTTTTAGTATCCTTTTATTGTTTCTTGGATACTTGTATACTCTGTTCTTCTATTCCTTTTTAGTCTGTATGTTTCCCTATGGAAACAGGTCTTCGGCCCACCACCTGTCTCCGGTGGTTTCCACCCTGTAAATTAAAATATATATCGATGAAAAAAAAAAATAGGGGTCTCCCCCAGAATATTATAGGGGGGGGGGTCTAGGGGTTTCCCCCAAACTAAGTTTGATGTGAGTAAGTTTTCGGTGGGTATTCCTTACGGTTTATTTTAATAGCGACCCTGTATAATAAGATTTATGAGTTTCCATAAAAAATTGCACCCGATCATGCCCACTGTATGTTTCACCGCAGTTCGATTCCAGCTCACTCCTCTTCCCTGAATTGCACAGTGTGCAACAGCGCGGCGTTCACGCGAACTGCAAGTAGGATTAATAAACCTCCGTCTCCGTTTCCGGTCGCCGGAAATTAACTCCTATCGCCCTCTGAAACTTGCTCCGAGAACTCGTACCGAGCCGAGCGGCCACTAATTTTCCAGGGGATACGAGAGAAATCAGGCGCATTCTATGCGGTCAAAGAAATCCTAACAGAAACTTCTCGCGGCAGAGACACCAAAGCGCGGTAACTTGACCCATCCGAAATTCTGGGGTATCGAAACTGACTCGATTCGATTTCCAATCGAAACTAAAACTCTCTGTATGGAGTAGAGTGTGGTCCGAAACAAAAATTAGCGAGACCATGCCACTACCATTATCTTTTTGTTCTTGTTTATTAGTTCGTTTTCCTCCAAAGAGTTCATTCTTGTTAATTATGTTTCGTTTCTGTGATTTGTCCGTGTCCATGTGTGCGCGTTGGTGAGCGATGTAGGTTTGGACTTTTCATACTCGTGGTGTTTCTATGTATAGGGTGTCCAAAAAGTACCGAGACTGATTCTGTAATTTCAAAACTAAACAAGCTAGCGATTTGATCTTGATTTAATTTGAAAGACCGACTCAATTGCTTTCGATTAAGCTCAAGATACGCACATGTGGTTAAAAATTTACGAAGTTGTGACAGTTTGAAAAGAAAGGCTCGGTCCTTTTGGGACACCCTTTGTTTTTTTTTTTTTTTATCACTCTTAAATTATTTCCGATAACCCCCGTCCTTTTTTTTCACTATTCTCAACATAGCGCACGCTTTTCCAACACCAGTAGCGTCATTTAGGGGGAATTCAAGGGGGGAAATTTCCCCCTCTTCCAAGGTTTGCGACTAAACACTGGATAACGTTGGTTTCGGGAAACAAAGGGGTTTGGGAAAATTCTTCATTTTGGCGTAGGTTGGCGTAGGTTGGCGTGGTTTGGTTGGTTTTGGTTGGTTTTGGCGTAGGGCAAAGAATTGTATTTTAATGGGGGAAAACTGACATTAAATTCAAGCGTAAAAGACGGGGAAAAGAAGAAAGGTCACCAGTCTCTCCCCTCTCTCATTCCAAGAAAGTAGTGAAATGATGTCCACGTCCAAAATTTATTTATTTCATGCGTTTGACCCTTACTCTTAATGTCCAAGTCAATATGTATAGAATTAATCACTAAAATTGTAACAATCAAATGCAATCACAAATTGTATCATTTGTTTACTCATTTCTAACTCTTTACAGACCAGATTAGTTTGGAAGAACCCCGCAATCTACCGTTTCCATAAGGGTAGTTAACTGTTCGTACTCGGGAGAGTTGGAATTGCCTATGCAATAAATTGAAGGCGCTAAGTGACACCTTATTTTGTAAGTGTCTACATCGAGAAACGCATTTATATGGAATCATGAGACTTCAACAATGTGAAATAGACTAGAGAAAAAAAAACCGAGTCTTCTCGGACTTGGTACATAAGGGGTTAAGGTCATTATGGTCGTACGGTGCTTTCATTAATAAAAGTTTATTTTAACAAGAAAAAAAAATAAGTTTATATTGCCATCTTTGAAAGATGCACGTGTCGGGTGCACCGACTTTGTCTCTGTTCTGAACAGGGCTGCCGTTTTGCGTATAATCATTGCTATTTTTCAATTCACCGATGATTCCACCGGTTGAAAAAAGATTACACAGTCCAGTTCAGTGCATGACTGTAATGAACTAAAATACTCGCATCTGTAATCTTTTCTCAACCGGTGGAGTCGTCGATGACTTGAAAAAACTTGCGGATATTTTAATTAATCAACGGAGTTTCCACCGATTAAGGAAAGATTACAGATCAGAGTATTTTCGTGCATTACTGTCATACACTGAACTGAACTGTGTAATCTTTTCTCAACCGGTGGAGTCAACGGTGAATAGAAAAATAGCATTGATTATACGCAAAACGGCAGCCCTGGTTCTGAACGAGGGGTAATAAAATGGAAATTCGACAACATCGGGAAAGCGATTTCAATTTTTTATCCGAATTCCATGCACGCGCCGTTGGGACTGAAAAGGACCAGAAAACACGGGATAGTAAGGGTATCAGTAGGTTAGAGCAAAAGGGAGCCAAGAGAGAGAGCATGAAATCAGAGGGCACGGGCACGCCAAGTGAGAGTTATTATTGTGGATGCGAAAAACTGCGAGCGGGCAACTGGAAAAAATGATTAATTGCTACTAGGGTGGAGGGGGGGGGGGGAGAAGGGATGGAGGAGAGAGGGGCCCGGTAAAAAAAAAGAGGAGGGGGAATTTGCTTCGGGTACGAGAGAAGAAGATACGGAAGGGTGGGCTGGAGCTACTAATCGGGAGGGAGGCGCACCACCGCACCTTTTGGGCGTCAAACAAAAGGTCATTAAGTTTGCGGCTGGTGCCTTTTGCTCTTCTCCGCTCCGCTCCATTTCGCGCAGTTCCTCCGTTCCTTTCACTGCGGTCTTTCCTGTTCCGTTCCCGTTCTCGTTCCCTATTCCCACCCCCTCTCCTCTTTTTTTTTTCTTCTCAAAGAGACGGAACGAGACGAACGCGAAGCTTTGTTTCCATTCGGTCATTACGTGTCATTTACAGTGTGGCCCGAAAGTCCTGTGATTGCACCTCTCTTCCGATTGAGAATCCGTATAAAATCAACGAGCTACACTTAGTTAGAGTGCCAGTCTGTTGGGTAATCTGCGTAAGCACCAGGGAGGATTTTTAGGTTAGATTTAAGGTGTAATCAAAGAGTAAACAAGAGTCGCAATGGGTCTGTTGCAAACTTTTGCTACAACGATAAAGGGTGTATCATCGTACGTAAAATCGCCCGGAATTAAAGTCCATTGGTGGCATCAGAAAGTCATGAAATGCATTAAGAAACTCACAAGAGACGTTTAATGAAATCCAAGATGGCGGTAAAATATCGAGCACTTTGTATGCATGCACCACGAACATACAAGGATGGCCAACTTTTACAACCTCACTGGAGGTAGAGATTATGTGTTTGTTTACGTTGTGATTGGTTGTGATCGATATTGTGAGGTTGGCTATCCTAGGATGTTCGTGGTGCGTACATACAAATTGCTCGATATTTCTCCGCCATCTTGGATTCTATTAAACGCCTCTTGTGAGTTTATCATCGCATTTCATGACTTTCTGATGCCACCAATGGACTTTCCGGGCGATTTTACATACGATGATACACTCTTTATCGTTGTAGCAAAAATTTGCAACAGATCCATTGCATTGAGAGTTAGCGTGCTCATACTGGTCACTGCTGAGTCGGCTTCTGATTAGCTGGAAATAGAGGGAAATGCGTGGGTCCAAACTTTATTTGGCCTTTTGGAAATTAACACGGGGATTTCGTTCCGGGCCGTTTATCTCGAAATCTGTGCAGAATTGACGTGTCGCAATGAATACGAGTCGATTTAGCAGAATTTTCTCAATAGATTGATAGGTCATAAGTATACCAGTTTATTGAAAATTCGAAAAGCTTGTCTCTGTTTAAAAGGAAAAATAATAGTGTGTTTTCATGCTTGGTGTGTGTTGATTAACTCGATTTCAATGAGACAGTCTTTTTTTGTATTTTCATTAAACTGGTTCTAATTACCTAATAATTTGTTGAGAAAGTTCTGTTAAATCGACTCGTAATGATTGCAACGCGTCAATTTTGCACAGGTTTTGAGATAAACGACCCGGAACGAAAACCCCGTGTTAATTCCCATAAGGCCGAACAAAGATTGGACCCACGCTTACAGCCTATCAGAGGCCAGCCCGCGTTTCCGATCTCTTATCTGCGTTGACCACGTAGGCCTTCTATTCAATTGCGACTCTTGTTTTCTCTTTGGGTGTAATAAAGCTGTTGCTAACTTTTGCTACAGGCTTTTTAATAGTTGATGACTGGGTAAAACCATGTAAAAATGACGATTAGCACACTACAAAGTCACGAAATCTACTCCTAAACTCACAAAATGCTTTGAAATGCGAGATCATAATATCGGTGATTACCGCCTAAATCTTATGGTAATTGTATGTTTCTTCATCTTCTTGTGTCGCGAGAAGGCCTCGTGAGGATGGATTCTTATTGAGAAATGGAAACCCAACGCAAAAGGCGGTAACCATAGCCATTATGCTCTCGCGTTTGGAAAAATTGGTTCCTTTTTCCCCCACCCTGTATACTTTTCTTGATGAATGAAATTCGGAGAGAGTAGGTATTCAGGAAGAGGAGCTCTGTTTGTGAATGTTTTTTCAACTGTGTAAATTGCGTGCGCTTTTCTTCAAAAGACAAATGAGGTTTAGTGTTTTGTTAGCGAGGTTTGCTCTCCCTATTTTTTGGGCCACAAACCTTTTCATCTGGATTTGATTCAGACGACTTCAACTTCCTCTCACCCTCCCGATGGTCGAGGAATGTTCAACAAAAGAAGTAAATTGAAGTAATAATTCAGTCGGCTCCTAAAACCTAAAGTAGGTCAGGTATTGAATCAATTCAAAATGTTTTGTGGTGAGATATTTTTCGGGAGTGTAGTAGATACCTTAGAAATGAGGCTCTTGCAAATTTTTGCTGTAGGGGATTGAAGAGTTGATTCTTTCATAAAAACCTGTAAAAATGACGATGAGTACAATAAAATGTCACGACATTTACTCTCAGAATTGGGCTTAATGGCGGATAGACGCAGATATCATGGGAGATTCCTATCTAAATTGAGACATATCTCTGTGTTTCCGTAGAGATAGTAACATAATAGACAGGAATCTTTCATGACACTTGCGTAGACCCACCATTACGATATTGTCGTTATAGCAGTTATTTGAGTGTATTTGTATTTATGAATTTTAGACTTTCTTAGTGTGATCTTTGTGATTTCCACTGGTCTTTGCATCAGATTGGACTTTTCATTTGCTTATAGCAAAAGTTTGAAAGAGCTTCATTATTCATCTTCTAACAGAAGGACCAAAAAAATGTATAGTATCTTTTAACCCTTAACTGCAGATGAGCCCAGATCTGGAACAATTACTTTGAAGCCTTATCTAAAAGTAGGAGACTTGAGTTGTACTGTCGCTGCATGGTGGGTCACATGTGGAACAGATACTAAACGAGTAAGAATTGTCGATTTTGTCCTAGAGCGCGCAGCACAGGATAGAGAACGTGCTGAGTGGTTGAAAATAGCTCTCTGAAAATTTGATAGAGATTTTCCGATTTTTATTGTTATGTTTTGGAGTAACGCATGGGTACCATATACAAAAAAACAACTATTGAAACTTACTAACTTATTTTTTACTACTTTAATTTTTTTTTTAGCCTGAAAACTTTATTTTCAGTTGCATGGATTCCTAAATGCAAGTAAGGCCATATTTGAAACAATTAATATTCAGGCTCTTTACCATTGAAATATAATGGAAATCATTTTTTCACTATTTTTCCCTGTCTCAAGGATCAAAATTGTACTGAAAAAAAAATTAGTTTATTGAAAAAAAAATCATGCAGTAAAGGGTTAACTGGAAACGATTTATTGGTCTTTCCAATGTCAAAAAACTGTCTTACAAGTTACAACAATTCATTGAGTTTTTGTTATTTGTTTGTTTTTTTGGTTTTGGTTTTTGTAAAAACCGCTCATCCAAAAAATTGTCCTCCTCTCGCTCTCTCACTCTCTCTCACTCTTTCTCTCTCTCTCTCTCTCTCTCCTCTCTCTCTTTCTCTCTCCTCTCTCTCTCTCCCTCTCTCTCTCTCTCTCCTCTTTCTCTCTCTCTCTCTCCCCTCTCTCTCTCTCTCTCTCTCTCTCTTCCTCCTCTCTCTCTCTCCTCCCCCTCTCCTCTCTCTCTCTCTCTCCTCTCTCCCTCTCTCTCTCTCTCTCCTCTCTCTCTCTCTCTCTCTCTCTCCTCTCTCTCTCATTATTTGAATGATTGTGTTAGAAAAGGATAAAAGGGAGCAAAAATCATGTGACTGCGATGCTTAAGCCCCTCCCCCAATCCCTCCCTGAAAGCAACCTTTAACTACTTTACTCAATCTCGAAAGAGGATATAAAAGGAAGATGACAAAGAGGAACGTCGAACGAGGACTCACAAAGATTTCAGAGCTGCCGTTTCACGTGTAATTAATGACATTTTTCAATTCATAAGTGATTCCACAGGCTGAGAAAAGATTACACAGTTCAGTTCAGTGTATGACTGAAATGCATGCTAATACTCGCATTTGTTATCTTTTCTCAACCGGTGGAGTCGTTGATGACTTTAAAAAAACTTGCGGGTATTTCAATCATTTAACCGTGATTGCACCGATTGAGGAAAGATGACAGAAGCAGAGTATTTTCGTGCAGTACATTCATACGTTGAACCGAACCTTGTAATCTTTTTTTTAACAGTTGGAATCATTGGTGAATAGAAAAGTGCTATTAATTATACGTAAAACGGCAGCTCCTGAAAGATTTAGAGATTATTACAGTCATTATGAACGCCTGAATTCACGTCGAAGAGAACGGAAGCTCGGAAACAACAGATTTATTAGTTAAAAACCAACCGGTGAATTGCAAAACAGAGAGGCGCATATATACATGTTTAGGTATAAAGCTGCGTAATTAGGCACTGAAAGCATGCAAAGAATTACAATTTCGCGAATCAGTGCGCTCATACCGCGATCCGATTACCGACGCGTTTTCAGTCCATTTCCATCATTCCCGCATTTCCGCAAAGATCGATAAGAGATTACCACGAGCACGCCGCGAATAGAATCCGGTGTATACCGCCCTCCCGATGCCTTTCCGCCGAAGCGGGGTCGGCAACACAGCTATCCACAAAGTTTCAAAAGAGGGGTGTATTCAGTTGTCATAATGGATGGGGCTCTGTTCCGATTTTTCGCTTCGGTGAATTTGAGAATTGGTCCTAATGTAAAGTTATGCAAAACATCGATGCGCGCGTTTAAAATGGTTCAAATTTACTCAGTGGCGCGGCGTGGCGTGCGTGCAATCTTCTAACGTTGTGTGTATTCAGTACATTTAAACGAATGAAAAAGATCGAAAATTCGCAAGTGTAAATTCCGCTCGCTGTAAAATAGCCTTCAAAATGGTAAGTATGCAATTTGAGCTCCAAGACGTCTGAATAGTTGTATCACCGAACGCCTCGCTTCGCGCCGGGAGCTCACAACGAGGCTCTTGCAAACTTTTGTTACAGGGGATTGAAGAGTTGGTTCTTCCTTTAAAACCTGTTTAAATGACGATGGAATACACTGCAAAGTCTCGATTTTTATACTCGAAATTGTTGTTATTTTTCAATTCATAGATGGACGAAATAGAAGTGTGGAGAAGGAGGGGGGTAAACGAGAGCAGAGAAAAGGAACATCCATGTCCGCGGTGACAAGATCTGAGACCCTCGAATCTTGTCGTCACAGATAGACACGAATACTTCTTGAACAGGTGAACTTGTGATCCAAAGTGTGGAGGTTTGACAATAAAGCGGATGTGGAACAGTTAGTACTTTCCGGACTGGGGCTCTTTGTTTCGGCTTCAGCTAATCGAGCATGCACTACGATTGGCGACGATCTTTCTCTCTCTCTCTCTCTCTCTCTCTCTCTCTCTCTCTCTCTCTCTCTCTCTCTCTTTCTCTCTCTCCCCCCTTCCCTTCGGCCCTCTCCTTCTCACCCTCCCCCACTCTCTTTCCACGGTGAAACTTTTCCTCTTGAAACAAAATTTCGGGTTGTTGTTTGATACTGATTCTGCCGCTCTTTGCTCTATGGGCGGCGCACAGTGCAGTGGTTCGAGTCCATGGGAGGGGTCGGACTTGGAATCTGTAGACCTGTTTAGTGTGACGTCACGATTTTATTTCACTATCGGATTCCACGTACCCTAAAATACAAATTCGCTGCATTAACATTTTTGAAACATCACGCATTAATTTACGATCACAGTTCTACCGAAGAAAGTCTAATGTTTCGTCCTTGTCCCACTCACAGTTTCTTATGGACACAGAATTCTAGAATATAGGCTCATCGGCACCATTACACCACGTGTTATACCTCGAACAAGCTTCGACACGAAGAGAGGTTAGGATGATTGAGAGTCATGGCGGTGATACTCCCATAAGAGACTGTGAGTAAGACAAGGACAAAACAAAGAACATCTTTCGGTATAACTGTGATTGTAAATTCGTTTGTGATCTTTTAGGAATTGTGCTAGAGTGAAAAGATACCTTAAGGTACGTGGAATCTAATGGTGCAATAAAATTTGAGAAAACTGGTGGTGAACTAGCATGAATTTGCGTTCGAAAATTTGGATCTGATTTCTTATGCCCACGAGAGTGAGCGAGATAAAGCATTTGTTTGGAACCAATTTTGATTGTGACGTCATCACTAAACAGGTCTGTTACAAAGAATTCAAATATGAATGTTTTTATAGTAAAAAAAAAAAACAAAAAACAAACTATTTACTACATAGTTTGTTTTTTTACAAATTTTTTTTTATGTAGCAGGAAAAATACAATTTTGTCGTCGCTAGGGAAGTAAGTTATCATTTGAACAAGTCATAACCTAAATGATTTGTATAAGTTGATAAGTGACAGAGAAATCATAGCCGTAACGCTCCCAATAGGGCAGGTTAGTTTTTATTTCCCCTCCATCGTCAAAAAAAAAAAAAAAAAAAAAAAAAAAAAAAAAAAAAAAAAAAAATGCCTCCCGGCAGGCCGGTAAGACGAAGTAGATTCCATGCTTGGTTAAATCACTTTTTCACAAATTTAAATATAGGTTATCATTTTTGTCGAATTTTTCTCTGAATTTTTCTTTTTTATTTAATCAGCTGCTCAAAATCCAAATATCATTGTGAAAAAGATTATATTACCAAAATGTGTAATCTTTACAATGCAAGTGAGAAATAAAAGCTAGGTTATATAAGTTTTTCACAAATTTCAATAAATAGGTTATGTTATGATTTTCTTTGAATTATTCATTTTTTTTTTTTCTATCAGCTGTTCAACATTTAAATAAAAATACCCATGAGAAAAAGATTGTAGTACCAAGATAGACAAATGTGTAATCTTTGTAACGCTAATGAGGAATACATCTGAATAAGAGCAGCTGATAAAACAAGAAAATAAATAAATAACGTACCTAAGCAACAGTGTACGTGTAAAACAAAGAAAGAGCAATTATACCAGTACACCATCCTTGTCTTTCACTTGTAAAATCCCATAAGAAACTAAATAGCTTGTAAAACACGTAAAACACAAGGAAAATTCAAGGAAAAGAGCTTATGAACTAAATACATCCTCCACGATATATACTAAAATTTACGATACAAAAAAACAATTTCTTCATATAAAAACACTGCCAAAAAACCCGAAAAACACATCGCTATAACTCGCTTACAACGCAAAAAACAAAAAAATGACTCGAGTAAAAAAGCTGCGTAACAAAACGGCTAACATAAATTTTCCCAAAAAAAATACTCAAAACAAACACTCCTAAAAATAAACATCAAAAACACATTTTACAACTCAAACACGGCCCATAACGCGAAAACTAACTGTCGGATTTACACCATCTTCGAACTCATCCAAGAATTAAACCCAACGAATAGTTGAGACAAATTTCAAAAATAAAAACCAAAAATTACGAACAGGATCGTGGGACATAAAAACGGTAAAACTGGCTGAAAAAAAAAATGTATATATATATATATATATATATACAGGGTGTGGCAGACCACCCGTCCACTATCTTTATCTCAAAAACGGCCGAAAATTCAGCTTCGGGGGCAAAACTTTCATTAGGTATATCGACCCCAAGGAATCCAATGAAAATATTTTCAACCCCCCAAAATCACCCCTTGGGGGTTATTTAGGGGGGTGGGTACCCGTATCTCGAAAAAATCAAATGGAAAGGGTATGTTTTGACGTTGGAATTTAATACGGTATAAAAAAACAAGACTTTTTTATCCTTAAGTTTTTTTTCTAAAAACCACCCTTTTTTTGAGTTAGGGGTGGTTTTCAAAAAATTTAGGGGTGATCTTTGATTGACCGCTGTGACCCTCCAAATCATTGGATTTCAAAAAACTAAGAAGTTTCTGAAAGGGCAGACCAAGGGCTTTCTTTTGATGTATCACATGCCTATTTTTTGTGAAAAAGGGTACAAGGCCCCCTCACCCCAAAATTTTGGGGCTTCGGGGGGCCCTACGTAAAAATTTTCAAATGTAAAGGTATGGCTTGTGATACATCATTTGAAAGGTCTTTCAGAGACGAAGAAAGTGATACCCCCCAAAAGTCGTAAAAACAACCCCCTTCCAAAATGGCGGCCGTTTTAAGGTTAGGGGGCTCAAGGGGGACCTTCAGAAAAATGATCCAAAATTGAACGATACACGGCTAAAAGGGTCTTAAAAAGAGAAAAATAATGGTTCAAACCGCGAGTCGAACCGACTTTTCAATCCAAAGTTACGGCCGATTGAAATTTAGGGGTAGTTGGGTTTCCCAAAAAGGCACCCCTAAATTTCAATCGGCCGTAACTTTGGATTGAAAAGTCGGTTCGACTCGCGGTTTGAACCATTATTTTTCTCTTTTTAAGACCCTTTTAGCCGTGTATCGTTCAATTTTGGATCATTTTTCTGAAGGTCCCCCCTTGAGCCCCCTAACCTTAAAACGGCCGCCATTTTGGAAGGGGGTTGTTTTTACGACTTTTGGGGGGGATTTTCACGGTCAATCAAAGATCACCCCTAAATTTTTTGAAAACCACCCCTAACTCAAAAAAGGGTGGTTTTTAGAAAAAAAACTTAAGGATAAAAAAGTCATGTTTTTTTATACCGTATTAGATTCCAACGTCAAAACATACCCTTTCCATTTGATTTTTTCGAGATACGGGTACCCACCCCCCTAAATAACCCCCAAGGGGTGATTTTGGGGGGTTGAAAATATTTTCATTGGATTCCTTGGGGTCGATATACCCGATGAAAGTTTTGCCCCCGAAGCTGAATTTTCGGCCGTTTTTGAGATAAAGATAGTGGACGGGTGGTCTGCCACACCCTGTATATATATATATATATATATATATATATATATATATATATATATATATATATATATATATATATATATATATATATATATATATATATATATATATATATATATATATATATATATATAATAATTTTCAACGAGTGGTATTTTCTCACTCAGGGGACCATGAAACGTGCTCATTTGATAAAATTTCCCGAAAAATCCAACATCGCACCCTCTGCAATAAGTAGATTCTTGGAATCTACTTAAAAAAAAAAAAAAAAAGTGATCGATTTTTTATTTTGTCAAGTGGTGATCCGCGGCCTCCACCGATCACCCAATTGGTGGTCCGCGGCCTCCGCCGATCGTCCGATTGGTGGTCCACGACCAAAAAAGGTTGGGAGCCGCTGCTATATAGTGTGATTCTTGAAGAAAATTTTACGATAAAACCAATGAAGCAATTTTCAAACTTCTACGTTGCGTAGTAACAAAGATAAACTCATTCAAAGTCGTCACGCTGTGTCCGGCTTCTCCCATTAAATCGTTCCACTGTGCGGCAGGGCGCGGCGCGGCGGCGTAGGTTTTGGATGCTAAGAGCTTTCGTACGAGTCACTCCACCCGCTGATCTGATATCCGGAGTGACTTTGGTCTGACAACGGATGCGAAACGCGTGAACGAGGTGGCTCCAGCGTTGCAAAATATCTTTAATACATGATCGAAGTAAGCATCCATGAATTTCATGCGTCAACAGACCACCCGATGCCCTTGTATGGACGATACCCAAAATAAATTGGACGGAAGTTAGGTTTTTACGACAAAATTCAATTATAAAATCAAAATCTATTGTCGATAGAAAAATGGCGAAACCGTAAGTTTCGGCAAAATTGCGTTTTGGTCCTTTAAATCCATGTAAAAAGTCGAATTCGAAGGTTTTCACCGAACACCCCCAAAGTTTTCCAATACTTTACAGGCGGACAAAGTGCAATTTCGCGCGACATTACGCGCTACACTCGAATCCAACGAGCTATACGTGTATCTAGAGTATGACAGTCTAATAGTTAACCTGCGTAACTACCATTGGTGGATTTTTAGATAGGTTTAAGTGAGTAACCTCCGTTTATTTCCATGTATTTCAGTGCAGACGCACAAGGAATCGAAAGTTGTTCCAGCCTCTGTTCGTTGTGTCAAAATATACATGGGGAATAAATGGACAAAATTATTCGCTTAAACCTAACCTCAAAATCCCCCCCCCCATGGTGGTTACCCATTACACTGCCACTCTAGATATATGCATAGCTCGTTGTTCGCACCGCTGCACTGGCTTTGAATGCTGCGCTCGAAAACTTCGCCGGGCGGATCCTACCGATTTTCGTCAGTGCCGGAGTAGAGTGCGGATATTGCGCTACGCGTTAAATTATTCAATTTTCTCGTTGATGCGAGACGCGGCTGGTTTTGACGCGTTTCGAAATAGTGAATTCTGTCCTTTCGTTTCATTCCGACTAAAATTATGTTTACGACTCTCCAGCGATGCGACAGGCGAAGCGTGTCAGCCGATTACTGAAATGAAGTTTTGGATAGCAACGCAACGCGCGCCGCGTCGCACCGCCTAAGATTCAAAACGTGTTGTCATCCTCCGCGTTCACTACGACACACATACAATTTAACTTGGACGATTCTTCAGAGAGAGGGAGAGGGAGAGAGAGAGAGAGAGAGAGAGAGAGAGAGAGAGAGAGAGAGAGAGAGAGAGAGAGAGTTTACGCGTGTGTCAGCAATTTCAAATGTTTATTGCGTCGGATATTTGGATCACCCAACGGGAAAGGATTCAGTTGGGCTAGGCAACATGCTCCGGCTTATACTCTGTTCGGGATAAGAATTCCGATGGGAAGTCAGGTAAAAACGCACTACATTGCATCGCAGCGGTTTCTCGGCTGTCGATTCTTCCCCGGTACGTCCGTTCAGGACGACCGGCCTATCAGACCCTATTATTGAAAAAGACAATACCGTGAACTGACCAATTTATATAGTCCTTTGAACGCCCACTCGAAAATTAAACTTTTGCGGCATTCGCGAATTTTGAATAACTGACTCTAAATTTAAATTCTGCTCGACGTGCACAGAAAAATGATACCTAACGACGGTTCAATATGTAATTTTTCAAAGATTGCAGCTTCTTGGAATCACTCAATCAGGAATGCCAAAATGTTTGAAAAATTACTCCTTCATCCGCCGTTGGGTATCATTTTTCTGTGCAAGTCGAGCAGAATTTGAATTTAAATTTAAAGTCAGTTATTCAAAATTCGCGAATGCCGCAAAAGTTTAATTTTCGAGTCTGCGTTCAAAGGACTATATAAATTGGTCAGTTCACGGTATTGTCTTTATCAATAAAAGGGTCTAAAAGGCCGGTCCTCCTGAACGCACGTAGCGGGGAAGAATCGACAGCCGAGAAACCGCTGCGTTGCAATGTAGTGCGTTTTTACCTGACATCCCATCTGACTTCTTATCCCGAACAGAGTATAGGTACTTGTACCGTGGGCGTTGTGAGCTGATGAACGATTCCTTTCCGTTCTCCTCCATTTAAACGTAGACAGAAGTATCGATTATACGGAGGCTCCAGTCAACTCTAGTCGGGAACTTATCATTGGTCGATTAGATTTTGGAATATACTTTGGCAGTGAAGTAGAAAACTCGGGAGTTGATAGAATAATGACGTCTGGTGGCGTCGCGTGGAACCTTAACACTGAAAAAATTGTGCTCCGGCAGTACACCCAAAGCTCCGGTAGAGCCGAAACACGAGCGGATTCAAATGGCCTCGCAGAGCAAAGGCCAGTGTAGAGCCCAAAGATATTGTACTACTTGGGGGCTTCGCCCCCTTGTCGCTCCGCGGCCCATTCCTCGGAGGCGCTGCGCGCCGCCTTTTACCACTATATAAAATTGAGAAAAGATTAGGGAAAATGGTCAGTTACGCAAGACAAAAGATAAGTGACCAGTTCAAAGACTGCGTGATGGGGGGGGGGGGGGGGTAGATTCAAGGGTTCACCCCCTCGCGCGTATCGGGCTGGCCGGAGCGGAGGAGTGAGGAGGCTCTGGCTCTCTTGTACATCTCGGCTCATTTATCCCTCGTCGCCACGTCGGCAAGTAGCCACGGCACTTCCGGGTGCACACACAGAAATGCCAGAAAATGGGAAAAAATCGAAGGTTTTGAGAGAAATGCGAGAAATGGGGGGAAAATCGAGATTTGGATGAGCTCTTCGTTAGATTTTTATATTATGTTAAGATTAAGATATGTTAAGATGCAGTTGCACAAATGTGACATACTTATGGCGGGGAAAATGGGCCTGGGTTGGAGTACATAATGCGCCTGCAATAATGAGAGGATACCGCGTGTTAGCTCAACGACACAATGTAAATGTATATCTATATACAGGGTGTAACAAAACTATGTACAGTAATTTTCAGGGCGTGTTTTAGAGGTAAAAATAAGACTTTTTTTCCTATAAACATGAGTCCGAAATTGTAGTCTTTTCGAGTTACAGTGTTACAAAGTTTCCGAAAAACAAATCGAAAAATTGTCAAAACTCCTTCGTTAATTTTTCTTAATGCTCATAAAAAAAGTGCTCTTATGTAATTTTGGGCGCTCTTGCCGATTTTGGCCGTGAAAATACTGTATGCACAAATTTGAGGGGGGTTTCGGGGGTTTTTCTTGATTGTTCTCACTTTTTTTGGCCAAATTGTGTTAAATCATGCTTTTGGATTCATTGAACCCAGAGTTGGGCAAACGAATAATCAGAAATAATGAAATGAAGCCGGCAACACTGCAAACTGGGTTTGCTACCTGAGCTAAGGAAAGGAAAACACACGGGAGGTATAGGTCAATCGTCGAATTATTCGTCGCATAATTCGATTGACTCGGCGTTGCCGGACTCAACGAATAATCTCCGAATAATTTTTGCCTAACTCTGATTGAACCCAAAAACGATTAGCATCATTCAAAATTTCGTAAAAAAATGTAAATTTTTGGTCCTAACAACTTTTTTCTTTACGCAATTCATTTTCGAGAAAATCGTCCCTGAAGTTGCAGAGATCGGCCATCAAGAATTGACAAAATCAAAGAAAAGGTGGTTATTGGCCGACCTCTGCAACTTCAGGGACGATTTTCTCGGGAATGAATTGCTCAAAGGAAAAAGTTGTAAGGACCAAAAATGTACATTTTTTTACAAACTTTTGAATGATGCTGATCGTTTTTAGGGTCAATGAATCCGAAAGCATGTTTTAACACAATTTGGCCAAAAAAAAGAGAACAATCAAGAAAAACCCCCGAAACCCCCTCAAATTTGTGCATACAGTACCTTCACGGCCACAATCGGCAAGAGCGCCTAACATTACATAGGAACACTTATTTAAGAGCATTAAGAAAAATTCAGGAGGGAGTTTTGACAATTTTTCAATTTGTTTTTCGGAAACTTTGCAACACCGTAACTCGAAAAGACTACAATTTCGGACCCATGTTTATAGGTAAAAAAAAGTCTTATTTTTACCTCTAAAACACGCCCTGAAAATTACTGTATATAGTTTTGTTACACCATGTTTAGGTGTATGTCCCGTGAAGCTATCATGTTGCATCCGTACCTGAAATCGGAGCCCATTTCTCTGAAACATTTGCTTATCTGTTTAGTATAAAACCTTTGGTAGAGCCTAAGCACTTGCTTCGGTAAAGTATATAAAGTAACGGAGACCTGTCAGTGTCAAGTCAATTTAAATAGGTATCGAAACATTGTTCAAGAACTACTCTCTGTAAATTTGTTCGATTGCGATTTCACAATTTGGCACTGTCATGTCGTCCAGTTATAATGAAGTACGCGCTTTGCAACGCGGCAATTCGGCATCATAAAGGTGAGTAACTAGAGGCGTTGAAACAGAATGGAGTGCACTCTAAGATAAGGGCATTACACTTCATATTTTTAAGTGTTACACGCGGGTGGTGTTAAGGAAAAGAGAGAAAAAAGGGGGCGGCCCTTCGCGCAAAACCCGGACACAAGCGTCGCGTCGCGTCGCGGTCATAGAATGTGGGAGAGAGAGAGAGAGAGAGAGAGAGAGAGAGAGAGAGAGAGAGAGAGAGAGAGAGTGTGTGACTGAGAGGGGGGGAGGGAGGGAGAGAGAGAGAGACGCCGCGAGGAAACAACTTCTGAACTGTGAGAGGTCGAGACCCTGATACTGACGACTTGGAAAGCTTACGAGGAGTAAATTATTTCAACTTTGTGTACCTTTAATTTTGAAAAGCTTCCCCACTGCAAGTACAAGAGTGTGTGTCCTCCTCGAAACTCCTCTCGCGAAGTATTTTCATCTCGTTAGAATCCCCCACTGTCGCAATCGCTTTCCGCTCATCCGTAGTAGGTGAATGAAGGGCTTCCTCTTTTCGCGCGCATATTCTCCCTTATATTATTCTTTTCTCTCTCTCTCTCTCTCTCTCTCTCTCTCTCTCTCTCTCATTCTCTCTCCCTCTCTCTCTCCGTCTCCCTCACTCACTCTCTCACTCTGTCTCTCACTCTCTCTCACTCTCTCTCTCTCTCTCTCTCTCTCTCTCTCTCTCTCTCTCTCTCTCTCTCTCTCTCTCTCTCTCTCTCTGTCTCTCTGTCTCTCTCTCTCTGTCCCTCTCTCTCTCTGTCTCTCTGTCTCTCTGTCTCTCTCTCTCTCTCTCTCTCTCTCTCTCTCTCTCTCTCTCTCTCTCTCTCTCTCTTTCTCTCTCTCTCTCTCTCCCTCTCTCTCTCTGAGGATCATGTGGGCAGAGGCTTCCATAGACTCGTCTTTCTCTTTCTTTGCCCCATTTAAACGCGTGTGATAGAGAATGACAAGCGATAAGGGCGATTCCTCCTTCCGTCCTCTCCTTACGCATTCAAATGGGTGAGAAGGGAGAAATATAGATTTTTGGAGATGCCTCTGGCCGTGTTCATAGACGTTCCTCGATTACTCTCAATCTGAGGAGGTTTCATATCCGCAAATTCTCCGTTTCACTGTAGTGACAGTCGTGTGAGTAACCTGCGTAACCCTGGAACGTCGAGCATTTGTAGGTTAGAGTCAAGACGTGATTATTCATTTCTCTTCCCATGGATTGTAGTCCTTGGTGTAGAAGGGCGTCGTCGATGCTCGTCGCTTACATAAGAAGAAGAAGGGTAAATTATTACCTATCAAACCTAAAATCTCCCATGTTGGTTACGTTGGTCACTTATTTTAGACTGTCACCTGAAAAGAATCGTCTGAAACGAATCCTTGGACAGTGGACATGGATTCGTTTGTTAGTTTGCGATCTTGCCGTTTTTCTAATAATTGGAAAACAGAAGTAAACACACGGATCATTATATCGCTCGAGCGATGAAAAAAAGTTAGCAGAAGTTCCAATCTCATCGCCATAAATTGATTCAAATCTTTGCTGTCCAGCTTAATGGTAAAGCAAGAAGAAACTGCAAAAGTCGTCCATGAGATACTAGTACACTCGAATAAAATTAATTTTTTGCGGGTGAAATGATTAAAACTTACCTGAAATTCCTTTATTAAGTAACCAATCAATGTTTCCTAATTCGTAATTTCCAGGATCAAAAATTTATTCGGTTAAATTTTCCAAAAACAAACAGAAAACTGCCAATAATTTTCGTGAGAAGCTGCACTAGAACCTTAATGGATTTTTG
Organism: Trialeurodes vaporariorum; assembly: GCA_011764245.1. Lineage (NCBI taxonomy): Eukaryota > Metazoa > Arthropoda > Insecta > Hemiptera > Aleyrodidae > Trialeurodes > Trialeurodes vaporariorum. Next base: position 64,129,835 of record VMOF01000388.1, read on the forward strand.
CGGGCGGTGAAAATAAATTCGCCCGGAGTTCCCTGATTAAGTCGTAAATTAACGCTCTCACCCGAATCGTAATTTCTAGAATCATAAATTTATATTCACTCCTAAACCGAAGTCCGGTTAAAATTTCATAAACACGGACAAAAAACAACTGAAATCGCTCATGAGCTTGGCTATACACACCGATTAGTAAGCTAATCGCCGATTAAACGAATCGAGTCTTCGCACAAATTGGTTTCAATGAGTCGTTGATTCTGATTAAATCTTTTGCCATTTCTCTCGTTCAAAACTGAAGATCCATTTTTGCGAGCGTTGGAAAAAAGATAGTCACGGCAACAAAGGAGAGGATACGGTACACATTAGCGGAACTTAATAGCTACCGTAATAGTTGGCCCGTGTCTCTGCGCCCGTCCCGTCCCGCACTCGCAGCCAAACCAACGAACGTAGAATGCTCGGCAAATGTAAGCTTTATCCAATTTGCTCTTATGAAATATTCAAATTCCGCAATGAAAACAAACGGCACATGTAACACGCCTTCATTCCCGTGCCCCCCGCAATCCGCCACACTCCACACACACTCCTATTTGCTCTCCGCTAGGGAGTCACGTGACAACCAACCACCCCTCTCCTCCCTTCTGCTTACCTCCATCAGAATCTCCACCTGCAGACTGCATCACGTTCTTTTATATCCCCAGGGTGGAGCGAGAAACCTTCCGGTGACGGGACTCCGGGACTCTGCGAGGCGGCCGGAAGGGTAACTGCGAGATTTGGTCTGTCTTCTCCCTTCGGCCGAGTTGTGCGATTATCCTCCCTACAAATTTTAACGGTCTTGAGTAGGTGATAGCGTTTTATGACGACATAAATTTCGTTGAAGCTCACATCCAAAGGTCACCAAGATAACCACACTGATAAGCCAGTAATGCATGGATGATCTGATGGTCAACTTATAAGATCTCTTACCATCGGTAGGATTATATTATTTAGTCTAAAGTTATTTCTTCGTGAAAGGGGGGAGTATCAACGGTCACATCCCGATTATAAAGTTATATTTTTCTCAAAATAAAAATGTTTCCTTCCTTTTCTTCTCCTTTAGTGGTATTGTCAGGGGGGGGCTCAAGACATTTTTGAGCTTCCATGAGATGTAAATACGCTGTTTTAACCATTATCTGAAGTCACATGTGTTAGAGTGTGAAATACCATCAAAATTATCGCTGCGCTTACTCAGTTATACTCCCCCCCTCCGGATTTCATTTTAAAAGAAAAATAGGAATGAAAATTACACTGTAAATTCTCGGAAATTTGAATAAAACTATAGTATACTTTGCTTTGCCGGTTAAAAACCTGTGGTATTTCCGGGCTTTGTTGTTATTTGGGAGATACTCGGGTAGTTTTGACAACTCTGATATTTACATATAAATGTACTACGTCATCGTTACGAGTTTAAACGCAACTTCAGCCCGCATCTCTGATATTAATTAGAACTTCAGAAACCAATTATTGACTGAAAGATGACTTTCCCAAGTGTTGTGATTCGTCAAATAGAAATTATGAATGCTCATAGACGCTTGTATTTGCGTGATTCCTGGAAGCAGTTATACACCATACATACCATATGTTCAGAATTTAAAGTTTAATTATTAGCTAGATCTAGCTTCCTGCTTCATACGCTGGAGAGTTAATCGCTCGATGTTGGAAATTCGAACATCTTACCCGATGCTCGTGAAATGCGATGTATCGATGTCCAATCCATTTAAAACTATAGAAAAGTATCGATTTCTCGGAGGTTCAACTGCACCCCCTGGCGATCGATACTTTTCTATAGTTTTAAATCGAGTAGAAATCGATGCATCAAATTTCACGAGCCGCCACTGATTTGCAGGCACGTACTCTTACTCTTATCACACTTGCATCACAACCACGGAAAAATGTATACTTTCGCAACACTCAAAGTTAGGTTATGTTCGCTTTGCTCGCATTTTACTGAACTTGGATTTGGAGTGAAAACGTGATAAATATAGATTACGGAATAGTATGTTACTGCTGTGGAATGTGCAATGATTCACTCGATTTTGGCAAAATGATGGGGAAATCGCTCATAAAAAGAAAGTGAAATAATGAGCAGCTGCATCATCATGGTAGGAGTGCCTCCACCGGTATAATGCTTCCATCGCGGGAAGTATGGACCTAGGAACAAAGAACAAAGCAAACTAAAGAAAATAACAGTTATAAAGACAAAAAAAGGGGAGCAGGGTTCAAAAATTTCGTGAAAATAAAATCGTGTAATTTCACATGAAATGTTTAATAAAATCTGAAATGTATAACAAAGATGGAAAATAGTAAGATGCTGCTCCTTAGTCAATTGGCTCACAATCAGTTCGAGGAAAAGGAATGGCTCAGGAGTGTGAAGGAGTACATTCATCACTGATTCTTTCTTGATATGACTCCAGCCCAGCCATCTGTACCGATGATCAGCTGATGGGCTGTGGCAACGTTTCCTGAAACTAGCGAGGTCATTGAGTTAAATTCAGAAGTTAGATACGTCTCACCCAATTAGTACGGCGAAGGTTTTTCAAACGTTGGACGATGTCTTTTGAAAAAAAATTCCCCACGAAGATGTTGAAATATGTTGAATGATGTTGCTGTTGCAAAAGCTGCTAGGTCAAATATTCGAGTTTTCATTTCCTTTTGAAAAAGACAACGATTTTTTTTTTATCAACCCTTGGAATCAACGGTGATTTGAAAAATGCTCTTCAAAATACGTAAAACGGCAGCACTGCTGCACAAGATTCCGCCGTGGTTGTGAATGAAAACAAGACATTGTTTTTAACAATGTTAAAAGCTGAAGCAGGAGTTAGAGTTAAGTTCAAGCTTAAAAACTAAGCTTTGCAAGACTAAACTCCACCCAATCAAGAGCTCCGCATTAGGGGCATTAGAACTTCAGTTTTCAGTTTCGTTGTTGCATTGAATCTACCTTCGGTGGAAGCAGTCTCTCTCCCTTTGGTGCGAGGCCGCGCAATCGGATGCTGTATGACCATTAATTTGCACATTTACGCGATGATCTAACTCAAAATTTAGCAGCGACATTTTATCTTCTTCGTTTAAACGTCGTTTGAAAACATTGTGGCCCAGGATCATCGCCTGGACCTGGTCCTGGTCAAGCTGTTGAACCATCAACCCTAAGCCTCATTTAGGCGAGGAAGCAGCAATTACAAAGATATTTTAATTATTATTTAATTATTATTTAATTATTATTTTAATTTTTATTCGTCGCCTGGACCTCTAGCTCTAAGCTACATTCATTTGGAGGTTGTTGTTTTTTTTTTTTTTTTTTTTTTTTTTTTTTTTTTTTTTTTTTTTTTTTTTTTTTTTTTTTTTTTTTTTTTTTTTTTTTTTAGAAAAAAAGACAGTTCCAATACTTATGAATCACAATCAGATAGGTGAATTTTGGTTTTATTCAGCGTAACCTAGAAGAAAAAGACCCGCCCAAACAGTCAGACCCATTTTTAAATAGTCATGCTTTCTTAACCTGATAGCCTAACGAGCTTTATTATTCGCCTAAAAGTGCCATTTTGTATCTAATTTTGAGTAGAAAATCAGTCATAGAGGGTTCACTCGTGTTTGCTACAAAAACAGTACTTCTGAGTACAAACTGAGAAATGCTGGATGGTTCCTTATTTATATTCACCCTGTATTTTCCAAGTTTAAAAGGGTGATTATTTTTATTAATTTTAGATGAAGGGGGGCTAATTTATTGAGGGTAGTAAATTATGGATTTAGCGATGGATTTAGTTTCTAAATCAATACTATTTAGTTAAATGAAAATAGGGAATTAAATGGTGGGGGTTATTATTGTTAATTAATGATGATGTTGAAATTGATATTACTTAGAAAATAATAATAATAAAAAAAACATATCAACAATAAAAAAATTATAATGAATAAATAATGAACCGTCGGATGACTGTATCCTCCCGTTCCTAGAGTCCCTATATGTAGAGAGTTAAGACAAGAGAAATCATGGGCGCCGCCATTGGATGCGATTTTGCACATTTGTTTACATTCTGAGGCTGTTGTTGTGTTTTGCTCCACAGCAAAGATTACAGTTCCGCTAAGTTTGAAACGATGTAATCTTTCCCTGCTTTTGTTGATCGACATGTATTAACGCTTTTTAATGAGTCTTTTGAGATTTGTGGACATTCTTGTGGTGCATTATGATTAAAATTAACAGATTCGTCGCAAATTAACTCTTTTATCTGTAAAAGACCGTTGGTAAACAAAACAAAAGTGCGAAATCGCATCCAATGGCGGCGTCCGTAGAGCCTAAAATTCATCGACCAATCAGAAGTTGACTACCCTCTTGTCTTAACTCTCTACATATAGGGACTCTACCCGTTCCCTGCGTGCTATTCAGGGAATACTAAATATTTTTTTATATTTATTGGTGTTTGATTCAGCGTTTTTTATTGCTTCCAAACGTTTGAGGTTTGGAATAAATACAATTTACCCAACAATGGAAGCCATCAGAGAAACATCAAAAGAACCACGTTCGTACAGTATCATCTATTCAATTTTCGGCTCTGTTTTCGCGTGATCGGGACGAAGATACACCGAGTTCAAATACTGCTCTACAGCTGATATTTCAGTTACCTTATGTACCTATTTTGGGAAAGTACATACCGCCGAGGCCAAATTAGATCCTGAAAGATATAGTGCTTTAAATCTTCATGATCAGACACTACTTGTTAGCTGCCTCTATTGATGAGTTCAAATCTGCCGGGCCTTTTGTGTAACTTCTGTATTGCTGTGTAGTAAAATACTGTTCTATAGTTGATATTTACGTTACCTTATCGAGCTTTTTTGGGAACATACGTACCGCTGAGACCAAATTAGGTCCTGAACGACACTGCTTTAAATCTTAATGATCAGACACTACTTATTAGTTGCCTCCATCGATGAGTTCATATCTGCCGGGCCTTTTGCTAGACTTCAAAATAGCAAGCAAATTTCTAGATTAAGTGCTTATAAAGGATCAAAAATTCCGTATATGAACAATTTTCTTGTTAATTTTTTTAAAAAATAAAAAGTATAATGATTTTTTTTTAGGCTAGTAATGCGTATCTCTTAAGGTAACCAGTGCAAGATAGAAATGGATGTGTCGTTGGATCCAATTTAGCATGGTAATTTTAAGGTTGAATAGGGAGAAAAAGAGAGACACTGGCCGAGTGAATTCTGCAATTCCAACTATGAGCATTGAGACAGGATTCAAGATCTATGAGAAAATATTTGGATAACTTACGAGGTCTATATTTACATACACGCAGCTTCAGTACCTAACCTTCACCTAAAAGACACTCTACTATACGCATCGAGTTCCCGAGGTAAAACTTACCACTTATATTTTAAAATTCAGAGCAAACTGAAGACAAATGACAATTGAAACGAATAATTAGAACTAAAATCACGAAATAACCGAGATAAGACGAGAAACCCCGAGGAAATAATACCCGAGGTTTAGTGATGTGCAGAGGGAAACCTTTCGTATTTCCCTCTGCACATCACTAAACGCACGTAATACACAATCAAATACTCATATAACAATTTTAATAAATGTATTTCATAATTATTTACATGCGAAAAGAAGTCAAAAATATTAATAACAAAATATACAAACATTCCATAATCGTTAATGGTGCTAGCCATCGGCCAAAAAAAAAAAAAAAAAAAAAAAAAAAAAACCGAGGGAGAACATAAGAGACAAAGAAGCTAACCTAACCTAACCGATGAGGACGATAGTGCTTACACCACAAAGCTAACAAGCTTAAACACGATTTCGCGTAATTCCATCACTTACCCAAGTAAAATAATCAATTGCCAGTTATGACTCAATTACTACCGATGATTGAAAGAAAAAACTAATCTCAGACTAAAGCGGTAGCGAAATTTCGCAACAACGTTTCTTTGATATGTAAACACAACTCAAAAACACAGAACCTCAAAGTCAATATAAACGGCATATTTATTTATTTATTTAATTTTGTACATAAGAGCCATTAGCTTGAAATACACGTCAGGGAAAAAAACTAAACAGATAAGTACACAATAATAATGATGGTTCTTAAAATTAAATTAGGTTTTCAGTATTAGCCCACAAATTCTCCACGCTGTAAAGGGCTTTGTTAATAAGAAATAGTCTCAACTGTCCAAAAAAATTATCAAACTCCTCATTTTTAAATAAAAGTTTAAATTTTTAAATAAAACATTTTAAATAAAATTTTAAATTTTTAAATAAAACTCCTCAGTTTTAAATAAAGTTAAATATTTCGCCCAGATTATAAAAAAACTAGACCCCCATTTCAAAATTTAAAATTGGATAAACACAGGACTCGACAAACACACGGAAATACCCTAAACCGACCGCAAAAACCAAACGCACCGGGACAAATAAGTCGAGGTGACGAAGGTCAAAGAGCCATTAGACAATGTACATTCGGCATAGAGGTATCCGGGTATCGACAGAGGAGAGACCGGGAGATAGAAACGAATACAACAACGGGAATGTACAGCAATCAAGGCCACTCGAAGAGCATCTAATACCACAAGCAACACAAGACGCAATCTACAGCTACCCTCGTAAAAACACAGGGTAGGCAACACACAATGTCAAAAACATGACTCATCTTCACCAAATATAGAGACCCTCTAGTACTCTCTATAGTCAGAAAATCAGGATTTGTGACGTCATAAAAGTGCGATTTCTCTCGAAAATCAAAACCGGTGAAACTCATGAGTATCGAAACATAGCAATTGAACGTGCGATATTCAGGAAAATTCGTATCGATAAAACGATACAAACAACAGACTTAAATGGCGCAAAATGTCGGCTCGGTGACCGACCCATTACAATATACGTACCTAGTACTAGGTACGTGTAAAAAGGCAACTGGGTTCTTGCATTTTCTGTGCTGACGGCGGCGAGATCGAACATTATTTTTGGAAAGTAAAAGTGTTTTTCTTGAAACTTTTCTTCACGGACTTCATAGAAAGTATCCTTATCCTCCATATTTTCGAATACCTAAATCCACATAAGTAACCCAACAATAACTCAATTAAAAAAACAAAGTAGCAAAGAGACAAACCGCACACCAACGAAATGAAGCCTATGCTAAGATCGGCTATTGTGAAAGCCCTCAACTTTAAAAAGTCGTCAGTTTCTATTCCAACTTTGGAAAGCAAGAGACTTAATGATTCCACAGCAGCGGTGCTTCTTCTATGAAACAGCCCACTCTCGACCAATCTGACCACATTTTCGGTGAACTTCTTTCTATGCAAAGAATATTTTGGAAATGAAAAGTAAACTGGATAATTTATGACGCAATTTATAAAGTGATTGTTTTCAGTCATCAGGCTCATGGCTAATACCATGCATTTCATACCTTGATTTCCTCCTGCTGGGAAACGGAATAAAAAAGCGCTTCCTCGCATTATTTCATCCATGTGTTCACGGAGCTGTTTCGTGTATATCTCATCATCCTTCTCAAAATCACCACTTGAAGGCACTTGAGGATCGTAAATAACGTCATTCTTCTCTAATAAGAAGGAAAAACTGTACTGTAAACTGTCCGTCAACATCTCTCTGATCGAGTGGAGTCCAAAGTGTTCGCCGATCATTTCTAAACCTTCGGCCAAATCACTCGTCTGTATCATAAGTTCGGACTCTTTTAGATCGTCGATCGACGTGATGTCTCTGAGTCTCACTCCTGTACTCATTAGTGTGACCATTTGACCTTGAAAAACTGTCGTTAAAATCAATGTCGAGAGGACTAGCGTGATGAAAAATAATTTACCACTGAAAAATCGACCGATGAGCAACCTCGATTGAGCAATATTCATGTAAAAGCAAAAGGTACTCCAAAAAATCCTTTGCTTTTGGGTATCCATCACCTCCTGCTCCGTTAGATAAGGCCGGAATAAAATTAGCGCTGAAAGTTTGATGGAATAATGCATCAAAATGCAGTACAAGTAAGTAAGAAGAGTCAAAATCCACAACTTGGGAGTAAAACTCGAGAAGGGTACCAAAAATTGAGGCAAGAATCCTGTACGTGGTGTTGCGATACAAATGGAGCCCATCTCAACTGGAAACGAGATATCGAAGTCGGAAGACTCGATACCTTCGGGTTTGCCGTCGAAAACGACCAAATCTGCACTCACCTTCTGTCCATACGAATAATCTCTAAGCGATAACGGTTTGGCCACATAAACATTATCGAGATCGAAGTTCAAAAGAGTTTGTAGTTGGCCTAAAACTTCACTGATATCTTTTATAACAGCTGCATTAACGAACTCTAAAGGACTGAGGGACATTTTCTCATATTCATTGATCTTCAGCACGGAATTTTTTATTCCTGTATTGTTGGACCATGAAAATTCAAAATCTGCGTCACCTGTATATTTAAGAATCTTATCGTTAAATGGATCATACCTGTAGCAAACTCTATTTTCGAGACAAATTACGGTTTTGAATCCTCGAAATATGCGCCACACGAACCTGAACAACGAGATTAAGTCACATGCCTGACTTTCATTTTTATCGGCGGGTACCGATCTCGGAGAAGTTCTTGAATGAAAATCTGAGACTCTTATTTCGTCATTAAGTATGAAAAATATTAAGTTGCTTTCACCATTGAAAATGCGGTCTGCGTATAAAGGTCGGGTTAGATTCCATAGTTTATCCGAAAGAATAGAACGATATTTTAACTCACGATTCGTTATTGATAAGTTGAAATCGCAATGTTTCTTGAAATCGGACCTCGGAAAACTTGTGTTTGACTCAAAGCGAACGCAATACCTTGGCAAAACGGTCGCAGTGGATGAAGAACTAGATAAACCTGTACGAAAGCTTTGAGATGAAACCGACGTGTTTCCTCTTTCTCTCCTCTTTGCAAATTTCAGAATCAAACTTGGGATTTCCTGACAACTGTTCAAAAGGAATAAAATATTTTTAGCTCGATTCTGAGTAATGCACTTTTCCATGTCAATTTGATGGTCAATTAGTATCGTTGGGATCAAATTTTTGTGCAGTAGTTGAATCATTTCTCCGATTGGGAAGTTTTGATGTAGGTTTGCAACGTGGAACAACGGAGGTGCAAAACTTGTTCTAAGGGTCGAAGAGCATACCTTTAAGATGAGTTCAGATTCTGTGGTTGGGATTCTGTAGTTGTCTGAAGTATCTTGAACACTGGAAGCTAGCCACAGGAACAAGATTATAAGGCTTGACTCGAATTTTTTGTCCAGGAACATGATATCAGTGTAGATGAGTAACTAAGGATATTTACATGACTTTCATTACCGATGGTTTCTAACTGTTTTAAATCTTCAAGAGCTTCGTTAACTTATTTTTTCCTTTTCAACGACAAATCTCTCTCTATCAAGTCGCAATTTCCTTGACCTGAAATTTGTTTACCTACTTTCCATCGATGAATTATGAATGAACCCATAAATCTACGCTTAAAATACTTCCCTTTGACATTTTTGCACAGTCACTTCTAATTTTAAGGATGGTTATTAAATAATGGGCGAAAGTAAACATATCGCGGAAAAGCGAATCTTGTTCAAATGAATCCAGTAAATTATTTATCTATATTTATGTGTCCAGACAAGATATTGTCCGTATGATTCCATTTTTCGACCCACTGCGAGCGACAAAAAAAAGGAACCCTTGCGGATGTTAGAGTGGGGAAACGTTTGGAGGGGGGGGGGGGGTTGTCAATAGATGGAAGTTTTTTTCTCTGCTCTTTTCATCTCTCCTGTGGCTGTAGTATAGAGTGCGATTGCGATTTCATTCATAATTGATCCGACTGGGAACACAACCCTAGTTGAGAAACGAGATAGATGGACGTGGCTGCGGCCGCGCGCGGGTCGGAAATAAGCAGTGCTGCCAGATTTGGCAACAGAACATACGTATCTCCCACATGATTCAATGTAAAATATGACTTTTTTGTTTCTTTGCTAATTGTGGCAGCTCTGGAAACGAGCAGGGACGTGCAACTCGGCTCGACTCACCAATACCGTAAGCTTCTCAACTCCCCCCCCCCTTCCACATTTTCCGACTCCATCCGCCCATGTCTTTTTCGGTACCAGTTTCATTGTTGCCAAACTCTGGACGACATGACAGCAATGGACGGTTTTAGTGCGAAGTCGACGTATAGCCAACAATCACAACAAGGCACTCATCGGCCGCATTTGATTGTGACAAAACTTGCGTAGCGTTCCAAACTATCTACTCACTCTCCCGTGTCTCTCACGTATACCCATCTATACGTATTTTCATTAAAATCGCATTTAAATGCCTCGAGAAATTCATTTCTGCCAAAAAATTTCACGAAATATGTCTCTAGATACGAGTTTTGAAATGAAAGTGAGATAGCAGTATGGGGGTTACGTGAGAGCGAGAGGGATAGTTTGCCTTTGTTTGGAACGCTCGTCACCGGATAACGTCATCACCAAGTCATCGCTTTATAGAGAGTGAACTATGTCGCGTTGGGTCGGCCTCTTTGTTCTGGTGGTTAGCGAACTGACTTTTAACCCATAGGTCCCGCGTTCGAATCCCTACCGGGATAGTTCAATTTGATGGTTTGGGTCTTGCCACTTCGGATTGATATGGATTCGTGGTGGCTAGTGGTATGTGGAAACAATGTTTGTTGTCATGGGAACTTGTAAAAAAAGTATCGACTTTTAACGGATTCTGTGGATCCCCATAAGATCGATCATGTTACGTTGGCTACAATGGAGAGAATCCGTAAGATCGATTATGTTACGTTTGCTACAATGGAGAGAATCCGTTGTTGCCACATTGTACGAAATGCCACTGATATAATTCCTTCTCTCCTCTCTTTTCTCAGCCCTTCCTTTTTTTTCAGTTTTGTACATCTGAAATAATCAACAAATATAATATTTTATGATTTTCATCTTTCTTACGACTGCCCCGCAAGCAATTTGCAAAAGATGAAACACTGGGGTAGAACAGGAGAAGAAAAATGAAGGAAACTCCATAACCCTGAGGAATAGTGCAAAACCATTTTGAGTATCGGGTTCTGACAAGTAGCGGTGCCTGCTTCTGAACTGCAGCAAAGCGCATCGGTGAGTGGTTGATTACCAACGAGTCGAAACTCTGCGCTAAAAAATCGCTCACCGTTGCGTTTTAATGCAGTTCGGAGGGAGGCACCGATACTTGTCACAACCCTGCAGAGTTGGGCAAAAAATTATTCGGAGATTATTCGGTGTGTCCGGCAACGCCGAGTCAATCGAATTATTCGACGAATATTCTACAATTGACCTATACCTTCCGTGTGTTTCCCTTTCCTCAACTCAGGTAGCAAACCCAGTTTTCAGTGTTGCCGGAGTCATTTCATTATTTCTGATTATTCGGTTGCCCAACTCTGCAACCCTGTACTCAAAATGGTTCTGCTCTAGCTAACTTCATAATCGAGATTTGACCGCCCGCCCTCCGTAGAAAAAGTGTCTCGTCAGGCGCAACCTTTTTGGGCGAAGGGGTAAAACCAGGTAAAAAAAAGGGAAGTATTTTGGGCGAAGAAAATGTGGGGGGGGAGACAGATGAATTGGGCTGTTGCATACTTTTGCTACAAGCGCTTTATTAGTCAATTCTACTGGAAAAACCTCAAAAATGGTCAAAATTCAAATTGGTCTGAAAGTTTGAGTAAAATGTCTCTATTTACTCCTAAAGGCACATATTTTTAGGTTTGAATGGTTTTCAAGGATTATTTGAACCTTAGGTCGGTTTTATGTTTTTTATGTAAGATTGAGGCGCAGAGAAAATTCAAGACGTAAGATCTTTACCCCCCTCTCCCGTGTTTTCATTGTTACAATTACGCCAGTTGAGCTTTGAAGTATCGAGCTGGCCTGTTTGTAAGTTAAACTTGGCGAGGAGAAAAAAAAGAGGTAAAGATAGCGAGAGACGGGGGGGAGAATAAAGCGTTCCTCTTCTTTTATGTTCTAGAAAGGCTTAGTCAAGAACTTTTGACGTTAATTAACAAGATGAGCTGCTTCTCATTTGCTCGCGGATAAGTTGAAAAAAAAGCTCAAAGCACAGCGCCACAGGAGGCCACACACATCCAGAGACCACTTGAGAGCACTCTAGATCGAATGTAGCCATAGCCAGGAAATTCTCTCTCTCCCTTTCTCTCTTTGCCCGTTTGATCGCATGCGTTAGAAAAGGATGGATGTAGAGGCAGTCACGTGACTACAGCCGCTGTTTCTGTCCTTTGTTAACGCATGCGATTAAACGATCAAAGAGAGAGAAACACAGTTTCCTGGCTATGGATATGCTCTCGAAGCTTGAGAAACTTGCAGTGTTCTTTAATTTTCGTTGTTAAAGTAACTCTTTTCATCAAAGGGAGGGGGGGGGACGATCGACAATACCCGCACGGTTTGAACGTAAGTGCTCGGGTAAATGAATTCCACCGAAGGTCGAGTGTAATTTTGGCTCTACAACGAGAATCGTGGGCTTCGCCTGGCTTGTAAAACCATTCAATTGATTCAGAACATTAGCGTAGGTATACTCCTAATTACGTTAAAAAAGGTCTTTCATGCATCGTAAACGGCGCGCAAGAACTCGTCAGTTGTTAATTCTCAGAGTTAGAGTTAAATTATTTGGAAACAAAATGTCAATTTGTTTACAAATCGATTGGTTTTTGTGGTCTGTTTAACTTTATTTCATGCTCTTAGCCGATACCGTCTCTGCCAGTGGCGAGGCGTGCGATTTGGCTACGTCCCCTTTACCTCATTTAAACACATTAGAAAGGTCGAAATTCCAGGTCATCGCCGATGACTGAAGCGTTCGACTATTTTGGTGAATATAAACGGAAAAAATACATTGCTGCCAAATTTCACGCTTCACCACTGGTCTGCAAGGACTGGTCTGTACTCGTACCCGGCTGCTCTGTTTGAGATCGGGGAGGTTATGTCATTGGAGAATACAGGCCACAGGGGGGTGGCGAAGGGGGCGATCGCCCCCCCCGTTCGGCCCAAAAAGTGGGAAAAGAGGTGAGTGGAAGGGGAAAAACAAGAGCGAAAAAAAGAAAAGGGGCTCACGAAGGGGCCTTCCCCAAGTTGCCCCCCCCGCGTTCGCGAGGGCTGGATCCGCCACTGGGTTATGTTCGTCTTGGTATCAGTAAGCTTATGAACCGCTTTTGGCGGTATCGAGTATTTGGTTGGTTTTTTGAAGTTCAACCGAAATTGGAAAAGTACGTCAGTAATGAAAGTTTTGGGCTGAGTTAGTAAAAGAGTTGAAAATCGTATGTAGAAAGGATACATCACGAGTTTGCATTTCAGCAACGTTTCACTCTCCATAAACGTACGTATACCAAGACGACCATAACCTCAAAAAAGCAGCCAGGTATGCCTATAGACGGTGTTGTCTGAACGCCCCCTTCCGTATAGTAATTCTTCAAATGTAATTCATTTTGGACTCTGGTTCGAAATAGCTAATTTCATATTCCTTTTTATCAAATAATAAACGTTGTTTTCCTCTTTTGTGTTTCAGAATGTAAGTTTGCTGATTGTTTCGCATCCTATGTCGCCGCATGGTTTTGAGTAAGTGATTTGCTCTAACTTTCGGGTGTTACTATTCTAAGCCGTGTTGAAGTGAACATTTTTATGAATTTAGTTTGCTTCATTTAGTTTGCTTCATTTGGGTTATATGCAGATATTGCTCTAAATGTATTGCTCTAAAAAGTATGTAATATGAACCACTTTTTTTTTAAAATGTTGGGTTTTTTTTTTGGTTCCTTTGTTTTTTTTGTTTTGTTTTGTTTTGTTTTTGTTTTTTTTTGTTTTTTTTGTTTTTTTTTTTTTAATCCGGTACGTGTGCACTTGTTTGTACTTCGCACTGGTTGGGTATTGAATTTGTTTTACATTTTCGGTCAATTTAATTTTCTTTTTGATCAAGGAGCATTTAGAAGTATGAATAACTCTTCTTTTAGCAGTAGCGGCTCGTGCATTTTGGCAAAATTGATTTTTCTCCATTTAAAAAATGTACAATAATCGATTCTCCAGGAGGCTGTCAGCCTCCTTAACATTCGATTATTTTACCTAGGTTTAAATGGACGAATTGCATGGTTGCCAAATCGCATGAGTCGCCACTGTCTTCCAGGAGTTAAAGTTTCGGTTGTGGGGGGGGGGTCCAAGAGGAATTATGATTTGCTATTGACGGTATCATACTACTTTGTGCGTTACTACGCGAGCTCATCAGAGATTCAACTTTCTATGTAGTGAAAGCGTGCTGATAAAACCACCCTTGGTTAGAACACTTCCGGCTGGTTGCGTCAGGAGAGGGAAAGGACCGGAAGTAAGTTCATCTTGCGAAAACCGCGATTACTCATGGAAATTTATTCGTGCACACAAAGTGAATAGAAAAAGAAAATACTATTATACCATGATAAAACGAGTAAAAAAGAGAATTCAAGCCAAGTATAAAAACTTGACCGGAACTCAGGCCAAGATCGAGCTGGATTTTTATATATATATATATATATATATATATATATATAATATATATATATATATATATATATATATATATATATATATATATATATATATATATATATATATATATATATATATATATATATATATATATATTATATATATATATATATATATATATATATATATATATATATATATATATATATATATATATATATATATATATATATATATATATATATATATATATATATATATATATATATATATATATATATATATATATATATATATATATATTATATATATATATATATATATATATATATATATATTATATATATTCGGTGACAGGATCATTTTATTTCCTTTTTTTCTACCTCTATTTTTTTCTTTTTTTATATCCGAATTATTTTCACCTTTTCGCAAACCGAGTGAAGTCCCGGTGACACCCCCTCCCCCTTCTGCTTACGTGCACTCGCTTTCTTCTATCTCTGAACTGAACTGAACCTTCTATTTATCCGCTTTGTCAAACTTTCGACCTTTGTTTTATACATATTTTGAGCTCTCTTTCTATCTTAATTCCTTGTGACGTCTTTGTTTGGATTTAGTTTTGAAATCCACTTTAGGAAAAACACCCCATCACGGACACTTTCTCACATCAAACTTAATCAGGGAGGGTATCCCCAGATATTTTCTGGGGGAAACCCCCAGACCCCTTATATTTTCTGGGGGAAACCCCCAGCCAAACCCTCCTTTATTACTCTGGGGGAGATCCCTAGACCCCCCTTTAATATTCTGGGGGGGACCTCCAGACCCCCCTATAATATTCTGGGGGAGACCCCCAGACCTCCATGTCGTATTCTGGGGGAGACCTCCAGACTCCCGTGTTAATTTTACTGTAGGCTGGTTGCAGAATGTTTTTGCATATTTTCATCAAAATTCGAAGAGCTACAGTTGAAATATTCCAATTTTTCCTCATGCATGTTTAAACCCACTTTACTTTTTCCCGCATTGATTTTATTGGAAACCTTTTTTTTCTCCACAACTTGCTCATTATTCAAAATTTCGAAAAACCAAGAAAAGCCCCTCTGGGTAATGTTGACAATAACTTCTCTGCAAAATTTAGATGTATATGGACCCATTAGTTGAAAAGTTGTGCCGGGATAAAGACAAGACAGACATTTGTGCAATCGCAATACTTTTTCAATTTCTAACCTCGTTTGTTGCGAGAAAGTAAAACCGTTTGATTTTAGGTTGAGCGTATTTTACGAAAGTTTTATACACATAGGGTGATGATTAGCGTAGAATAAGGATTACTTCGTAACAGAAACGTTACTGTCATAAGGCTCTGTTTAAACTTCTTTTGTTGTTGACCTCGCTGAAATAAGCTGGCCTCCGAGGATTCAAAATAAGCCGGTTGAGAGTGAGAGGGAGGAGGAAGCCGATTTTAGCTGCATTATCTGGGCCTTTGGCCTACTTTGATGTATTATGATGAACTATGTGGGAGCATGAAATAATAATAATTACCTCCCATAAGAAGCTTCACTGCCATATGCCAGATATAAACTTTTTTTATGAATCTTGCTCGAATAAGCCGATCCGCAAAGCTTTAAAATCAGCCAACCGCAGTTCTTCTCGGTGTTCGATGATGTTGTTTTTCAATGAAAAGGTTACATAGTTTGAGATATCCTTCCAAGTATAGTCTTTTCTAAACGATGGTCTAGAAAAGGTCAACGAGTGCAGACAGAAAAATCGGTGACTGCGGCGCTTCTACTTTGAAGTAATATTTATTTTATGATGACTATAATCTTTTTTTTTGTGCGTGTTTCCTCGCGAACCGGGCGGGGACTGAGGACTTTTGCTCCCCGATTCGATGGTACTATCGACGAATTATATAATGTCACGAGATTATCACGAGTTAAGTATCGCCCTAAAACTTGAAAGCATTGTTTGGTTCCCCCTAGGCCCCTAAAGCCCCCCCCCCTCGGGACTGTCGCGGTCGGGGCCTCTCGGGGGCGTTTGAAAATATCAAAAAAGAAAAATTTGGAGTCCATTCCCTATCTGCCTTTTTTGTTTCAAATCATAACACCAGTAGTTTTCAAGTAAAATGCCCTATCTGGGTGGTCGCCTGGTACACCTTGCACAATATTTCCATCAAGGGACTTTAAGCGACCGTTCTGCCGCAGTTATGCGTGTGAGTGTGGGACTTATCTGCAACGGCTCTCCCATCCCCTCCGCACTGGCCCCTCGCCTTCATGGTTTGAGGAGTATGGAGATTGGCCGAACCTGAACATTGAAGGCGAAATCTTGCTCCCTTAAAATCTACAATTCATTGATAGTATGATTTTGACTGTCCGGTCGTCACCCCTTTTTTTTTCAAACGACACTGAATCTATTAATTTGGCAACAAAGTTTCGAGAAAAAGAAGAAGAAAAGGAAGGAAAGAAAAAAGAGCAACTCAGCGAATTTGTACTGTGCCGCCCTCTGCCTTTTATTTAAACTTGTTTTATGAATCAAAACGAGCATTCGTAGAACGATGCAGATGCAAACTGTACTAGGAGTCTTATTAGATGTTCTGCTAACGAGGCGAAATTAATAAAGGGGCCGGCCACAAAGGAGTTATGAATTGTCTGTCGCTGGAAGGACGGAAAGAATACTCGAAAGATGGGGCCGGAGGGTGGAAATGGGGGGGGAGTTGAAGGGGAGGGTGGTAAAGTGAAGATAAGATGAGATGAGATATAATTTCATTTTTTCTCTCTTTTTTGTGCTTCCTCTCCCGCTATGCTTTCACTTCAGAACGTCTGCGGGGTTTTACTCATGGAGCCAATTCTTCCTCTCTCTTCTTTGCCCCGTCCCAAGTTTTGAGTAGTAGAATGAAGGAGCATTAAATGGCCTCGGGTATTAACACAGCACCGCCCAGAGCAATTTGAAATCGCCTCCCTCCTCCACCACCAGTAGCACAACAGGAATCTGTGCCAGGCAAGGAGATCAATACATTGTTGTCAGGTTGTTGGAAAAGCAAATCTTCTATAAGTTTCCAATGCAGTTGCGCGCCTAGTAGGTGACTCGCCAGGTGAGGCAAGTGAGGCAAGTGAGGCGGCAGGGAGCCATCGCCTTAAATTTTTTGTAGGAGGAGAAAGAAAAAAAAAATAACTTATAATAAAGGTTAAAATGGTTATTATTTCATCTTTCTTTGTTTTAATAGTCCAAAAAGTGTGAGTGAAACATGGAATTTTCAAAAAAGTTTAGGTGAAAAGCGTTTCAAAAAAAAACAAGTTGGAACTTGCAACACTGGAACAGTGTTAGCAAAGAGAGCATGAGTGTCGGCCGTAAATCTTTGTAAGTGTGGAGTTCCATATTGATAGTACAAAACTGCGACAAAGTCAATCGCAACGCTGCATTTGTGTTGGTTTAACAGTGATCGCTGTAAAAATAACTTGATAGGTCAAAGTGGGAATGAAAATTTACTTATAGCGTGTTGAAACAGTTGTTCACGAGGCGAGGTGAATACTGTGGTTTTGAAAATCGATTTCGATAGTGATAGTTCTTTTAAAATCGGATGACGCAATACCAATCCTAGCAAGCCGCAAAGTCTAGTTTAGTTATTTGGGACTTTTTTAGATTTCTCTCGCCTGAACCAAAGTCATCAGGAAGGAAATTCTTAATACCAATCCTAGCAAGCCGGAAAGTCTAGTCTAGTTATTTGGGACTTCTATAGAATTTTCCTCGCTTGAACCAAAGTCATCACGATGGAAATTCTTCGTCTTTACGGTTTCAGCTCTTTTTGTCTCAGATTAAAAAATGAATGTTAATATTGATCAAATGTCATCCGACACTCATCAAGGCCCTTAAGGAAAGTAATATGAACTTGAAAAAAGCTCATTCGATTTTTAAGGGAGCTTAAACGGTCCATGAGAGACGAAATTCGCGGATACAGAGTATCCACAGCTTGTTTCAATGTTCGATCTGACAAGACCGTGCGCCTTTGAAAAATCGATATCTCGATAGTGAATCGATGTATTGCAATTCGGTTTGCACCGGGCAAAAACGCTTGCTTGTGACTGACAACCTCGAAAATTTCAGATCCATCCGAGTTTATTTAATGACCTTACAGGACCTCTCGCGGCCGCAGTTAGACATTTCTTGTCAGAGTTACGCTGAAACGGGGAGTAGTCCCCCCCCCCCCTAAGATGATATTTTTTGGCTCGAAACTGCATTTGGGGCCCCCTCGGGACATCATTGGGACCCGAAAAAAGCGGAACCGATATATACGGCACACGACTGGTTCGTGAGAGACGAAATTCGCCTTTTTTCCCGCCTCCAGCGCCCCTCTAAGGTCGATCTGACAAGACCGCGCGCCTTTGAAAAATCGATATCTCGAGAACGAATCGATGGATTGCGCACTGCGGTTTGGATTGGGCGGTAGCTTCAGCTTTTAGAAAATTCTTGAAAAAAAATTTAGATCCATCCAAGTTTTTAAACGGATCTTATGGGACCTCCGCGGCCGCAGTTAGACATTGTACGTGAGACTTACGCTGGAGTTGGGGCCACGCCCCCCCCCCCCCCCCCCCCCTATAGACTTTATCGGTCCGGCATTTGTCAGGCCCTTAATGAACTTCATGTGAACTCAAAAAACTCACATATGACTTCTCACGGCGCATGCTAGGTCCATGAGAGTCGAAATTCGCGGATTTTAGAGAATCTTAGATTTCTGACCCTATACCGCGCGCCTTTGAAAAATCGATATCTCGAGAGTAAATCGATGTATCGCAATCCGGTTTGGACCGATCAAAAGAGTAAGCTTACCGGTACTCGCCGTTAAAATTTTGGATCCATCTGATTTCATTTTGAGACCTTACTTGAGTTACTTGGACCCCAGTTGGAATTATTTTTTCGGAGTTACGCTGGCAAGGGGGTCGCTCCCTCTCTTGGAAAACTGTGGAGGGGCCCTTTGCTGGGGCATACATTCTATTTTTCATTTTTTTTTTTTTTTTTTTTTTTTTTTTTTTTTTTTTTTTTTTTAATTTTATATTTGTGTCTAATCTAAGTTGGGGGAGGAGGAGGAGAGTACCTGCAAGTCAACCGGCAATTTACTTTTGATAGTGGCTGCGGGTCGAGGGTGCGGATTGCGGACTTTTAACTTGTTGTGGGGTTTACAGGGTGGCCGTGTCTAAACTTATGAGAAAAGAAGGCAACCACAGACCGGAAGAACGTTCAATTTCTGGTTCAGAGACCATGGACAAAGACATGGGCACCCGCAAAACAATTGCCCGGAGGGGCAACTTTTTGAATGTCAATGGAAGGTCTAGGGGACACCACCTAGAGACGGGCAAGTCTAGAGAACCCCCCCCCCCCCACTTCCGCCCAAAATAGAAAATAAATCAATTATCCTTCCAAATGGTAGAAATTGTAAGTGATTGTAGCATGTAGTTGTATCAAAAGTAATTCTATTTTTGACGTGTTTGATATTATGAATAAAGTGACAGCATCAGATGATAGAAATAGTAAAAAGCTAAGTACAACTATTCCTTCTTTATTTTCATTGTCCTGATGAATTCTAAGAGTTAACCTATTTAAATTAACAAAACCAAAACTCTTGCCTATACATTCTCTAATCATGTAATTATCGACCAGAGGATTCTGAATTTTTAAGGAAGTTCGCAAAATTCTCGTTGCCAACGGTAGTTGCCAATGTAGACACGTTCATACTAGTAGATTTTAAAACTTCTTTCGGCGAGGGAGATGACGGGTGGGAAGGATGATGTCGTCTGAATCAGGAGGGGGTGGGGTAAAAATCAGGGGGAGATCTAGATCTGGGGGGAGAGGAATCCTGAAACTGGGGGCGAGCTGTATAGTGGCAAGGGGCGGTTGGGCACCACTGCTTAGGGGGGGGGCTACTTCCCGCCCTGCCCCCCCCCCTAAATTACGCCCATAATTAAAATTGTAAAGTAAACTAAGAATAAAGTTTGTTAACTCTTACTCCTTTCGTTATTATTTGATCTTCGAATGTTCCGATTCTTTTTTATTGTAAAGTTTTGATTTTTCTGAATTAGGGGGGGCGCCCATTGACAGATAAGGAGAAAGGTACGTGTGGGAAAGCGCACGGGAATCCGGCGTAGTGTGCCGCAAAATTACTACCAATGGTTGATCCAGAAAATTCTTTTAGGGGGGGGGGGGCTTCACGCCTATGAATTTTCAAATTTGCAGGGAGGAATTTATGGGATTTTTTCTGTTGAAAAAAGGCAAAGGCTACCGTGAGTTGGGGGGGGGCGTGCCTTTCCCGAATCCGCCGCTGATTACCATGTAACACTGGGCCACGATGACCGATGTCGCATAAAACCAGGTAGAAGACCCGTGGCGGGCGTGGCATCCGTGATGGCTGTGAAATTGGGATGAAGTAGATGGACACACATCATTCATGCAATCTGCACAACGCGGCAAGCAACTGTTGTAGGCGTAGGTGCAGTAGTTCGTGGGGAGGGCAAAGGGGACGGGAGGTCGTCGCAAAACCATGGACGAAGATATAACTAAGGACTGCCGACTGTTGTTAGTCCTGTTTTGCTCTCGACCCCAGCGCTCCAAGCAGCGGTCAGCTGAACTACTCTTTCAAGTGAGCGATCCTGGCGATGTGTCCATGCTCACATGCTGCGCTACTGCTAAAACCGTTGTTGGAGTTGGTCTGTTATGGCATGGCTGTCAACTGTTGTCGGCGACCCAAGAGGATCAGATAACTCAGTATCTCAATGGAAGATCGAAAGCAAGGGAAATTCAGAATCAACTTTGGACAAGGTAACAGAAATCATCAGCAAATTAAAAGAGTCGCCTGATCTCTACTAATAAAACAAATGTCTATGTACTCTTTCTTGTTTGATTCCGTTTTGAGGTTAACTGTGATGTATAGTATTTCAGTCCTTGATTAATCATTTTCGACAATTCAGGAATCTTTCAAGAAATACTCCAGACGTTTGCTTTTTAGCGGATTTTGCTTCCTTTTAATTCGCTGATCATTTGTTCCCTTCGTTCAATCGTGATTCAAATTACCTACACGGTATACATTTGCGGGAAGGCATGGGAGAAAGGGAGCCGGAGCGGCCACCGCTGCAGCGGTTCGTTTTTAGTTGACCCTTACTGCTGCTTGGAGCGCTGCGGTCGCGCTCGAAAACCCGCTAACAGGTTTTAACAGGGGCGGAGATAGGAAGTCGGCAGTCCTTAGTTATATCTTCGTCCATGGCTCGGAATGGTCTTAAAATTTTCCTTAGGATTTGATCTAGAACGCAACGTTCTTACATTTTCGAAAAGTTAACTCTAGCTCTCGCAATTAACGATTAAAGGCGGAAAAAGCATGGTTTCTGGACCGCGGAACAGTGGCGTTATCTAGCGGATGAGAATCTTACTACAGGTCGCTGAGGATTCACCTTAAAACGCAACGCCGATCGCGTTCCCCAAACGAACTCTTTTAGCGGACCGAAACATCAACAATAACAGGATTGGAAATTTGAAATCATCTAAATGCATTTTAAATCGCAGAATACACGAAACATGGACACAATCCTCTGATATAAAACCTCAATATCTCATACAGAAATTTCGTTGAAGTCTGATCCAAATTAGTAACGTAATTACATTCCCAAAAATGCTTAACCTCAATCTTGGCCAAAAACTCCCGCCACAAAGAAAAAGCGACAAATTGGGAGGACACCGGATTGGCGG
This sequence comes from Trialeurodes vaporariorum, assembly GCA_011764245.1. NCBI lineage: Eukaryota > Metazoa > Arthropoda > Insecta > Hemiptera > Aleyrodidae > Trialeurodes > Trialeurodes vaporariorum. Next base: position 64,152,050 of record VMOF01000388.1, read on the forward strand.
AATCACATGGGTCAATCGGTCCTCGAGGACCCGTTCTCGATACTGAAACCAAGCGATCCCCCGAGCGGACCCCCGAACCATGCCGTTCCTATAAGAAAAGCATTATTGACCTTGTAGAAACGATTTCAATAGAGCATGACACTCATGCTCTAAAAAAAAAAATCCTGTGCACCTCTTATTTTCGTTGCCTCACCTCCAACGAGCCGCCAGTGGCGCCTACACGGAAAAATAAACTGTAGGGAAACCCAACGAACTTTTTCTCACATCAAACTTAATCTGGTGGAAACCTCTCAGATCACCCTTTAGTATTCTGGGAGAGACCCCCAGAGCCCCCTATAATATATGATGGGGAGATACCTTGACCCCACGGCCCACTTAATGAGTAATTTTAAAATAGGCTGGTTGAAGAATGTCCCTAGTAAAAATGGTAGGCAAAGGTAGGCAAACGTTAGCAAACCTCGGTTGGCAAAGGTAGGCAAAGGTAGGCAAACGTTGGCAAACTCCGTCAACGGATCGCGACCGAGAAGTATATAAAGTATATAGCAGTACATAGCAAGGGAATGGGGTTGGAGGTACCTGCGCTGAGCTGAAGGTATAGAATCGGCCCCGCACCTCGGGTCGTTTCACTCGCATGCTGGCTGGTCTTATTGTTTTCAGTTTTATTGTCCCGCGTCCGATCCGGCGTCTCCGACCCTTTTCCATTCCCACTACGTAACACTCAACAGAAAATGAAATTTTTTGTGACGTTTAAATTTTGAAATTCTGACTTAAGATTCGGATTGCGCTTGACGTAGCGAGAAAATTGATACCGAATTGAAGATTTAAACATTATTTTTAAATAATTCGCCCGGCTCCTCTTGATCTTTGTTTCGGCTCAGATTCTCCTGTCTTTACTGTCCTCGTCAAACCATTCTAAATTCCCATACTACCGCAGTTTTACGACTCAACCGCAGCTTTTATCAC
>VMOF01000388.1:64153512-64169243 GCA_011764245.1 Trialeurodes vaporariorum
CGGGTAGGTCTCTTTGGTAGAGGTAGTTTCAGAAGTGCAGGCGCACCTGGACTGATAATCTTGAGAACTTCCCAAACGCATTGCTCATAATGCGTGTAGAAAATGAATGAGAGCGTTGGCTTTGCATTGAGGAACCCTTGAATACAGCAGGCCAAAGTTGCTGACAAGTTTTGTTTCAATTTGAAGGAACGAAAATTGAAAATTCCCCACAGATTATCGGCCTACACAGCTGAAAGAAACACTAGGAATATGTCCTAATTTGTAACATGAAAAGAAGTAAAGAATGAAGAGAGCTGAATAGTGAATGATCATCTTACCACTAGTCAAATCGACAGAAGCGAATCTCTAGTTCAAGGAGAGACTCTTCAGTTTGTGTCATGAGCAGGCAATAAAAGCGCTTGACCGTATCTCCGTTTAATACAGCAAAAGTCACTTAAAGAAGATTCAGATTCAGATATACGATCAAAAGATCAGTCTTGTGTGAGTAGGTTGTAGGTACTTAGTTATCCTTTCGCATTCGCATAACTTCATACTGGATGGACTCCGGATCTGGATGCCACAGGTGTTGAGGTTAGAAACAGAGCAATAATAATAGAAGATTCAAAAGAGAAATTGGTAACACTGTAAAATACGATATATCGAACGCACGCGCCAATCCAAATTATTGTTCAACGCGGCAACAGCACCTGTCCACGGTAGAGATACCCCCCTCTCTAAAAAATTTTTAACACACTCCATAAGCAGTCCCCCCCTTGAAAAAATCCGTCATACTGGCAGTCTCCCCCTTGAAGGAAAATCTCCAAGCCGCTCACACCCCCATCAAAATAGCAGATTCTGGAGGGAGGGGTGCAATTATTCATTTTTCCCCAGAAATAACTCCATATGCACGGGCAAAAGAAAAAAAAAATGATCCAAATTTTTGGAGGGTCTTGCTCCCCCCCCCCCCAAGGAAAATCTGAAATGGCGCCCCTGGATGAAAAATGGTTTCCATTAAAATCAATGGGGAAAAGGGTCAAAAAAAGGAAAAATTTAAATATTTCAAAAATGAATCTTTGGATCTGGATAAAAATATCAAAACGGGGGTCTTGAGGTCTGTCCCAGAATATTATCGAGGGGTATGGGGGTCTCCTCCAGAATATTAAAGAGAGGTCTTGGGGTCTCCCCCAGATTAAATTTGATGTGAGAAAGTGTTCGCGCCCGTTATTCCCCCACAGTTTATTTTTTCCCTGCAACAAAAAGTAAAAATGTTCACGTTGTGTGCAACCCTTGTTTCGATCCAATTTGAGGCTAGAGGGGAAAACCCTTGATGTCATCACCAGGGTCGCTCTTGTTGCGTGGTCATCTATCCGTTGCTAGCTGATGAGTCGTGGGAGTTTCTACCCGAGACAGAAGCTCCAAATGGGTTAGAGATTAGTGAGGCGAAATGTGGATGAGAGAAGGGGGAGGAAGGCTCTTAGGGGGAACCGAGAATCCAGCAGGAGGGGAAGGGGGGGTATGAAGGAGGTGACTCTCGAAATTGAATTGGGGCCTCGAACCAATAAATACAATTACCGGCCCGCGACGTGAATACCAAAACCCTTTGGAAGCCCCCCAGCCGCGTTTCTGTTACTTACCCAATAGTGTAGGTAGCCGTTCTGCTCCGAAGGGGAGGAGGAACGCTCCTAACGCCTATTTAAAGTTCATAAAAAAAAGGTCAGGTTCACTCGTCGTTTGCTTGACAAAAATAAGCTACGTGATCAGAAGATTCGATTTCCGCGTTTTTACGGAATGGAAACTACGCCCAGGCTCCGTCGCGTATAACCGCCGTTACGCCCGTTCGACAGATAAACACTGATTGTCTATCGAGACGTAACAGTGTGTGCTTTGCCTCAAGAACCGTTTTTGTTCTCCCGTCTCGAATGGCTTCGCCATCCCGTCGTTAAAATTCATCTGCAAATCTGATCTTCTCTCAGTGTTTCCCAAATGTTTTCTATCTCGTTCCCGTCTACTGACCTCTCGGAGACTTCTACCTTCAGAGTTTTTCGTCTAACAATATGAAGTGTTCAAAATCCGATTAATGGGTCTGTTGCAGTGGCGGCTCGTGTGATTTGGCAACAGTGTTTTTATCCCATTTAAATGCATAGAAAACAATTGAAACTCGAGGAGGCTGCCAGCCTCCGCTTGAATCGATTTTTTACTTAGGTTTAAGTGGGAAAAATGCATGGTTGCCAAATCTCACGGGCCGCTACTGGTCTGTTGCACACTTCGGCTGGAGCGTTTTAAAATATCAATTAATTGGTAAAAAGCCGTAAAAATGTCAATGGCAGCATCAGAAGACACCAAAATTCATTAATAAACTCACAAATTTTGAACAACACTAGACAGTATTCACCCATGTATCTTCACCACCATGTGCACGATATTGAGAGAGAGGGGGGAGAGAGAGGAGAGAGAGAGAGAGAGAGAGAGAGAGAGAGAGAGAGAGAGGAGAAGAGGAGAAGAGGAGAGAAGAGAAGAGAGAGAAATACTTAGATTTAACGCTCGATTCGTACGTTTTTACAGAAAACAAAAACAATCTTAATTTTAGTTTGACCAGCGGGCCGATCATTTACTTCATCGTTAAATCGATTGTTATAACTGTCTACGAGTAATGCTATTGGTCGAAAATTGTAAAACTTGGCTGTTGCTATGGTAACCATCGTTAAGAGTCTCATTTTATAAAGGCTATTCATGAGTAACCTTTAAAAAACGGACACTATAACGATGGTTACCATGGCAACGGCTAAGTTTTACAATATTCGACCAATAGCATCACTCGTAGACAGTTATAACGATCGGTTGAACGATGAAGTAAATGATCGGCCCGCAGAATAAGTTAAAAGAACAAAGAAGAATAAGATAAAATTAAATTAATAGAAAAAGGAGGAACATTGCGAATTGAGCAAGGAGGCAGGATTAGGACTATTTAGTCCTCTCTTCCACCCAACCTCCTTGCTCTCACTCATTTTCTTCTAATCAGGCAAGCACGGATATTTAAAAAAAGAAAAACAATAGAGAAACGGTTAAATTTTAAAGAAAAATATAAATAGTTATGATGACATAGTAAGTTTTCAAGAGAGGGAGAGAGAGAGAGAGAGAGAGAGAGAGAAAGAGAGAAAGAGAGAAAGAGAGAGAGAGAGAGAGAGAGAGAGAGGGGGAGAGAGGGAGAGAGAGAGGAGAGAGGGAGAGGGGGAGGAGAGAGAGAGAGAGAGAGAGAGAGAGAGAGAGAGAGGCAGGGTGGGAAGAAAGAGAGAAAGAGAGAGGGAGAGAGAGAGAGAGGAATGTTTATTTGCCATATAGAAAACATAACATAAAAATACAAGGAGAAAGAGAGAGAGAGAGAGAGAGAGAGAGAGAGAGAGAGAGAGAGAGAGAGAGAGAGAGAGAGAGAGAGGAGAGGAGAGGGAGAGAGAGAGAGTGAGAGGGAGGGAGGAAGGGTGGGAAGAAAGAGAGAGAAAGAGAAAAGGAGAGGGAGAGGGGGGGGATAGAGAGAGAGTCAGAAAAGGATAGGCAGAGAGAAGCAATCCTCCCTTCCGATTCTTTTTCCACCTGTTTATTCAAACTCGTGACAAAGAGAGACGGAATGATTTCTGGGTCCGCCACTGCGACCAGATCACCCCCCGGTTGCAGACTAACAATAAGCCGCCACCGGTTGCAGAGCTGCCGATTTGCGTAGATTTAATGACATTTTGAAATTCACCGAAGATTCCACCGGTTGAGAAAAGATTACAGAGTTTAGTTCAGTGTGTGACTGTAATGCACGAAAATACTAGAATCTTAAGGTCTTCGATAATTTTGAAAACTTGCGGATATTTTAACTAATTAACTGCGTTGTCACCGATTGAGAAAAGATTACTGACCAGATTATTTCCGTGCATTATAGTTATACACTGAATTGAACTATGTAATCTTTTCTCAACCGGTGGAATCATCGGTGAATTTAAAAATGTCATTGAATCTACGCAAATCGGCAGCTCTGACCGGTTGAGTACCGGTGCAGTAGGAACTGAAAGTCTAAACCCCAGCTTATAAACGAACCTGGACGCGTTTCGGAGAAGGTAAGAGGTAAGAAGAAAGTCGACGCCACCCGCACGGCAAGGCGGCGCCCGCGGCGCGGCAGCCTCGCGGTCCGGAATGTTGATGGGAAAAGAAGCGCTGAAAATTGAGCTGGAATCCGCAAACGAGAGGGGAAAAAAACCGCGAGCTTAAGATGAAAGTCGTGGATTTAATCGAACGTTATCCGAATGGACGGACGGCGGCGGACGCGGTCAAGTTGACGTCAACGCCATCGCGATCCTCGATGCGACGCGACGTCAACTCCGCGCCCCGCGGCTCCGTACCTGAGCAAGACAAGTTCCAACTTCCCCTTGTCACGGTGATTGGGGGGGGGGGTTAGTTAGGATGATGGCGATGGGGGGGGGGGGGTTAGTTAGGATGACGGCGATGGGGGGGGGGGGGTTTGTTAGGATGACGGTGACAAAGAAAAGTAAGAATAAACGGCAGGGAATTCCCTACGGACACTTTTCATATCAAATTTAAGTGCTCCATTAAGTGAGGATAACCATGTGTTTTCAGGAAATTGGTGAAAAAGTTAGTTCGTTTTTGCTCGTTGGAGATCCTTGAAATCCTGTGAAAAGTCCTTGAAAACCCTGGATTTTTATTAGCCATGAACTATGGAGTGGTATTCAATATTCAAATGTCCGTGAATAGAAATTGCTCCTTAATTTGAGTGAACCCTATAAAATACGGAGGATTTAAAACATACGCATTTAGTTGATAATTTCGAAGAGGATATAATATATGTAATGCTATTCATCATTAGCAAAGTGCCTTTACCTCCGAAAATTTAAATTAGTTGACAAAATGTGAGCAAATAATTAAAAATTAAAAGTAAAATAATTCAAAGGTAGGTAGGTACAAAGTAGCATGTTCCATCGATTTATCGATACATATTGGAACATAATTGCTGCGTATAAACAACTGCTTTCACATAGTGAAATTTTGGCCGTTTTCATAATTATGGTGTTAAAGCTTCAAAAATTCTTTAATAATTACCATGGTCCGTTGCAAAGAAGGTTACAATTGTGGTTCACTGTAAAATACAGACCTCGACCGTTTGCCCGTACGTACAGCATAATGCCGAAGACAAACAAAATAAAAGGCCTCGAAAGAAGTGGCTGAGAAACCATTTAACCCTTTCAGACCGGGTTTACATTTCAAATGTACATCTGATCAACATTGAATCTAATGGCAAACATATAAATGCATTGAGCGGATCAATTTATACGAGGAAGTAGCGCTAAGTTCTACCACGCTGGTCAAAATTTCGTTTCTGAACAAAAAACATTTCAGGTCTGAAAGGGTTGAATTGGAAAGCCATTCCAAAAATATCTTTGAGTCTGCAAGTGAACTCGCTAACTTATAACTTTCCCCAAAATTGCATCCTTTTTCCAATTTAATATAGAGGATCTCCTCAAACCTTCCTCGAGAAAGGGACACAATCTAAAGTCTGTAGTTTCATGAAACTATCTCCAACTGAAGAGAGTTTGGAGGAATGATTGTAAGTAAACTGTAAAGCCCAAGACAAAAACAATAAATCTACAGGTATATACGTGTATAAATACCCACTTTCAAAAGTAAGCCAAATCCAAAACTACTGAGTATTTTCAAGAGGCAATTCTGACGATCTCCTGCTTCCGTTTAACTCATAAAACTGTCACCGACTGCCTTTTCTGTATTTATGTATTACTTATAGGGATAAAAAGCTTCAGGTGTAAACTGTAAGTGTGATAAAAGACTGTTGTCGTGGGTAAGCGCCCGCCCTTTGTATTAAATAACTCACGCGGAATGATTATATTTCACTATGAGAGCTACTTGGAGAATTTTTGAGATAACTTTCGGCATTCAATAAAACGCTCTTGCGTGCGTAGTAATCCACTTGAAAAACGAGTTCAAAAAGGCATGACTGTTACCAGTTTCTTTTCAAGGAAGAAAATAGACCACCAGCTCATATAGAAAACGTATTCGATTCTAGTTTTTAGCATTAATTAATAGATAATTTTAAATGCAATAATCCTCATGGGGTTTTTGACTATAACTCACGCGGAATGATTATATTTCACTAAGAGCTACTTCAAGAATTTTTTAGATAGATTTTTTCATTCAATAAAATGCTCTCGCCGTATACGCAATATTCTAATCGAATTATATAGGTTCTAAACGGTGTGACTTGTATTTTTTTTTTTTTTTTTTTTGTAAAAAGTTGAGTGACCCATCAAAGTTCTTAGAAAGTCGTCTTCTTTCGAAAGGTTTAATAAAATCTTTAAGAAAAAAACTCAAATCCCAAAATGCGCGTTTGGAAAATTTAAGCGGAGTAGGAAGTTCCTATATGCCTGCTTACAATGTTAAATGCCCCTTTTTCTCAGGAACCGTAAGAGATATTTGAGCAAACTTTTTTTTGTTGGATTCCAAATTGCTTTGAGCAAATTTTATCACAGTTTTTTTTGCAAATTTAAAAAATTCCAAGTTTTATGAATTTTTAAAATTATCTTTAAAAAATTGTTAAAAATTCCGTCATAAATGAGTCATCATTAAATGAGGAATCAAAATTTTGAAGAAACCCTCGTTAAAATTTGTGTTAGAGTGTGAGGATTCAAGCAAAAAAAATTGTTCGGACAGCTTCAGTTGTTTCTAAGAAAAAGGGGCATTTGCGGATGGGAAAACATAAAATTGAGAAACTCATTTTTAAAACTGATCGTGAGTAACATTTTCTTTCACTGATTCAGCACAATCTGATTGTCACGCAAATCTGAAAATACATTTCGTGCTCTGCAATCCATAAAACAGATCATAAAAACCGAACCAATGATCAGAATGATGAAAAATTTGCACGAAGATGAACCTGAGGATATGCTGAGTAAAAATAAGTAAGAAAGAAAAAAACAATTGAAATTTTGACTCAAATCGACTTCCGACTCCCCTTAAATAGACGTTGTTCCAACGTCGCCAAGATGCACGCCTCTCTGACGACTCAATCGCTTAAGCTACCAAAAAAGGATAAAAAAAAATAAATAAATCTTCCTCGCGCCTTTCCATCGCACTTTTCACTCGTATCCTACCCTCCTCTCCCGACCGGTAACACAACAGATGTCGCGCCCAGAATAAAAAAAATAAAAATAGAAAAAAAAATAAAAATAGAAAAAAAAATAATAACATCAATGCGAAATAAAGACTAGAAGTAATAACAAACAAACAAACAAAAAAGTTAAAAGGAAAATACGCTCACTATTTTTTTCTTTTTCTTTTTTCTCACGGTCCTATTCTTTTCCGTTTCTATTTTTATTCTCTTCTCATTCTTCCTTTTTGCCGCATGACAGATATTACGATCGGTTTTTGTTGTCTGCGCGAGTTCGTTCAAGATGCGGAGCTCCGCACACTGGATCCAAACATAGCAGACAGTGGCGTAGCGTGCAATTTGACAACGTGTTATTTTGTCCATTTAAATCCGCATGTAAAAGGTCGAAGCGAATGTCTTCACAGAACATCCAATAGTTCGATCTTTCTTATGGGTTTAAATGGACAGAATACCTTGTTGCCAAATGGAGCTGTTGCAAACTTTTGCTACAGGCTTATTAATAGTTCATTATGGGATAATACCCTGTAAAAATAACGATTAGCGCACTAAAAAATCACGAAATCCACTCCTAAACTCACAAAATGCTTTTAAACGCGAGACCGTAATGGCGGCCGGGGCCGCGGTTTTCATTGGGGTTCCCTATCATCAATTAGCGCCATCTACACGAGGTGTTCTAGCAACACCACACAAGAAGAAGAAGAAGCATACAATGGGTCTGTTGCAAACTTTTGCTACAACGATTAAGAGTGTTTAATCTAATGTAAAATCGCCTGAAAAGTCCATTGGTGGCACCAGAAAGTCATAAAATGCAATAATAAACTCCAAAGAGGCGTTTAGTAAAATCCAAGATGGCTGAGAAATATCAAGCAATTTGTATGCATGCACCACGAACATCCAAGGATGGCCAACTTTGACAACCTCGCTGGAGGTAGAGGTTATGTGTTTGTTTACGTTGTGATTGGTTGAGATCGATATTGTGAGGTTGGCTATCCTTGAATGTTCGTGGTGCATGCATACAAATTGCTCGATATTTCTCCGCCATCTTGAATTTCATTAAACGCCTCTTGTGAGTTTATGATTGCATTTTATGACTTTAATGATGCCACCAATGGACTTTTCAGGCGATTTTACCATAGATTAGTCTCTCTTAATCGTTGTAGCAAAAGTTTACAACAGACCCATTGCCGTAAGAAAACCGCGGCCTCGGCCGCCATTACGGTCTCGCATTTGAAAGCATTTTGTGAGTTTAGGAGTGGATTTCGTGATTTTTTAGTGCGCTAATTGTTATTTTTACAGGGTATTACCCCATATTCAACTATTAATAAGCCTGTAGCAAAAGTTTGCAACAGCTCCATTTCACGCTACGCCACTAATGGCCTAGAGCTGCCGTTTCATGTATATTTAATGGCATTTGATAAATTCTCCGATGATTCCACCGGTTGAGCAAAGATTACACTGTCCAGTTCAGTATCTGATTGCAATGCAACAAAAATACACGCTCCTGTAATCTTTTCTCAACCGGTGGAATCATCGGTGAATTGAAAAATTGCCATTGAAAATCCTTACACGAACGGCAACACTGACTGTATAAGACTTAAAAACAGTGGCGTCGCGTGCAATTCGGCAACAGTGTATACTATCCATTTAAACTCATGTAAAATATCGAATTCAAGGTGTGCACAGTGATCCAGTAAAAATTCGATATATTTAATGAGTTTAAATGGAGCAGTTGCATTGTTGCCAGATGGTACGCGACGCCACTGCTTAAAAATACTCTGATCTTTAATCATGTCTCAATCGGCGTAATCACCGCTAAAGTATCAAAATATCCGGAAGTTTTTTCAAAGTCAGTGATGACGCAGCACCGGTTGAGAAAAGATTACTGATCAGAGTATTTTCGTGCTTTAAAAGTTATAAACTCAACTGAACTGTGGAATCCTTTCTCAACCGGTGGAATCATCGGTGAACCGTCGCGTCGCAACACGGAAGCTCTGAAACACACACGGAAAAAAAAGACTGGTTGAATTTAGGTACCATCTGCGAAGCTGATTTTGGAGTCTGCTATCAAGTATGGTAAATTTTAACATCTTATGGTAAATGCAACGAACCTTGTGTTGAAATGTACCAACAGGTTATCTTAATTCACCACAAGGTACGTTGCATTTTCCATATGATGGTAAAATTCACCATACTTAACCGCGGACTCCAAAATCAGCTATGCAGATGGATTTTTTATTTTATTTATTTATTTATTTATTTATTTATTTTTTTTATTTATTTATTTGATATGGATTTGGAATAGCTTTTACTATTTGGAATTAGACATTGAAATTGTGTGAGACAGATTGAGTTACGAAAACGAATGTATTCGGGCGTGGTATTAAAAAGGTTAATTTGATGCGTATATTTTATTCCGCGCTATTTATTCATTGATAAGTTTGTGTGTATGTTTAAAAATAATAAAAGAGTGGAAAAATGAGCTGTCGAAAAGGGAGGGGGGATTAAATAACCGCATACGATTTAATATTCTCCAGAAATTAGTCAAGCTAAGAGTATATCCGGAAACAGTGTAAACAAACAAGTATGTTTTCAAAAGAACAATTAATAACCAGTTTAATATGATACAACTTAAAAGAGCAGAACTTTGGAAAGAGTTTCAAGCGTTGTATCAAAGTTATTATGAAAGTCGTTTACTCTTGAAAATATTCCTGTAGTTGTTCTGGCCGTCTCAAATTCGCCGCGCAGATAGTATCCTTGCTGAATCGGAGGAAAGTTGAAAAGTATCCTTCAGCGTCATCAACAGGTGATTAAAGTTTACGATTTTGGGGATTTGTAGCGAACTTGAGTAATTTTGAATGAACGCATTTCTTGTTGCAGTTTTCTAGTGAAGTTGTTCAAAAGCTATGCAACCAGAAATAACAGGTTTATTAAAACTGTTTTCAGATTTTTTTTTTTTTTTTTTTTTTTTTTGATTAAAAGAAAATCACGAATGCTGCTGAATACCTTACTAACCGAATTATCGGTCTATGTAACCAGAATTATTGTAAATTTAACCAGAAGATCGATTACGCCCGTCAGAATCCACGTTACGGTAACCGGAAGTTTTCTAAGTGTACATAGATCAAAGCACAAAAGAAAAAGACAAAAATCAATGCGATACCTACGAAGTATAAATCCTAAAAAATACGTGACTGCCATCAGAGCAAATTTCCGTGAGCTACCAAAACCCCCATGTCCGGGGTTTCACCCGCTTCGATCCTGCGTGCAACGCACAGAGGACCAAATTATGACATTTCCTGAAGGCTGTAATTTTAATAAACAAAATCAAGGAAATAAACAATACTGGCTTGTTGCCAGACCTTTTTATTATTTCATTCCCTTGAAGTACCTGATGAAAGGAACTGCTAGTGTTTTTTTATAACTTTTTTTGAACACCGGATCGTGAACTAAACCGCTTTTGAAGTTCCGAAAATTTCGAGGGATTTGAAAAGGTTTCGTTTCGGCGCGAAACTCGATGACGTCACATAGTGTACTCGTAGGTCCGGCGGTGGAGCGGTCCAACTGAAATCAAATCACCATTAATAATATGCGTATTTACTCTTGTGTAGGCGCCTTCAAATAACAGTGTATGTGACTATTCGTGCTTCTTGTCGAATTATTGGCGCGTACGAATTATGGATTTCGTTTGATTTGTACTGGACACCGTTTTACTTACAAAGTTATTTAGCTGCAAGTAGTGATTTGATTTCAGCTAGACCGCTTCGCTGGACCTATACTATGACGTCAGCGAGTTTCGCGCCATTACAGTTATTTTCAAATTCGCACAGGGGGGAAAAATTGAATTATATGACAATAAGACGTACTTTTAAACAAAAATTAATTGTTTTGAAAGTATAAATAATCGTGTTTAAATTAAAAATAACTGTATTTTTATTGAAAATTTAATGGGGCTCTCGCAAATTTTAGCTATAGGAGATTGAAGAGTCAATTATTGTAGAAAAACCCTCGTAAAAATGACGATGAGTACACTAAAAAATCACGAAATTCACTCTCAGTATCGGGCTTAATGGTTTGAGAGACGCAGGTATCATGAGAGATTCCTATCTAAATTCAGACATATCTCTGTTTCTGTAGAGAAAGTGACGTTATAAACAGGAATCACCCATGATACCTGCGTTGAGCCGCCATTAAAAATTTGCCGTTACGGCAGTTATGTGAGTTTATTACTAAATTTTAGACTGTCTCAGTGTCTCAGTTTGCAAGAGTGTCCCATTGTTTTAAATTAAAAATCCGGTATTTTGATCTATTGAAAAGTTTTTTTTTTTTCTTAATTTAACGAAACTTAGTTTCAACTTCAAAATACGTCTTTTTGTTTTATACTTAATTTAAAAAAACAAAAAACAAAACATCTGTGCGATTTGTAGAAAGCCTCAACTGATTGTTCTTTTTTCTCTATCACAGGGGAAATTTTATGAGTTTTGGTTGTTTTCATCACTTTTCTCGTAACAGTTTACTTTAGAATCAGTTTTTTCTGGCTTTATAGCAAAAGTGTGCAACAGACCTATTTGCAAGATAACCAAATAAAATGAGTACATTTATTCGTTTTACAGCTTAAGGGCCGCTATGTGAACAGAGGGTTGGACTGGCAGTTCACCACAACAGCAGGTTCATCTGCCCGTCGTCTGAACTGGCAGTCGAGCTCGCGAGAACAAAAGATATCGGTTATAACATGAGGTTTAACAAGAGGTCTTAAAAGTGACGACTGGCAGTCCTGCATCACAGCCACCCGTTATACCTTTGACAGACGGATGACTGGAGGTCTTAAAAGCGGCTCTAAAATAATTCAGATCACAAGGTCATTGCAAGAAACCATGAATAGGTATTTATGGTTTAGTTTAAAAGTTGGAAAAAAAAAAAAAAAAAAAAGTTCTAAAAAAACTCTTGTTTTTATCCACTGTGAGGTGCGCCTCTTGTCAATCCATGTCGCGCGTCTGATCTTTGTTTTCATATCCGTGGAGTTCGCGAGCTACTGAAGAATCGAGGTATCGAGGATGAGAGCCGCGGATGGGGGCGTGGGATAGAAAGTGGTTGTGGCTCGGATCAAAATTCTAATAACGCGCGGGAAGATATTGTTCCGCCGCCCCGTGAAGCACAGTAGTCTCATTTTCCAACATTTTCCGATATATTCCGTGACCAGAAATGGTTTTGAGAAGGGGAAAATAATTGAGAAAAAAAGGGGGATTTTCATTTCATATATTTTTTTTTTTTTAATTTAAAATATTATAATTTATTACTTCAAGGTTTCAAAATTTTCAACAGAATTAATTTTATGTATTTTTAGTAATTTTAACTACTCTCAGCCTACAAAGCTACGATTTGATGGGACTCTCCCATGATGATCCGATCATTTGACCGCCATATTGGAATTTTTTAAAACGCATTTCTTGAGCTTTTTAGTCAATTTTGGAACTTACTTGTGTAGTCTTATTATTACCCTTCGTCAAGCAGGTTTTTCCAAGACTGAATTTTCTGTACGCTGATTTGAAAGTTGACTCAGGGTCAGGAGAGTTGGTTTATTTCAGTACCAGAACTTTGAATATCATTCACTTTATTACCATATAGTCCCTGTCCACGCAAACTACCGTATCAGTTGAAAATAAAGGAGGAGGAGGGCATCACACGATTTTAGTATAAATAAGCAAAAATACCGTAAAATACCATAAATACCGTATCTGTATTTTCTTGATTTTTCAGGAGAGCACAAAATAAAGAATAAATATGTTTTGTCTCTTATCTTCGGGTAGTTGTGCAATGTGCCTGCCTGTTTTCACAAATAATAATCCTATTAATTTTAGGATTTAAACTTAAAAACATAACTAGAGATCGAAAGAGTGCTTTCGAAAAAAAAAAACTGGTCTTACGTCTCAAAACTTAAAATGATGGAAATTCCCACATGCGTTGAGAGGGACGAATTGGTTGATTTGTCTGAACTTTTCCCCCTTCGAATAGTGTTAGTCCGGAGTGAATTGTCACTGGATATTTCCCCTCAATTTCTCTGGCTCTGAGTACCCATCAGAACTTTTCGATGTTCCCTACCTTATTTACACGCGACTTTATACCCACCAGAATTGACCGTATATATTGCTGTCGAAAAAGTTTACAATGGACCCATTATGTGGCGGAAAGGAAGTGCTTACTTGCCTCTCTTTCTTTTCTTGTATCCACCATTTGTGCGCTCTCTCTCTCTCTCCTCTCTCTCTCTCTCTCTCTCTCTCTCTCCCTCTCTCTTTATTTCTCTTTCTCTCACTCTCTCTCTCTCCCTCCCTCCCTCCCTCCCTCTACCTCTCTCTTTCTGGCCTACGCCGTCGTTCTTGTGGGCTTTCTCCATAAGACCCCAGGTTAATTTAAAATTAACCTAACCTAACCATACAATGACGATCAAAGCTGAGAATCAGACTTTGTAATGGGGATGTTGCACACTTTTGCTGTAATCGATTTAATAGTCGATTTTTGTGTAAAAACCTCCAAAAATAACGTTAGCAGCACTAAAAACTTTTGAAATCCACTCCTTAACTAAATAAACGCTTTTACTTGCGCGAGTGTAATGATGACATACGGTAGATTCCTATCTCAATTTCGCTGTCTCTCTGTGCTGAAATGGGTGATTTACGGAGTAATTAGTTATCAGAGTAGTGATCCATACATCTGATTGCCAGTCTCTCTTCTTTTCTGCGTGTCGCTTTACTGGCAATGGGCCTGTTGCAAACTTTTGCTACAACGATAAAGTGTGTTTCATCGTAAGTAAAATCGCCCGAAAAGTCCATTGGTGGCATCAGAAAGTCATGAAATGCGATAATAAACTCACAAGAGACGTTTAATGAAATCCAAGATGGCGGTAAAATATCGAGCAATCTGTATGCATGCACCTTTAACATCCAAGGATTGTCAACGTTGACAACCTCACAGCTTCAGAGGTTATGTGTTTATTTACGTTTTGATTGGGTGTGATCGATATTGTGAGGTTGGCTATCCTTGGATGTTCGTGGTGCATGCATACAGGTTGCTCGATATTTTACCGCCATCTAGGATTTCATTAAACGTCTCTCGTGAGTTTCATACTGCATTTTATGACTTACTGATGCCACCAATGGACTTTTCACACGATTTTACATCAGATTGAACACTCTTTAGCGCTGTAGCAAAAGTTTGCAACAGACCCATTCTCTTGACCCTCTTCCATGTTTGTCAAAGCTTTTTGAAAATGAAATCAATCTTTGCACTCACAATTTTTCAACCGATACTTTAGGTGTCGAAGGTGACTTGACGGATCACGGAACGCCACTGCACTGCTATTAATACTAATGCGCTTTTAGCGAAAGTGTGCAGCAGCCCCATTTAAGAACTAAACATAAACGAAAATATCGCCGTGACGTCCAGTGGCGAGGCGTGCGACCTGGCAACGTTCTTTTCCCCCATTTAAACACATTAAAAAGGTCGAAATGCCTGGTCATCGCCGATGACTGGACCATTCGACTTTTTTGGTGAATTTAAATGGAGAAAATACACTGTTGCCAAATTTCACGCTTCGCCACTGGTGACGTCTCATCACTGAAATACTTTTCTCAAAATATCGGAACTCAAGGTTTTCTCACTTTGCGGTAGAGCGGCGCACATTGGTCTGAGAACGTCAAAAAGTGGCCAAAAATCAGAAATTAAATTTCTCATCAATTTATAATTCAAAAACTTACAAAACCAATTTTTATCACAGAGGACACTCCAAATAAGTAATTTAAACCTAGAAAAGCCGTTTGAAAGTTTTAAATTAAGCTTGAAAGGCCGAAACGATGATTTTTGATGGATTTTTGGCCATTGATTTTTGGCCACTTTTTTTCGATCTCAGACTACAGTGCGGCGCGGGCACGGTGGCGTTGGCGACCGCGGTATTGTGACGCGCGCGCGAAATAATTCGAAGCGTCCCAACCGAAGCTCTTTCAATATGCCCCCTACCACCAACCCCCTCCACCCCACCCCCACCCCTCCACCCTATCCCCTCAACCCCACCCCCTCAACCCCACCCCCTCCCCCTCCCATAATCCACTCACCACACTCCTCTCGACCACTGATGCGCGAACAAAAGCTGTTAAAGATTTATTAAATAGCGTCCTACCAGGGAGAGGGGGGTTGGAGCCTGGGAGAAGGGGCAGGGGGGAAAGGGGGGGGGTTAACGTAAGAGTTGCCATGCAGCAGTGCAATCCTGCATTTGATCGTATGTCAAAAATGTAAATGGAGTCTATGGGGGATCCCTGGTAAAAAAAAACCTCAGGACCTCAGAGATGTCTGAGGGTAATTGGAACAAGAGGTCCTGAGGGCACCCACAGGATTTCTGAGGGCACCCTCAGGAATTTCTGTGGGCACCCACAGGAATTTTTGAGGGCACCCTCAGGAATTTCTGAGGGCACCCACAGAAATCTTGAGGTCGCCCTCAAGATTTCTGAGGGTGCCCTCAGGACCTCATGTTCCAATTACCCTCAGACTTCTGAGGTCCTGAGGGAAGGCCATCAAGTATTTCTGTGTAACT
>VMOF01000388.1:64169743-64217420 GCA_011764245.1 Trialeurodes vaporariorum
TCAGCGTGAGATTCGGCAACGTTGAAGATTCTCCATATACATATGCCCATTAAAAATATCGAACTTTCGGGTGTTCGGTAAACACCCTCGAGTTCGACCTTCTACGTGGGTTTAAATAGACAAAATACAACGTTGCCAAATCACACGCTACGCCACTGTCGTGGTACACTGTTAAAAAGCGGCCTAAAAATCCGAAGTGAAAATCGGAACAAACATAAAAATGCTGGTAGATTTTACTATCTTGCGTAGTAAAAATAGAATGCACCGGGGGTAAAGAGCGGAAAATACTATTGAGGAGAGGGTTTATGCCTCTTCTATGGAGTAAAATCAAATTTTAACTCCGGACAAGTGCAAATTATTACTTTATCGTTGCTCCTTTTCACACCATTTTCTAATACAAAAATATATTGCTCCCAACAGAAGCGAGGCGTGTTTGACAACGACGCACTTTCTTCATTTAAACTCACTGGAAAAATCGAATGCTTCGGTCATCGGCGATGACCAAATGTTTCGACCTTTCTAATGTGTTTCAAGGGGAGAAAAGAAACGTTGTCAAATTTCACGTCTCGCCACTAACTTCCAAAACTATATACCGGGAGAAATCATGGCTTTTATGTAACCGGAGTTCGAGTGAACATTTCTCACAGTGTACTCGAGTACTGGGGTTGTACTTTGTCCAACTCTGGTTTATAGTGAGGGGAAATTTGAGAAAAAAGGGAGCAGCCCAGAATACCAACGAAACATTTTTCAGCTGCAAAAGCTTCTGTTGTAATTTATTTTTGGTTTTCGACTATTTCCCTCTGGCTAGTTGGCGTAACCCGAGTTGAGAGACTCGCAAAAACGTAGCTTGTTGCTTGTTAGCTCCTACCGTCCGTCGCGTCGCCTCCGTACTCCGATTTCCAAGAAGCGGTTTTGTTTTTAGGTACTGCCGTCGTATAAGCAAAGTACAGATATTACTTTTGGGTTAAATTTTGACGTATATAGTTTTTTCATTGCGAGAGCAGGAGACTGCGTCAAAACGTAAGGTGAGATGCACGGAGAAAAATTTATATTAGGGGCTTTCAGAATTACTTCTACGTAATAGTTAAATATTCATTCGCGTATCCTTAATCAGATTTCTGGTAGTATTCAAAAAACATTTTTCGTTGAAACCAGCGATATCTTCACAGATACCAGAATTACATTTAACTATTACGTAGAAGTAATTCTGGTTGCTCCAATTATAAATTTTTTTCCGTTTGCTATTTTAACAGTTTTTCACATCATGTCTACTTTTTTTTTTTTTTTTTTTTTTGTCCTTTGACACAATATGCAATATGCATTTCCCATGTCTGAATAACGATTGCTTAGAGAGCTTGCACTGAGACAGGAGGCGGTCGCGGTACATTTTTTAATTTTTAAGATATCGAAAATCCAAAAAATGGATCTTAAAGCTGAGGGTATGATGCGTCAAACATTGTTTACAGATTTTCTCTAAAGTTATTAACTTCTTTTTTTTTTTTTTTTTTTTTTTTTTTTTTTTAACATGATACTTTTGAAACGACTCTCGTATACAGAGACAATATGTAATAGAGACCACGCACTACCTATCTTGCCCGTGTTTGCGCGTGGTGGCAATTTTTTTTTTTTTTTCGGGGTCTCGGCAGAACACCGCAAACATGATCCAGTCATTGTTGACTGATGAGAAGAGTCGTTCAGATTTTTGCCTAGAGAAACCGAAGCACCAAAATTGCATCAGTCAACGTATAGACCATGTTGGACGGTGCTCCTTCATGCTCCCTGTCTTAATTCCTATTGAGTTCCGAAAAATAAGCCAGCCAGGCAGCCACCGTGTCCACGGCTAGCGCGTGGTCTCTATTATATGTATATTGTCTCTGCCCTCGTATGATTGTGAAATAAAAAATATTTAACAGGTGCTATAGCCCCCCCCCCCACTTTTTTGGGGACGCGGAGCTAAAATGTTTTTAAAAAGCGAAAAAACTGAAGCTGTAACTGAAAAGAGAAAAGAAAGTTTTCGCCCCCCCCCCCAACTTTTCGACCCTACGCGCCGCGCCGTACTATGGTCCAGAAGTCCGGTTTAGGAAGACATTAGTTTGCATTAATGTCGCCCAATATCTTGAAAACGGCTCATTTGACACCAAAAATGGTTATTACAAAAAAGTTAAAACGGTTGACATTCTATCTTTTTTGTATTACCAGTTTTGGTGTCAGATGAGCCGTTTTCAAGATATTGAGCGATTTTAATGCAAACTAATGTCTTCCTAAACCAGACTTCTGGACCATAGTGCGCCGCCTGCCCTTGACTATAGCTACACGGAGAAAAAAAAAATCGGTTATAAGAACTGAATTTTGGCTCATATGGAACACCGAGGTGTTCGGTTACAGGAACCAAAGTTTTCGGTTGTGAGTACTGAACTTCAGTTAGGAGTACCGAAGGTTTCGGTAAGTGTGACTAGTACTATGACTCACATTTCGTTCCTACTGAACCACTTCAGTACTCCTAACTGAAGTTCGGTACTCACAACTGAAAACTTCGGAAACTCACTGAAACCAAACACCCACGGTGCTCCGTATGAACCGAAGTTTTTTTCTCCGTGTAATTGAAAAAAACAAAAAAAAGCAATATCCGTTTTTGTTTCTCGACTCTCGGCTTTTTCGCGCCAAAACGCTGTCCGAATGAAAGCAAGTCGGCAACGCATAGAAATTCGGTATAAGACGCGGCTCTTGATCTCGGCATTCCGCGTATCTTGGGAGGGGGGAGGAGGGGGGGGGGGAGGAGGAGCAACTGGATGAGTGGCGTGAAAATTCTTTACGATCCTTTTGTCACCGCGCGCTTTGCCTCGCCCAGCTCGTGCCGCGCTTTTTCCTCGTCTTATAGCTCGGCTCGGCTCGGCTCCGTCATCGCCCGGCTGTCGTCATATATGCGTCGTCGAATTAACGACATTTCGAACGGAATTAACGTCAATTGTCGATGTTATGCGGGGAGGTGTCAGCTTCCCTTCACGGCGCAGCATATCGAAGAGAGCACAGGCACAGCTCCTTCCACGTCTATGACTCTTATCCGATTAATTCTCACCCTTTGCCCCCTCCCCCCTCCCACTCTTCTCTCTCCGCTGCTGTAGGTAATACCCTCCACTCTCATCGCGCATTCTCCTATCCCTTCAAACTGTTTACGAAAGGAAAAG
Source organism: Trialeurodes vaporariorum (assembly GCA_011764245.1). Classification (NCBI taxonomy): domain Eukaryota; kingdom Metazoa; phylum Arthropoda; class Insecta; order Hemiptera; family Aleyrodidae; genus Trialeurodes; species Trialeurodes vaporariorum. Next base: position 64,172,929 of record VMOF01000388.1, read on the forward strand.
AATCCCTGGCGTCACGTCACGTGATACGTCGCCGTTTCGTCATCACGCGGAGATTACGTGATTCTTAAAGAGGGCCGGGTGATTTAAATACAGGGTGTTTAAAAAAGAAGAAAAAAAATCACCACGGCTTATCCAGCAACGGCTGCGGGTAGAGTCCCTAATGCTTTTTAAGCTCAAAAACCTCAATATTGGCATTTAACGGCAATGTTAGGTCTCTGCTGATTTAATAAAAAAAAAATAAAAAAGTTACAAGGAAATGAGTACATCCCTGTCAGGGCTGCCGTTGTGCGTAGAATCAATGCTATTTTTCTATTCACCGATGATTCCACCGGTTGAGAAAAGATTACACAGTTCAGTTCAGTGTATGACTGTAATGCACTAAAATACTCTGATCTGTAATCTTTCCTTAATCGGTGGAAACTCCGTTGATTAATTAAAATATCCGCAAGTTTTTTAAAGTCATCGACGACTCCACCGGTTGAGAAAAGATTACAGATGCGAGTATTTCAGCTTATCATAGTCATGCACTGCACTGAACTGTGTAATCTTTTCTCAACCGGTGGAATCATCGGTGAATTGAAAAATAGCATTGATTCTACGCAAAACGGCAGCCCTGATCCCTGTATTACGAGCGTTCACAGGCCAAGATTCGGAGTTGCGTATGAGCATACCTTTGGAGGCCCATAAGTCCATAAGTTGATGTCTAATGGGGCTCAAATTTTACAGAGCTTATCTCCAAACTATCTAGTATCGACTAACATTATCAGATTTCACTTATCTCTTTACTTTATTTTTCGACTTTATGGTAGTTAAATGTGCATTCGGCACCATAGTGTGGCGTAGCGTGCAGTTTGACAACGTTGTTCTTTCTCCGTTATACTCATTAAAAATATCGAGTTATCGGGTGTTCGGTGAACACTCCCGAATTCGACCCATTACACGGGTTTAAATAGACAAAATGTAACGTTGCCAAGTTGCACGCTACGCCACTTGATGTCTCCTATGAAAATCAGTGATACAAAAATTTACAAAGAATCGACAAAGTTTCGAGATTCCAAAAGTATTTTTAATAAGGCAAGCTGCAGAACTATTCCTCTTTTCTAGGCTCGATAATGTCGCAAGAATTTTCTTTTTATTGTGAATTATGATTCAAGAAAGGTAACGGCTGAAGCTTTAGCTAGAATGAGCGTTGCGAGAATTTCCATGGACCTAATCAAATCAGAGCTTTTCATGGCACTAATTGGCTCTGAGGCTTCATTTGAATCTCTTTTTATTTTGCAATAGAAATAGGCTTATTTTAACGCGACTGCTTGTGTGAGTAAAGAAAACCTTGTTAAAGCTTCGGAATAAGCGGCGAGGTTAATGAATTTTTATTCTAGGAATACTTGTACCTCTCAGTCTTACCAACTTGACCTCAGAAACATTCAATTCAAGTCGGTGAAAATGTATATGTTTCCTGATTTTTATTTATTTATTCATTTATTTATTTACTTTTTTTTTTAGTAAGAGGATCGTAAAGTTTTTTTGAGAGGTGCGGTTGTGACTTCCACCTTTTACACCTCTTTAATCTAGCTCCTAAATTAAATCTTAAATTTTAAAAGGTTATGTACGTAATTTTAATCCTTGGTTATGCTTGAGGATCTGGTTTGCTATTGATCAATTGAAATTGGGTTTTCTGTGGATGTTTGGTTGGTTTGATTCTAGAGTTTATGTATTTTGATTGCTCCTCCCGAAGTTTTGGACAGTTGAAGTCGAGTTTTTTTTTTTTTTTTTTTTTTTTTTTTTTTTTTTTTTTTTTTTATAAATTATGTTGTAATTATATTTTATACACGGAGAAAAATTTATATTTGGGGCAACCAGAATTATTTCTACGTAATAGTTAAATGTTCATTCGCGTATCCTTAACTAGATTTCTGGTAATATTCAGAACACATTTTTCGTCGAAACCAGCAATATTTTCACAGATACTAGAATTTATAATTGAGCCGTTGCAAACTTTTGCTACAGGCTTATTAATAGTTGGTTATGGGGTAAAACCCTGTAAAAATAACGAATAGCGCACTAAAAAATCACGAAATCCACTCCTTAACTTACAAGATGCTTTTAAATGGCGGCCGAGGCCGCTTAGATTTAATGGCAATTGGATGATTCTTCTTCTTCTTGTGTGGTGTTGCGAGAATACCTCGTGTAGATGGCGCTGATTGAATATAGGGAAACCCAATGCAAATCGCGGCCCCGGCCGCCATTACGGTCTCGCGTTTAGAAGCATTTTGTGCGTTTGGGAGTGGATTCCGTGATTTTTTAGTGCGCTAATCATTATTTTTACAGGGTTTAACCCCATCATCAACTATTATTAAGCCTGTAGCAAAAGTTTGCAACAGCTTTATTAACTAGTCCGTAGAAGTAATTCTGGTAGCCCCTAATATAAATTTTTCTCCATGTAATTTTATAATTATTTTTTGTAAAAATCTGTGTGATAACAGCCCTGTGAAAACTGGCCAAACTTCCCGCAGTTTGGCGACCGCGCGACATTCAATAGCTATTAAAGACGGCTCAACGAACGCTGTTTTTCAATCTAATTAGACGTGTATTGCAGGTGAGTATCGATTCTCCAAACACGGCGTTCCCTCGGCGCCCTATACGCTCCGGTTGTATTATAACCGTAAACCCCTAGTTTCCATTTATTGCTCAACGCCCAGATTTGCCGCAGCGTTGGTTTTCGAGCGAGGGCATGGTACTGTTCGCTGGCTTGGAAAAGTGAACTTAGCTGTAAAAAAACGAGACAGCTTCTCTCGGTCGAAGGAACATTCTTTTAATTATCGCATGATCTGCTCGAAACGGGAAGTGTTTATTCAAAGCTCCGTGCAATTTGTCAACGTTGCATCGAGTCCATTTAAAGTTCTGAAAAAGGTCGAACGCTGGGGTGCACAGTTCCCTCCGTGGCATCGATACTTTACACGGGTTTAAATGGACTTAATGCACCGTTGCCAGATTGCACGCGCGCGCCGCCACTGCGTCATCAGTCCCGATCTCGATTTTTTTCAGTGACCTCGTAATTTCGTGGTAATAGGGATGAGTTTTGTCTCCAATGCAAAAGCTGCTGTTTCACGTATAATCAGTGGTATTTTTCAATTCACCGATGATTCCACCGGTTGAGAAAAGATTACACAGTTTAGTTCAGTGTATGACTGTATTAGAGTCCCTATATATGAACGAGTCTCGCCATACGGGGTATAGATTCTGATTGGCTGCTGGATTTTAGGCTGTCACGGAGCTCAAGGAGGCGTTCTGTGCTATTCTCTATAAGATGACCGTTGAAACACCCCTACGAGGAGACGTACACGCCCACTCGACGAACCCAACCAATTAGAGTGGATGCCTCCTTCGACTTCTTCTTCACGTGGCGATAGACTCTGTAATACACAGGGACACAGACTGTACAGGACGAAAATGCTCTGATCTGTAATCTTTTCTGAATCGGTGGAATCGCTGTTAAATTATTCAAATATCTGCAAGTTTTAAGCGTGCCGTATATATATACGGTACGCTTCTTGTTTTCATTTTCATATCTAATATACGAGTCTCGCCATACGGGGTATAGATTCTGATTGGCTGCTGGATTTTAGGCTGTCACGGAGCTCAAGGAGGCGTTCTGTGCTATTCTCTATAAGATGACCGTTGAAACACCCCTACGAGGAGACGTACACGCCCACTCGACGAACCCAACCAATTAGAGTGGATGCCTCCTTCGACTTCTTCTTCACGTGGCGATAGACTCTGTAATACACAGGGACACAGACTGTACAGGACGAAAATGCTCTGATCTGTAATCTTTTCTGAATCGGTGGAATCGCTGTTAAATTATTCAAATATCTGCAAGTTTTAAGCGTGCCGTATATATATACGGTACGCTTCTTGTTTTCATTTTCATATCTAATATATAGGTTCAATGCCTTGCTTATGGCAAAACCTTTGGCGGGAAGGTTTGAAAAATTAAAAACGTATTTTCGTAAAACTGGTTTCATTAATCGTTAAGTTATTGCTGGAATCCAGGAGGTATATTTGTCTATTTTCTTAAAATTGTAAAAGTTTTGGTATTCCTGTTAATTTCATTAAGTTATTAAGCGTCAAAGTTGAATTCCTTTGAACGAGATTCCTATACAGGTCCAGCAACCTAAGTCATTTGTGTCAACCTATGAGTCGAAATTCCAAGGCAGGAGGGGGGTGGAAACATCCTTCACAGAAACCCTCTTTGCCCCTCGCCTTTGGGCTCCACCGGTCTCAAGATTTCTTCACGGTGCATTAAGCCTTCGGGACTCGCATCGTAAAAGTGTCAAAATCTGTTTGACGAGGGTAGATCGAAAAGAAGCGACGAGGTATTGATGAAGAGCGGGAGGGGTATAGAAAAGAGAGAGGCTCATTCATATCCTTAAGTAGACCTGTTTAGTGATGACGTCACGATCAGAATTGGTTCCAAACAAATGCTCTATCTCGCTCACTCTCGTGGATTTACCAGATCCAAATTTTCGAACGCAAATTCATGCTAGTTAACCAACAGTTTTCTCAAATTTTATTGCACCATTAGATTCCACTTGCCTTAAAGTATCTTTTCACTGTAACAGAATTCCTAAAAGATCACAAGCGAATTTACAATCACAGTTATACCGAAAGATGTTCTACGTTTTGTCCTTGTCTTACTTGTAACGAGACAAAGGGTCTCGTCAAAAAGGGGACGTTTTATGAACCAAAAATTGGAAAAATTCTAATCCAATTTTGGATTCATTAAATGCCCATTGTAATTTGTGATTCTCAGATCGGGCGGACGTCGCGGACGGCGGAAACCGTTCACCGGGCATCGAGACAGGATGGGTAAAGTGCGGGCTCGACTTTTTGCCAGACAAAGTAAGCAAACGATGCCTGGCATGGATTCGGGCTCAGCATTTTACCCGACAAAATTGAGGGCACCGGATATCAATTTCCTCAAAAATCATCGCTGATCCGAGCTATCTGGTCTTCATTACCGTGTGAACATGATGAGCTAGTAATTGTTTCGATTGCCCAGCAATTTGTAAGCATGGGAAGGAGACCTAGCCGAGGGTCCGTGAAAAGCTCGCGATACCGGAAAATTCAGTCTTCGGGCGATTTTCGAAAGAGAACGGACGGAGAGGTCCTGCTGAGCGAAAATTTATAAGTGTGAATTAGAGTTAGAGTCGTGAGATCCTGCTTTTCGTTAGTTGATTGTTCTGGCCATTGTGATTCAGGTAATAACCACTATCGTACTAATTTCTATCTAATTGATTTCTAATTGATAGCTGCCCACATTGTGGGCTGGTGGACGCCCCCCCTCACGAGTATATTACCCCAAACAGAATTGCTCGTTACACACTCACGGTCTCTTATGGGAGTATCACCGCCATGACACTCAATCATTCTAACTTCTCTTCGTATCGAAGCTATTGTTCGAGGTATAACACATGCCGTGATGGTGCTGATGAGCCTATATCCTAGAATTTTGTGCTCTTAAGAAACTGTGAGTGTGACAAGGACAAAACATAGGACATTCTTCGATATAACTGTGATTGTGCATTGATGCGCGATGTTTCAGAAAGTTTGTGTAGCGTTCTCATATTTTATCACTGAGAAAAAAGTGGGTGTTAAAACTGTAAGAATAGAACCATAGATGTATTTCGCCTTATTTCAATCATAAGACCTATCGTTGCTACAATCAGCGCGCTTGAATCTACACGAATTTCGATTGTCTCTATGGAATTTCGATTATTTCTATGGGAAATAAAGCGCGGGAATATATATCCAATCGGAAAATTTTTTGAAACAATCGGAAATTTTTATAAGGGACGTGGAACCCAATGGTGTGATAAACACAACTGGCGTAAAGAACGTGTTGTTTACTAGCACTTGTATTTGAAAATTTGGACCGTGTTCCGTATGGGAAAACCCACGAGAGCGAGTGAGACGGAGCCTTTGTTTGGAACCAATTTTTTTCATGACGTCACACTAAACAGGTCTTTGCATCGGAAACATTTGAAATTCCGGGAGATCGGCAAATTGAAAGCCCCTCAATGAGCGTCGATGGAATCAAGGGATTTTTGAGGACATTTTTGGCGTTTTGTTGAAAAATAGGTGTTTAAAATCCAGAACACAGGGAGCCAGAGGGGTAAAATTCGCCTTAATTGTTCTAAAAAGTGAGAGGGGCTGTCACGTGTCTTCCACCCCTGGACAGCTTCCTCGCTGCGGCTATGGAATTGACTCTGAAATAACTTATTTACCTATCCTAAAAAGTTCGTTGCGTATACAAAATTTTTCACTGGAAGCTTCTTCAAATTTTGGAAACTATAGGTCCATATGGAACTTTGCTTTTCCAACACGAAAAATGATATCGACCGACGGCAACAGAAAAAAAAATAATATGACAATGCGTTATAGTGAATAATGGCATAGTTTTAACTGTAAACTTTCGATACTTTTCAAGAAAATAAATGGGGAGAGGGGGAATTAAAATCCACAAACGTCTTAAACCTCCACACCTACTAATCTATACCCCTAGAATGCTTGATGTGTAAAGGGCACTTGAAATGGTTAGTTCTGTATATTAAAGGATTATTTTTTCATGAATTCGCAAGTGTTCCATTTATGCATATTACGTATCTACATCGTGACAATCGCAATAAGTGCTGACAGCACCTAAAACGGAAAAAAAGATAAAAAAACTGTTTATTATTTAGAGTCACGGCTTTTCCGATTATGACACTTTTTGACTTCAAAAGAACGCAACCTCATTTTTGATCCCTGAACAAGCCGTTTAAAAGGTGGAGGGATTTAGAAATATCTATTGTCTATAGTTTATGTGGGTAAAAAAGATCGAGCCTTATCAAATAATTTTCTCTTTTCAGCTTCCAATGGGTTTGTTGCAAACTTTTGCTACAGTGCTATAGAGTTTTGATTCTGATGTAAAATTGTCTGAAAATTACATTGGTGGCAAATAGTCATAAAATCCACTAATAAACCCAAAAAACGCATTATAAAGAAAGCCAAAATGGCAGTCGTAAAGCCGAACAATCTGTGCACGCGCACGACGAACATCAGAGATAGGTGATCCATTTTCCCCTTTTTCGTTAAGGGGTGGGGGAGGGGGGAAGAAAATATCTCTACAGTCAAACTGTGATTTTAAAAATGTGCATGGTCAAGATGTTGTCTTTTGTGAAGGGGGCGGGAGGGGAGCAAAATATCAAGAACAGGGTGTTTCAAAACTTAAGTGCCAAACTTATGGAGTGTATTTTTGGGGTCAACATACATATATATAAGACATTATTTTCCTACATGAGTATGTGCTGCAAATGTTTCTCTTCTGAGCTAGAGCCCTCCAAAGTTTTGAAAACAAAAAACAAAAACAAACGCAAAAAAACAACGCCTTTGACTCATCTCCTTATAGATACATCTGATCTAAATTTATTTTTTTCATAATTTCTCACCAAACAAGCTCAATTGGACAGCACTTGTCACAAAAGAACCGAGTAACATTTTTGATAAAATTGAGTTATTGATTGATAGAGCTAGCAATACTGAATCTCGAAGCAACAAGTGCTTCTTCTATAATAACAACTATTTCCCGTCAAAATTCCAGGTAAAAGTGAGCTGGTGAGCCTCATTGATGTCATTGTCCATATGATGAAATAAAATGAGAACTTGGTTCCTTTTTCTGATTAGGTTAAACCTTAATCCGAGTCACGTAAGGAACCAACCCCGACTTGGTTCCTTTTATAGAATTGGGAACGGACTTAAGTCCGGGTTAACGGATTTTAAAATAATCAACTGTGTAAACCAACTCAGCCGTTTGGTTTCTCTTAGAGTCTCGTTTTTCGTGATTATGCCCAAAATAAGAAGAAAGGAACCAAGTCACTATAAACGCTAAAAATTAAGTACCTTTCCTACGTAGTAAATTCCACTTTTCCGGTGTTGAAATGCAAAAACACAACACGGCAGTTAAATGAAATCAAAACGTAAGTAATTCCAAGTTTTTTGTTTAAATGCTAGCTCTTCAACTTTGGACTCAATTTTCTCGAGATCAGCTCCATGTTGAATGCTGTCTAATTATTATAATTGCTAGCGAAAGCATTAAAGCTGTTCAGACTTTAGTGGCACGCTTTTCCAACACCTGCGTGTTGGAATTTTCCCTGCTTGTTTTTTTTTGTTTTTTTTTTTTGTTTTTTTGTTTTTTTTTTTAAAATCATCGACGACGACGACTCCACCAAATGAGGAAAGATTATGGATTACTGGTTTTTCGTACAGTACAGCCATATACTGAACTGAAATGTGTAATCTTTTCTCAATCGGTGGAATCATCGGTGAGTTGAAAAATGTCATTAATTATACGCAAAATTACAGCACTGCTCCAATTCTTCCCCTGTGATTATTCCGAATAAAAATAGATAGTATAAAAATAGAATAAAAGATAGAAAGAAAAATAGATAATAAATTAGAATCTTGATTTATTCGGGACGCAAGATTTCTTTTTTATTTTTATGCGGTCGTACCGGTGCTTCTTCACCGAGGATCGCCGCCATTTTCGTCAAAAATGTTAAGAAACACGGAAAAGAAGAAGAAAGAAACCATGGGCGGAGCCAGCAATTTGGCCACCGTTGATTCTTTCCATTTGAATGTATGAGAAACAATCGATTCTTGAGGGGGCCATGACCCCATTTCTAATCGATTGTTTCTCATACATTCAAATGAGAAACCCATACATTCAAATGTGCTGGCTCCGCCCATGAAGAAACCCTTCTAACTCGAGTTCAAATACACGGGTCTTTATGCGCTAACCCGGATTGAAAACCAACTCGCAAATCTCTCGCATAAACTTGACTTCTGTTTTAATCCTTTCGCTACACAAGTCCTTTATAGAGGACGTTTGTCAACATAGATTCTTATGAAAGGACACCGCGCTTTGCTTATGGGAACTGGCTCCCGCAGTCAATTTTTTTTAAATTGAAATATGTTGCGTAAAAGTGTCTCCTGAGAAAAAGCTCTTACGGGCGGAAAAAAAATAATGACAGGATTTCGAGATATGCGCGTCTAAAGTTGGGGACTATTTGCCCGGTGCTTCGTATTCTCGTACGTAGCAGGCCGCTTGACCGCTTCCAGTTGGTACGCCAACTGGAAACCTTCTCGATCGAATCGCCCGACTCAGCGCGCATTGATAGAACTACTTCCTTTTGCAGTCCCTCCCAACTGCTTATTTGTTTACCCCACACCTACTCGGATATCAATCGGAACTACATTTACAATGAGAGAGAGAGAGGGGGGGAGAGAGAGGGAGAGAGCAGATAGTTTGCAGAGAAAAAGAAAATGTCGATGTAGGTAAGCAATAAGTTGAGGGAGTGGTCAAGATGAAGCATGGCCGTCGAGGCAGAGCAGTGGGTGTGGGGTAAATAAATAAGCAGTTGGGAGGAGTCTCGAAATCCTGTCATTTTTTTTTCCGCCCGTGAGAGCTTTTTCTCAGGAGACACTTTTGCGCAAAATATTTCAATTTAAAAAAATTTGACTGGAAGCCAGTTCCCATAAGCAAAGCGCGGTGTCCTTTCAAAAAAATTGACATGCGCATGAAACTTTATGAAAAAAAGTCATTCGATTCACTAGTGAAGGTCTGAGATTTGTGGAACTAATTTTTAATAATGCATGACTGAGTGGGTTAAATAGAAATTTTGGGCCGTGACATCAATCACACACGAATTTTTGCAACTTTACGGGAGTGTTTCCTCAAAACTGGGATACTACCAAAAGCGAATTTTATTTACAGTGTCGGGTGAAGATTTTCACCCGAACCGACGGTTTTGCATTTTATTATCTCAATCGATTATTATTCAGCAATTATTGTTGACAATTATTGTTCGGCAACGATGGATGACACCGATGCTGCACCCGAACCTCGCGGAATGTGTACCCGTTCCACGAGGTAAGGGCGAAATGAGTTACTCAACGTTGAGAGATAACAATAAACACGCTCCTGCAGGCTGATTCTCCCTATTTGTACGAGACGAGACGAGATGGGAAGTAACGATGAATCTCATTGGTTTAAACGGCGTCACGTGACAGATTTGAAGTCATTGAAGCGCGAGGAGACCGACCTCCGAGTCATGATTTTGAAATGAATGACTCGGAGGTCGTTCTCCTCGCGCGACCTCGTCTCGTCTCGTCTCGTACAAATAGGGAGAATCAGCCTGCTGGTTGGCTAGAAGTGGTTTTGTTGACTTTTGGCGTTTGGTGTCCCCCGAAAAGTTCCAAACCTCGAATCTTCACCCTACACTGTAAATAATGTACCTTTGTTCTCAGCCCATCATATACTTTCAGTTTATTTATAAAAAAAAAAAAAAAAAAAAAAAAAAAAAAAAAAAAAAAAAAAAAAAAAAAAAAAAAAAAAAACAACTTTTCAGATTCTTGAAACTGTCCATTGCATGAAGGAAACTTTGTAGTTAAGGTATGAATTATGAAAAAAAAATTGTGGTGCGTTGTCAGAATACGCTAATTTCATAAAATGCTTATTTTTTTTTTTAGTTCATCACGCCTCAAACAAACATCAATTGGTGGAGAAATATCAATATCGGGGAGGGGGAGCTAATGGTTCCCTTATTGCGGATTGACAGTTATTTATTGAGTAACCACCCTGAAAGACGAGATTAGTTTTCCATGATTTGACTACGATATGGATTTTCCTGCCCGGTTGTGGCGAGTAATAGTGGAGGATAGAGCGAATGGATGAGGTTTCCAGGAAACCTGCTTTCCAGGAATCATTAAGGATGATTATGCTTGCCTCATCTACCCTACTCTGCAACATGTTTTGCGTTTAGTGGTAAAGTGCAATCTGGCTCTCTGTTCTTTTAAGAGGACTATCTTCCCAAAAATCCTGATTATTTGTTTTTTGCTTTTGTTTTTTGTTTTTTAATGAAATTAAAAGAGAACAGAAAATAATAATAATAATCGCAATAATTATACTTGCCCCTATCTCCTGAACACGATGATGGTTTGATTTTTTTGTTTGATCATCTAGACATTTTTTCAATTTTTTTTTAAATGTGTCACCAGGTGTCATACGGTACCATTCATCGGACGTGAGCACTTCTCTTGGTGACTTGTCTCTCTGATGTGAATCTTCTTTCTCATCAAAGGAAGAGTGACGAAATTAAAATGGGAAGCTTCCATTATTATAGACGGTTTTATTGCGAAGTGAACAATACACTCATCGGTCGCAATCGGTCGTGACGAAACTCGCGTAGCGTTCCGAACTATCCCACTCACTCTCCCGTGACCCATGTACAAGTATACCCATCTCTTTCTAGTTTCGAAATTCGTATGCAGGGCCTTGTTTTACGACATATTATTATCAAAAGCGCATTAAAGTACCTCGAGGAATTCATTTCAGCCAAAAAATTTCACGAAAGACGTCTCTATTTACGATTTTTGAAATTAGAGTGAGATGGCAGTACATGGGGGTTCCGTGAGAGCGAGATAGACAAACTGTCTAGTCTTTGTTTGGAACGCTCGTCACCAGCTGCCGCCATTACTAAAACCCTCGGGTATTTCAACGGGTATGGGGGTCTTCCCCAGAATATTATACGGGGGTCTGGAAGTCTCCCCCAGAATATTATAGGCGGGTATTGGGGTCTTCCCCAGAATATTATAGGCGGGTATGGGGGTCTTCCCCAGAATATTATAGGGGGTCTGAGAGTTTCGCCCAGAATATTAAAGGGTGGTTTGGGGGTTTCCCCCAGAAAATAAAAGGAGGTCCGCCCCCTCCAGATTAAGCTTGTTGTGAGAAAGTGTTTGTGGGGTATTCCCTACAGTTTATTTTCCGCTCTTCTCGCCCATCTGAATGCATGTGTAAGAAAAAGAGAGGGATATAGAGGTGAAAGTTATGTGACTGCCTCTTCTGGTATCCTTCTCTAACGCAAAATAACGTCGGAATGGGTGAGATGGAGAGAAAGGAGGACACATTTCTGGATCCGCCTCTGCTGTGCGGCTGCAAACTGGGCATTTACCAACCCTCTGTCTCCAAGCAAACGGCGAAAGGTCTATCGCATAAAGAACGTAGCGCGCGGTCGTTCAGGTTGCTTTTAGGTAACATTACTCAATCTCAGAGCGCACACAAAGTTTCATCGACTGACCAACCGCACTTTTCTGCGCCCGTTCCGTCCCGCGATTTGAATCCTCTCTTTTTTCCCGCAGTCCGCATCTACCTTTTACCTTTTTGTTCTCTCGGTTCCGGTTTCAACGGACCAAAATAAATTGAACGCTCCGCGAGGGAGTCCTCCGGAAACGCCATTTCCGTCCGTCACGAAGGAAGGATCGCAGGGTTTTGTGAGGAGGGAAAAAAAGGGAAAAGGAAGAAATCCCTTTTCCTCTCCCCCTCTCTCTCTTCCTTTCTCTCTCTCTCTCTCTCTCTCTCTCTCTCTCTCTCTCTCTCTCTCTCTCTCTCTCTCTCTCTCTCTCTCTCTCTCCCTCACTCGCCCCGTAAGCTTTTCCTGTTGGCTTCGTTTTCGCCTGTAATTTAAGGCGGGTGGCATCTCCCTGTTTCGGCTTTCCAGTTCCTAAAGTGCATTGCTGCTAATTGATCGGACTTTCCTTTCCTCCGATGCAGTTCTCCTACTGCTATGGGTACCCCATTCCGAGTTGCCCCTCATCTATGGAAGTTAATCGATTTCGCAACGATTCCCCAGATTCGTGCCAGGAGTTCCCGCCTCTCAGTTTGACCTCGATTTTCTCTCTCGACCCGAAACTCCGTATATATTTAGGTAACCCGTTTTCTCTCTCTCTCTCGGCTTATAATTTAAGGGATATTTAAACCGCTAATTGCTCGAGGAGTTCGGATTCCAAAGAAACCGCGACCAAGTTTCAAAGCAAACTTGAAATCTGCACAACTCAAAGTTTATAGCTGGTGAGTGGTGAGCCTCCTCTGTTTGGTGGTCAGTGCACTTGACATTGTTGCTCTTGTCCTTCTCTCTCTCTCTCTCTTCTCCCTTTAGAATGCATGTGTTAGCAAAGGATAGAAGAGGGGGCGAAAATCACGTGACTGCCCTTAATCTGTCCTTTTCTATCATACGCGTTCTAATGGGAGAAGAGAGAGAAGGACAATAACTTGGATCCGCTAGGAATCTATCCTTCTCTCTCTTCTCCCATTAGAATGCATGTGTTAGCAAAGTATAGAAGCGGGGGCGAAAATCACGTGACTGCCCTTTATCTGTCCTTTTCTATCATACGCGTTCTAATGGGAGAAGAGAGAGAAGGATAGATTCCTAGCGGATCCAAGTTATTGTCCTTCTCTCTCTTCTCCCATTAGAATGAATGTGTCAGCAAAGGATAGAAGATGAGGCGAAAATCACGTGACTGCCCCTAATCTGCCCTTTTCTATCATATACGTTCTAATGGGAGAGGAGAGAGAAGGATAGATTCCTGGATCCGCCAGTGCATTGTTGGCATCGAGCCAAAATTATCGCATTCATGTATCATTTATTTGTCTCGAGTGAAAGGTCTAGACAATCATTTATTTGTCTCGAGTGAAAGGTCTAGACAACATTTGATGATTTTATTATTATGTATTAAAAAAACTTCTCACGGAGCATTGTTAGATAGGGGTATGGTGCTCCCCTTAGAATTCTAAAGGGGGGGGGGTCCGTGGATCTCCCCCAGAATTCTAAAGGGGCCTGGGGGTCTCTTTTAGCATTTTAAAGTGGAGTCTGGGGGTCTCTCCTATAGCATTTCAAAGGGAAGTTAGGGGGTCTCCCTCAGCATTTTAAAGGGGAGTCTGATATGGTCTTCCCCAGCATTTTTAAGGGGGTCGGGGGCTCCCCCAGTATTTTAAAGGGGAGTCTGCCAGCCTAGGGGCCGGAAAATGTCGGTCCGAAATGATCAAACTACATTGGTGGATGGTGAGGATTTGAGTATGCTAGTAGATAGTTTACGGCCTCACCATGCATCTTATCATGTACTTTTTCGAACCAACATTTTTCGATCCTAGAGATCACTACCAGAGGAAAATGATGAAAGAGAAGGAGAAAGAGTTCTTAGGGTGTTCGCTACAGTTTATTTTCGAGATGTACTGCTGTTGGCATGAAAATCTGTTAAGCGATGTACTTTAAACAAATTAATAGTTGGATTGTTTCTTGATTGGATATTTGTTGATGTAACTGTAAACAAAACAAACATCTCGTCATATAGCCCTGGTGAATCGCTGAACTTCGGTAATTTTACGTATTTATTGTTTTAGTTATCTCAAGAGAGAGCTGCTCCATCAACATGTATTAGTTATGTTCTCCATTAGGGCAACCAGAAATGCTTTGCCTGCCTCGTCTATCCGCATGAAAACATAATCAAGGATGGATAAGGGAATGGAATTGATGAAGGCTATTTCTTCCAACAAATAAACTTCCGTCAGGAAAATTAGAATAGTTGAAGATATCATTTTGATGCGACACTGCTTTCTCGATATTCTATTGGGCCCTTAAGATGATTAAAAGGTTGTACTAGTTCGAACTGTGGTCACCGGGACACCCACGTCGCGTCGTCATGCTGTTCAAAAAGTCAACTGTTTTTGGCCAAAATTAACGAATTTACGCTGAAAATATATAAATTTCAGGAACGTCAATACCTGCAATCATACTTCAGGAAAATACCTTGAAAGTTTCAAGCTAAAAAACTCAGAAATAAAGCTGGAAATTATGAAATACGAAAATCCCCATAAGCCTCAATGAGTTCGAGTGAGGCAGATAGACATATTATCACTTGCGCTCGCTCCGGCTCGCTTTCACTAAACTTATGGCGAAATGAATTTCATAACTTACTGCTTTAACCTCTTATAGACCAAGCCCGAGTATACTCGTTTTTCTCCTTTAGTTCATTTCACACTGCTCCTGTCATTAGCGATTCAGATTATACGCGATCCTGGAGGTTGACAATGGGGCTATTGCACACTTTTGCTACAAGCGATTTAATAGTCGATTATTGCGTAAAAACCTAAAAAAATAACGATGGTGGCACTAAAAACTTCCAAAATCCACTCCTAAACTCAATAAACGCAGTTACTTGCGCGAGCGTAATGGTGGCCGAAGGCACTAACAATGGGAGATTCATATCTTAATTTCGTCACTCTTTCTATGCTGACAAGGATGATTCACAGAGTAATTAGTCATCAGAGGGATGATCCACATCCGATGAATGGTACCGCAACACCAAGTGACACCGGGTCAAATGAAAGTAGTCTCTTATTGGTCACTTCTTGATGGAGTTTCAGAATTGTTAGATGGGAATCTCCCATTGTTAGTGCCTTCGGCCACCATTACGCTCCCGCAAATAACTGCGTTTATTGAGTTTAGGAGTGGATTTTGGAAGTTTTTAGTGCCGCCATCGTTATTTTTTGAGGTTTTTACGCCATAATCGACTATTAAATCGCTTCTAGCAAAAGTGTGCAATGGCCCCATTACAAGATAAGGTTTCGTTCGGGCGCCTTCAATTCGTCGTATATGCTATTCCAACTCCCCCGAGTACGAACAGTTAACTACCCTCCCTATATTCACAGTGGCGTTCTTTTGATCAAACCTGGTCCGTAAAGGGTTAATTCTTAGCCCATTTTGTTCTGCATTTAGGGCTCAATGAATAGAAAACTATTATATAATAAAACATCACAGATGCTGACGTTCTTGGATTTTGCGTTTGATCTTTGTTTTAAATAATTAAAAATGCCGAAAACACCACTTCTCCCAAAATCTACTAGTGGCGCTATCCATCGGATTGAAAACTGCAAAAGTTTCGCGAGGAATCACCTTAATAACTGGGTGTCGGGTGTATAAATAATGAATTCTGGAGGTTTCGTTTTCAAGCAAATATTTACCATTCATGAGCGTCAACCGATAAAAATATTTTCGTTGTATTCTCCCGTTCGTAACTTTTCATCGGAGGCCTCTCAGCTGAAGCCTGAAAGACTGAAAAAACAATTGAGTGGGGGGGGGGGGCTGGGCGAAAAAACCGAGAGTGGAAAATTTTAGCAGGATTCGTTTGGGTATTCGATTGGAAGGGATGTCAGGTTGGCAAACAAAGGACATTAAAAGCGTAATTTATCATGAAAGTGAGCGTGCGTCGTCGAGCGTTGTTGCGCGGCGCTATATAGCGGTGGTCCGCCACCCCCTCCCCTCCCCTCGTCACACTCTCCTCATCGAGGTATGCAGAGGAGGAAAGCGTAAGCAGAGGTTGTCTGATCGGGCATCCGACTTTGACTGAACCACTTCCGATTGTGAAAAAAAAAAACAAAAAAAAACAGAAAATCCGTCAAATTTTGCAGCAGCGCGATCTAGCGAGCGAGCGAATGGTTGGCATGATGAGCAGGGCGAGAAACAACAAGCCTAATTACAATTTTAATTTGGAGTTGGGCCAACCCTTCAACACGGGAGCGGTGAGGGTTGCATTTGATAAAGGGAAGGGGGTAGCGGATGAAATATAGTAATCCGCACGCCGACGGAAATGCAATCCATGACACGGAGGTGGTGATATTAGGAAAAGCGGAGGGTTGATGGTTGATGCTGCTCTGCTCACTATATGAAGCTTCCACGGTTGCCAAAAAGTCGATATTTAAAAACAAGTCGAAACTTTTATGAGCCATTATTACGCCTCGAAACCTCAACATTTTTTTAAGTAATGGAACCGTTGCATAACAGCGTTATGAAGGGTTGATTCTGGTGTAAAATCGCGTGAAAATCACATTGAAAGTGTTGAAAAGTTTTGAAATCCTCTATAAATCCGTTCTTGGGCGCCTGCAAAAACATTTCCAAGGGGAGGGGGGGGGGCAAAATTGTTGAACCCCCAATGGAAGGTCTAGGAGGACCCCCCCCCCCCCAGGAAAAAGGAAAACTTTGTTTTTCATCCTAATGGTTTACAATTATTAAGTCATGATAGGTGTTTCAAATAATAGTCATAATTTTGACGTGTTTGATATAATGGATAAAGGGAGAGCAGACGAAAATTGAATCAAGGAAAATGTTTAATTCTACTATTCCTTGCAGAAAATTATTTAAAATTACAAAATAAACAAATAATGAAGCTTGTTACTATTACTCCTTTGATTAACACTGCATTTTCTTTTTGCCTTTCATTTTATACCGTGAAACTTTTACATTTTTGAATTTCAGGGGGGTTGCCCCCTCTTGCACCCCCCCCCCCCCGCTGCGGGTGCCCATGAATCCGGCTATTTTACTACGAGGAAAAGAGACGTTCGTTTACTTTTAATTGAATTGAATTTCTTCCCTTACCTGTTCCATGTTAAATTCTATACTTTGCAGGTCTCTGGGAAGCATCAATTAATGCTATTGTTTTTGTTGTTTTTTTTTTAGAAACGGGAAGCGGAGCCTGTCCGTTGCGGCAGTTGCAGTGTGGGAACGGTTATTGCGTACCCTTGTCGTGGATGTGTGATGCTGAAGATGACTGCGGGGACAACACAGACGAAACGTCTCCGGAATGCTCAAGTGAGTCTTTTAATCATGATCCACAGCAGAATATTATTATTGAATCCTCGATGAGAAATCAAAGACATTATATCGTACAGACGGAACACCAGTGGATCCAAGATACTGTCCTTCTCTCTCTTTTTCCATTAGAACTCATGTGTTAGAAAAGGATAGAAAATGGAGCAGTGGTGGATCGCAAAAATGCGGAAATTCTGGGATATTTTCTGTTGAAAAAAGTCAAAATTTGAGGCTTCTGGGGGGGGGGGGGGGGGGGGGGGGGGGGCGCACTGTGTGGGATTTGACCGATCTAGCTAGACAAAAGTCCGAGCAATGACTTTCTTCCGCGATAAGTGTTACTAGGGGGTTTAAAGGGTCGCTGATCACGAATCTGAGGTCAGTTTTTATGAATTTTAAAGTAAAGTGCTCTGAAAGCCCAAAAACTGTCAAAATAATTTCATAAAAAAGAATAATAATAAAAAAAAATTATTCCTCTAAAATACAGGGGATCAGTTTTCAACAACGCTAAATAATGAAACGTTCACATTAAACGAGTTGGTCCTTTAAAGAAATGCCCAGAATAATGAAAAAAAGGAAGAAAAAACATAGAGGCATGCCTCAGATTTAAACTGCGTACCTTGCATTCGAAGGGTGGCTCCGCAGCCGACTGAACCACCGAGTCGACCTGAGCCTTCATGCGTTCCCATCCCTATAAGTAAGCGAGTACAGAGAATGCGCAGTACGTGGCGCGGCGAGCTCTCACAAGCACTCCAAAGTGTGGTCTGAACTGGCGATTCTCACTTTTCGAATTGATCTTATTTTCGTGGTGGCGCCTTGTGGCAGCTACTCTTTACATGGATTTGTTCTCTGAAACATGGGCTTTCACGTGGTGTAAACCAAAGTTCCGCCAAACGCCGCCAAATTTAGTTATTGTCCAATAAAGATCACGATTCACGTAAACTTGAGGTGTTGGAGAACGTTTCATTCAAGGCTTTAAAAAAACCATTAGAAAGGACATTGAGTAAATAAAATAGGGTGCAAAATGATCAGCAGGCTATCCTCTACAACATGCAGCCAACACTTTTCCCGAAACAGTAACACATATACTTAAAATAGCATCAAATCTAAGGCTAAGAAAATGATCGTAGGAAATGTCGTAACCAAACTATGGCGGAGGTCAATATTCAAGCTGTTTTACACTAATCGGATCGAAGAAAATGTATGAACAATATATATTTTCTTTATCAGCATACCCTCACCTTT
Source organism: Trialeurodes vaporariorum (assembly GCA_011764245.1). NCBI lineage: Eukaryota > Metazoa > Arthropoda > Insecta > Hemiptera > Aleyrodidae > Trialeurodes > Trialeurodes vaporariorum. The sequence continues at coordinate 64,191,690 of VMOF01000388.1, forward strand.
CATTTTCATCCATTTTCGAACAATTTTAAGCAACTTGATTTTTCGACTTTTGTCAAGCTAGATCGGGCATATCCCACACTGTGGGGCGCTCGGTGGACCCACCACTGAGAGGGGGAGAAAATCACGTGACTATTTCTGATCTATCTTTCCTTAAAGGCTTTTAACGCCTCAACGTAGGATTGTCAAATTGGCATCGGTGAGATAAAATCCATCGCAAACAGTAGAATTGCCAACCTGACATTTCTAAAATTCCACATAACCTTCACCAAAACACCTCCTCAATGGGTTTATTGGTTTTGTTGACAGTAGATTGGTGAACAGATGACTCACCATCCATCGTCAAATAACTTTGCAGTTTGACGGGCCGTCAAATTGCACAGTTGCTTTTGACGAACGGAACATCATCCAAACATGCAACGTTTGGCTCACCGGCCGTTTAATGGTGGATCTCGGCTCATCGATGCCAATTTGACGATCCTACTTTGAGCGTGTACGAAGGTCTTATCATACGCATTCTAATATGAAAAGAGAGAGCAAGATAAATGACTGAATCCATCAATGAAGGGGGCAGTTGCAAGTGTCTGAAATGTTGTGTTCTTTATAAAGACAATGAAAGTACTTGACGAGCTGAGAGACCGTGGCTGAGAGCGAAGATGCCTTTGTTTTCTAATTAAGTCCCATTGTTCTGGAGATGAGATTTTGGACGAAAATACATTGTTTTAAAAGAGAATTCCGCGTAGTGACGTCCCCACGCACACGAGTTTTTGCATATTTATACGTGTGTATCTCCAAAACCAAGACATTTACGAAAAAACCAAAAGCACCATTGTTTTCAGCTCATCAAGTAAGTACTATCATTTTCTTCGTAAAAAACACACAATTTCAGACCCTTGCAACTGCCTTATTATCAGGTAGATTTTTTCAACTTGAACCTTGTCAGGACTTTTCAGACTAACTGTTTTTCTTTCCCCTCCCTTTAAAACATGTTTGCTGAAAAATCATAGGCAAGGGGATGAAATTTCTCCCATCCATCCTTTTAGGAGAAATCCCGGGTCAACCGCTACAACCACAATGAACAGATGGTTAATGGAAACGCGTTGAATCAATGAAAAAACGCGACTACAAGAAAGTCTATGGATTCGAGTAAATGCTCCCTGGTTGAACTAGATATCTACTTCAATGATAATGCATTGCTTTTCATCGAAGTGGCTCGTGAATCAATTCCGCAATTCAAATACCTTCCTCGAAGAAAAATGCATTATAGTTATCAGCCACTTAGCCTCTCAGTAATGCTGGAGTAGGTCCCGCAGTTATGTTATGCCGTTAATATCCCTGATGCAACCCGCCGCATAAAAATTCGGAGACCGTCTCTCCCAAAAAAAAAAAAAAAAAAAAAAAAAAAAAAAAAAAAAAAAAAGTGATTCGGTTTGGTGACAGATTGTTTTATCCTTAATCAGGTGCTCTTGCGAAACATACGGGATGGAACAAGATCCACCGAACTTCAAACACTTCACGCCAGATTCACGACCTACATCTTTAGTGATGGCAGAATCGGCCTCTCCTGTTTCCCACCTCTTTCAATTGCCTTCTTTTTTCTTCTCTTCCACCCTCTCACTCCCTCACTCCCTCTCTCTCTCTCTCTCTCTCTCCCTCTCTCTCACTCTCTTCTTCCCCCTCACCAACCCCTTCCCCCTCTCGTCCGATATTTTTTAAATTTTTAACCCGGTAATGGATCCGTTGCGCTTGCGTACTTTTGCCGCAGTGATATGACACATTAATTCTAACGTAAAATTCGGCGAAAATAACGATGTGCCCTTTAAAATCCACTCATTAACTCTGGAAATCACTTTTATTTCAAACAGCCTGCAGACGCTATTACATAACCGACATAAAACTACATAGACGGAACCACCGCGTTTATTATGTAAACATTTAACAATGTCAACATAACTTACAAACATTTGAATGTTACGTTTAGATGCGTACAGTGCTTGTATTATTTTGTAATCTTTGAGAAACTAGAAAATACCAGACAGAAAATGCAGCCAATATTTCATGTTTTAGAAGGTTTCATCATTTTTTCGTTACGATGTCGTTTACATACAAGCGGTGGTTCCGTCTGTGTAATCTACGTTATACTCGGTGCAAATTGTGTCCAGTGTAGCGCGGGCTGTTTGAACTTGAAGCGATTTCCCGCGTTAATGGGTGGTATTTGAACGTTTTTAATGTACGCATCTTTATTTTCGCTGAATTTCACCAAAGAATCAGTTAATGAGTGGTTTTTGAATGTTTTTAATGTGCGCATCTTTGTTTTCGCTGAATTTCACCAAAGAATCTAGGCTCTATATTATTAGTATCAAAGTATGCTACATAAACATTATCTCTCGGACAGTCGTGAGCATCTGATATCCAATTAGATAAGTTCTGTATCATGGTTAGACTTGGCAACCATGTGGCTCGTCTCCACCAATCACTGTTTTCCGTTCTTACAACCAGTCGATCCAAAAGTCTGGAATTTCGAGGATCGGCTCATTTGTGTTGATTGTTCAACACCTTCCTCTTTACATATCGGTATTTTATCACGCGGTGCTTACCACGAACGGCACCTCTCAACCCTAAATCAGGGAGTTGTTGTTGTGTTGACTGTTATTACTTGTTTAGTCTACAGGGGTCTCTCCACCTGCGAATTTTAAAGCGCGAATTGACTGCTTGAGCCAATGGGCTTTTTTGTCGTCGATACATCGGACTCGACCTATCGACTTCACGGCAGCTTATTGGCTCAATCAGTTTATTCGCGCTTTTAAATTCGCAGCTGGGGAGACCGCTTCTTGCGCGAGTTAAAAGTATGCTGCAATGCAACCAGAGACAAATAGAAACGGAGTACTACACAGGGGAGATTTGAGGCACACTGAATTTTCGGAGATTCAACAAAATAACGCGTAAAACAACAGTCAACACCTTTTGATGTCGCATGGTGTTGAACGGTGACATTCGGTAGACACAGGGGAGATAGGCTGGGAAGTGTATAGCGGAGGGAGCTCAACATTCAACACCCTGTGACGTTGACTGCTGTTTTGTTGAATCCGCGAGAATTTGGCGTGCCTCTCTGCTGCAGCCGTTAGAACTCCGTCTATATGTGTCTCTGAATGCAACGTATCAATTTGTCCTTGAGATAACTTCGTCTTACAATAAGTTAACCTCAATTATCACCGAAGTTTCGTCCACACAGAGGAATGCGGAGAGGGCTATCCGGGAGGGAGAGGGGAAAATTGTGAAGGGGGGGGGCTGGGGGGGCGAAGGAGGAGTGGTCGACTGGTCGTGGCGCAGTGTTCACCGCCAATATATAGTGACTTGGTGTGTGGAAGGGAAGGTTGGAATAAAAATCGTCGGTTATAAAAATAAATCCAAACCTGGAAGCTTTTTTCCTAAAAGGTCATTCAATCTTGTCTCCGTTTCCGGATTATCTCTGCCCCGTAGATTTATATCTGTATCTTGTGTCGTGCAATGTTGCCACTTATTTAAATGATCATTATCAGGAGCCTTATTTTATGGTGCTTCCTTTCGTTTGTTCCTCCAAACAGTTTAAACCGTTTCCAAACAGCTTAACGTGCCCGGAGGGTATTCATTTCAAAATAAAACATCCTCTTTTTTTAAAATATACCCCCCCCCCCCTTTACAAGAAATGGACGAACCCATAACATATTCTTACTAGCCTAAATGTAATTTTTGACTTAAAGCTAAATAGCAAAAATAAGTAAAAATTAAAGAAATGGTGTGAAGGAAATGGAAAGAGTAAAAAATAAAATTGAAATAAGTCTCCTCTACACCTCCTTTCACTCCGCCACATCATTTATTTATTTATTTATTTATTTATTTATTTATTTATTTATTTATTTATTTATTTATTTATTTATTTATTTATTTATTTATTTATTTATTTATTTCATAGTACATGGCGACCAAGTATGGGCTTTACACAGAATAAAAAAAAAAAAAAAAAATGCGTCGTAACAAAATCTTCAAAAATTCTTCTAGAGAGTAAATGCACTTAGTTTGGAGAGGTTTTTTATTATTATTATTATTATTATTATTATTATTATTATTATTATTATTTTTAAAAAACAAATAAGAATCTCGGATTTTCTTTTGTTGGTGGACAATGGGGCTCTTGCGAACTTTTGCTACACGGGACTGAAGAGTTGATTCTTGCATAAAAACCTGTAAAAATGACGATGAGTACACTAAAAATCACGAAATTCACTCTTAGAATCGAGCTTAATGGCGGTTCGACTTAGGTATCATGGGAGATTCCTATCTAAATTGAGACATACCTCTGTTTTTCCGGAGAGAAAGTGGCATATTAGATAGGGATCTCCCATGATACCTGCGTCGAACCGCCATTACGATCTTGCCATTTATGTAGTTATGTAGGTTTATTACTGAATTTTAAACTTTTTCAGTGTGATTTTCGTGATTTTTGCTGGTTGTTCCAGCAGAATGGACTTTTCATTTGCTCACAGCAAAAGTTTTCAAGAGCCTCATTAATAAAAAGAAATTGTGGCCCAAGATCGTACAATAATATTTATCCCATTTTGATTTAACAGTTAAACCAGAGCAGAACCATTTCGAGTATCGGGTTATGACAAGTGGCGATGCCTTCTTCCTAACTGCTTCAAAGCGCATCGAGTCGAAACACTCGAAAGTCTGCACTCATCACCAACCGCTCACCGATGCGTGTTGATGCAGTTCGGAATCAGGTACCGCTACTTGTCAGAACTACTATATCAAAAGCTTACAACTGCTTTATTCGGAAATTTTGCCAAATGCGACAACATCGGAGGAGTCCATTTTTAGGTACTATTCGGAAGTGGGAAAGGGATTTATTTAAACGTCCGCCACGCTGTAAACTCTCGGCTCATTCGGCTGATAATGCATAAACTTTTTTCTCGTTTTCGGAGAAGATCTAAATTGAAAGTCTCACCCTTCTTTTCAAGTAGAATCGCTTCGAGTGGAAAGGCCAAGTTTAAAATTTATTTATGCATCTCTATTCCCTGTCTCTCGTATTTATTTCCCTCAGTTTCATTTTGGGAATGAGTTAGGATTTGAGATCCGTTTGATGTGATTATGGATAATATCCCTCCTCTCAACGCTTTTGACTACGAACAATACGTATAAACGTTAATTTATCGTTATTGAAAAAACTAATAACAGTTTCGTGAAACATTTCTCTACCCCTCTTCCTCTCCTGTTTTTTTTTTTTTTTTTTTTTTTTTTTTTTTTTTTTTTTTTTTTTTTTTTATCACCTTCTAAACGAGGGATTGTGTTGTTTTAGTGTAGATGTTGCTGTGTATTTTACCTTTTCAGTCACGAATTATAAAAAAGTTTATTTTCTCAAATATAAGACCAAAATTAAGTGAATCAAGTTACTGTTTCTCATTTAATGTCATGTGCTTGTCAATAGTTTGTTGTTGAAAATCCCAGTGGCGAAGCGTGAAATTTGGCAACAATGTATTTGCTCCATTTAAAGTCACCAAAAAAGTCGAATGCTTCCTTCGGTCATCGGCGATGACCAGGCATTTCGACCTTTCTAATGTGTTTAAATTGGGAAAAGGAACGTTGCCAAATGGCACGCCTCGCCACTGGGTTCATGCTGTTGCTGTATTGTTTGGAGAGTTGGAAACTCTTCTGAAATGTAAACATAATAGGAACACGTCGGGGCCGATCTTTACCTCATCGATAAACCGATCGTTAAGGCTGTCTATGGGGGATGCTGTTGGTCCGAAACTGTAAAACTTGGCCGTTGCTATGGTGACCATAATTAAAATGTCGAGTTATTTTCAAGCTATTCAATGAATATGGCATTAAAAACGTGCAATTTAATCATGGTTACCATAGCTACAACTAAATTTAATAAGTTTGGACCAATAGCATCAGCCATAGACAGTCTCAACAATATTGGTTCGTCAATGAAGTAAATAATAGGCCCCCAGATCGTTGTTTCTCGGTTTTGACCTTCAACCATTTGCAAAACGTGTTGCATTATTTGACGGACATTATAGTTGCCACGAACACTTAGCTGCGCAAGTGTTCCATGAATGTTCATTATAAATTCCGAAAGTATTGCTGAAGTTCTTTCCACTTTCATTGTGTGAGTTTGCTTTCTAGTTTCGTCGTATTTCAACAGCCCCGCTTATTTCGCGCTTTTGCATCGCATCAAGCTAGAAAGCAATAAGAAGACGGTTAAAGCTCTCACTATTGACGATAACAAGAAGATAATGAAACGATAACTGCGAAGCGAGTGAGTTAAAAAGAATCGTTCAGCAGTAGAAGTGCTTTTAAGGCGAGTTCAAGACTATTCAAATCAGATCACTCCCCCCATCAGTTTACAACGCGTCTTGATCGCGTCGATCGCATTGACTTCGCTGAAGCTTGATTAAAAGTGAAGTGTCTCGGCTTGAACCCTCTCAAATTTAAGGAGACGGAGAAAAAGTTCACAATTGCAGCACCAATCTTACATCAACAAAAAAAATGGTGGAAAACACTCACACTACTGTGAGTTGATTCGTTCCGAGGGATTTCTTTCCCTGCTCAGAAAAAAAAAGAAAAACACACTTTAGCGCTGACAAAACTTTTGATAGAAAAATGCCCCAGCTAAAGACTTTAGTTGAACCAACCAAATATTTTATTTACTCTACAAAATATGTTTAATTAGGCGTACAAAACCTTTGGTTAGCTCTACAAAAGTCTCTTACTCGATTATTTTTCCACCGAAAGTTTTGTCAGCGCTACCAAAGTGTGTTTTTATGTATTTTCTGTGCGGAGCCAACTCACGAGCGCCAGGAAACTTGTTGGCGAAAAAACTTTAATTTCGGCGCTCAATAATGGCTTACTTATACGCCTAAACGAAAACGTACAAATTTGCTTCTTAGGCTGTAAAATAATTTAGCAAATTCTTATCAGATTAATGCATCAAACTCCCAAAAATTCACATTTTAGATTAGGCCGAAGCTTTAGGCCATATCTTGAGGTACTTACGGGTTCAAATAATTTTGCTGTTTTTTGGTTGTTTTGTTTTTTAATCCTTGGATTAGACGCTCTTCCTTTCACACGAACTTTCTAAGAGGTGGAAATCCGCGAGGTTTTTTGTTTGAAAAAAAACATGCAACACCACTCCATACGGCCATACTCCATGGTTTATTCGTAAATCTGTAAACTTTACCTTAAGCACCGAGCGAATCTCATTCAAAAAGCAGATTACGCTTAATTTCAAATCGTAAGGTCTTCACGAGAGAGCTTGGCGCTCGCACTGAACCCTATAAGTCTTTGAACTTGCACCAATCTACCCTCTTTAAGATGAAACTGCATTTGAAATTAGCCTCAATTCGAATGCTTTTTAAACGCCGTAAACGGGGCATTCGTCTCCTTTTTAGTGAAATTTCGACCTCATAAAAACGTAGTATTTTCCTTGCAGGTTGCATATCGAGCGCGGCGTCGAGCCGTTTCTGTACGGCCCGCCCGTCGCGTTGTTACCTCATTTGGAAGCTCGCACCAACCTCTCCTCTCTCCATTCGAGTGTCTCCCTTTGTTACTTTTTCTCAGCTTTTCTCAAGTGTCATCATTCAGTCGTAAATGTCTCGACGAATTTATTATCACGCTTCGTTTTCTCAACGAGTGGTTATGGTTGATGTCATAGTTGCCAGTTGCGATTACACAGCCGAGAGGAGCATTCAGTATGACGTCAAAAGTGGAGCTTAGTGTTCTGCGAGACCTTAGAAAATGTAGGCATCTCTCGGGGCACGGTGATTTGTTGGATAGTACAGCTATCTTCGAAGTCATATTTTCTAACAAACTTTATTTTAAAGCTGGGAATTTTATTTGTCTTAATTATTATATGCTAGTCAGTATTACAAGGGTGGATTTTAAAGTAAGTTTTCCTATTTGTTTTTCTCGGAAAGTATTCATGTTAGAAAAAAAACAACCCCAGAATTGGGACGTACGTACTCTCAGCTTTTTAACGAGCTGCAGTTTTTCAAATTTGGATTACGTGTTGCGGAGATATCATGAATTTTCCACACCCGTCTCTCCTTCAAACGTGCCCACCTTTTTAGCCTCACAGAAAACATGAGTTTAAGACTTTGAAAAAGTAAAATAGAGCTATTATTTTATTGAAACCAGTTATAACATTGATCTCATCTCATTTTTTGACATAGTCACCCGCTAGATTCTTGAATTGTTTATATCGGTGCAACAATTTCCATATACAGCCTTCGTAAAATTCTTTCCCTATACTCCTCAACCAGGTTTTGGCGCAAGCTGTTAATCCAGTTTTAATTCATGATGATTGCACTTTCAGTACTGACCAAAAGTTTGAAAATCGATACAAATTGGATCATTTTATCTGTAGAAGAGTAGTCTATTTAGTAAAAAACATTCAGGTGTTATTGAGTTGTCTGATCCGGAGATAAGCATATCGCCTGCCAAAACTCGCAGTGTTCTATAGCGCATGAAATGGTGTGCACGTTTGAAGGAGAGACGGGTGGGGGAAAATCCACGATATCTCCGCAACGCGTTGGCCAAATTGGAAAAACTAATGCTCGTTAGAAAGCTAAAAGTACGTACGTTTCAATGCTGGGCTTGTTTTTTTCTAGCATTGATAGTTTTTGAGAAAAAAATAGGTAAACTTACTTTAAAATCCACCCTCGTACTTGAGCTGTCAATCCCAAAAATGGGGTTACTTTTCTCCTCGATGCTTTAGTTTTGGCGCTGTTCATATTTTATCCGTCAATTTTTTAGTAAAATGAGAAAAAACAGGAAACCGAGAAAAGTAAGAAAAGAGAAAATCTTAGAAAACTGTACCAATTTTTATTCCGAAGGAGTTCATGCTTTGTTCCACTGTAACACCATAACATTTCTTTGATGACATCATTTGGCAGAGTAACAGCTTGAGCTTTTGAACCAACCATCTTTTTTTACTCTTTTTTAGGGCTTTTTTTACCTCTCATTACATTTTTACTCGTCAATGGGAAACATATCCAACGGATGGGGACGTTTCAAACATCCGTTACCAACATCACGATAATTATCGCACTGCACCGCACCGTTGCTGCGCTGCGTCGCGGCGCCGGCACTGGGAATATGCGGGTGGGGTTGGCGGTTTTATCGATGAAGAAAGGTAGGTAGGGTAAGAAGGATGCCCGTGAAACATTCAAGCTATTATAATAAATTTCACTGCGCTCCTTTAAGTTACACGATTTCATGCTTTCTTCTTCGACCTCAGGCTGTTCCTTGTTCCCGGCTGCTCAGGGTAGGATAGGATAGGATGTATATGAATGTTACCCGACGCTGCGAACCAACCAACCGGTAAAATACGTCTTGCGAAGGAGGTATTCGTGTATCTCAAACAAAAATCTCCGGTTGAAGGGTGTTTTTTATGGTAGTGTGGGCTATTCGTTCTTACCACCCCTCTAGTTTCGACGCTGCAAGAATCATGGACTAATTTAAGTCACCTAACTCACTTGTTGTTCAGCTCTGTGAAAAGAAGAGTAGAGGTGCAGAAAACTGAGCTCATTCTTTCAAGGGCCCGAAAACAGGAGAAGAGAGGTAAAAAGGAGATTAGGTGAGCTTTTTTTTCTTCATCGGAGCTGCACCGGTGGTGCAGCTCCAATGAAAAGTGAAGGATTTAAGTTAAGAAATAAGGAGTTACAGTGCAATGCATGTTCATTTTCCCTTCCTCTTTCCGCTTGTTTTGAATAAGAGGGATATGCTACGCGGCCGCAACTTTCCCAGTCTAGTCTATGTATGTATATGATCTCTGAACACGGGGTTTTATACGAGTGAGAGGCGGATCCAGGATACACTCGTTCTCTCTCTCTTCTTTCATTGGAACGAATGTGTCAGAAAAGGATAGATCTATACTCTGTTCGGGATAAGAAGTCCGATGGGAAGTCAGGTAAAAACGCACTACATTGCAACGCAGCGGTTTCTTGGCTGTCGATTCTTCCCCGCTACGTGCGTTCAGGAGGACCAGCCTTTCAGACCCTTTTATTGAAGAAGACAATACCGTGAACTGACCAATTTATACAGTCCTTTGAACGCGCACTCGAAATTTAAACTTTTGCGGCATTCGTGAATTTTGAATAACTGACTTTAAATTTAAATTCGGCTCGACGTGCACAGAAAAATGATACCCAACGGCGCACTATGTGGTATTTGACCGAAAAAGTTGGCATAAACTGTTTCTACAGTCCAAATAACTTGAAATTTGGTATTCGGGGTAATTTTTTAACGCTGAATTCAAATTTCACATCAGTTTTTCAAAATTTGAAAATCCAAGATGGCCGCCGACAAATTTTTTGGCTAATCGGTCGGCAGCCATCTTGGATTTTCGAATTTTGAAAAACTGATGCAAAATATGAATTCAGCGTTAAAAAGTACCCTTGGATACTGAGTTTCAAGTCATTTGGACGGTGTTGCCAAATTTCACTCTTGTAGCGATGTAGCCCTTACAACACGTAAAAACGAGAATTTCGTGCAAAAACGCAAAATTCGAACTAATTTTCCCGGAAAAGCCGCATTTTTCCGCAACTTCTGACTTCAAGGCCTATTAGTACGCACTAAGGACTACCATTTCTCATATATATACCCGCGGGATGTGGCAGGATAATTGAACTTAAGTTCTCTTGAAAATCGGAAAATTTACGTTTTTAGCTAAAAACTTTGAAATAGCAAAAACATATCAAATTCAAATTAAAATTGGATAAAATAGGCATAAACTGATTGTAAATACCTTCAGGAAGACGATCCATGTACAAAAATTTTGTTCTGACTTCATTTGAAACACTTTTTTTTTACTTTGATTATAGTCTCGTGCTGAGGCTTTTAATGGTGGTAAAACTGATTTTTCCCCTGGTGGATTCTAGTTAAATTAATCTAGTTTAGACCCGCTAAATACAAGTTTCTAATGCAAAAATCTATGTAGATTCCGAATATCACAACAGTTTTTCCCAATAGCGACTTTTTTTTTTTTAGTTTATGCCAGCTTTTTTGGTCAAATACCACATAGTGCGGCGGTTCAAGGAGCAATTTTTCAAAGAATTTGGCATTCCTGATTGATTGATTCCAAGATGCTTTAATCTTTGAAAAATTACTCCTTGAGCCGCGGTTGGGTATCATTTTTCTGTGCACGTCGACCCGAATTTAAATTTAAAGTCAGTTATTCAAAATTCGCGAATGCCGCAAAAGTTTAATTTTCGAATGGGCGTTCAAAGGACTGTATAAATTGGTCAGTTCACGGTATTCTCTTCTTCAATAAGATGGTATGAAAGGCTGGTCCTCCTGAACGCACGTAGCGGGGAAGAATCGACAGCCGAGAAACCGCTGCGTTGCAATGTAGTGCGTTTTTACCTGACTTCCCATCGGACTTCTTATCCCGAACAGAGTATATCACGTGACTACATCCCCTCTCTATCTTCGTCATTTTCTAACGGGTGGATGGGCACGAGTGCGGGAAGAGAGAAACTGTGCAGTTCTTTGATCCGCCTTTGTTACGTGTAAATGCCAATGTTTTTGGATTTAGGATTCACGTCAAGGAAATCTCGCCGCGGCGCGGCGCGCCGCTCTGAAAGAGCGGGATAAGAGACCCTGTACAGTGCACATTTCCTCAGTCCCCGTCATCCACCGCTGTGCCTTTAAAACCGATTTCTAATGCCTTGCGTCGCCACGCGGATTTGAAACGGGGCTTAATATATCAAAAGCGCGAAAAGTTGGAGTGTGGAAACTGAAAAGCTCGGCGAGATGAAATTAGTTTTTCCAAAGGAAAGGCTAGGGACTCGGGAGGTGTTTGGAGTTCTGCCTCACAATTTGAGGTGAGAGCATCGTGCGTGGCTTCGCCAAAGGACTGCTCATCAAAGTTACTCTTGAGTTTTTTCTTCTCTCTCCCTCTTTTTTTTCATCCTTGTTGATCACAAGTTTGAGCGTATAGCAAATCTGCTGTCACCTTCAGAGGCATCTAACTCCACCTTCTTTTCTCCCTTCACCTTACCACTCACTCCTCTTAGCGCTAACTTTCTTTGTTGATCGAGGATCGGAGAGGGAAGCGGAAAGTGCTCGCTTTCGTGTTCGACACAAGACAAGATTATTATTCCATTAGTTGTCGGCTTTACTCGGCACTTAATGTAACACTGAGATTTCCAGTATTTTTTTCCAGTGTGCGTGTCATTACATAACCGGCATTTCGAAGGCGTTTCACAGCCCTGTTCGTCGTCTGGTTTTCCGTCATGTTACTTCCATTAGTTGTCGGCTTTACTCGGCACTTAATGTAACACTGAGATTTCCAGTATTTTTTTCCAGTTCGCGTGTCATTACATAACCGGCATTTCGAAGGCGTTTCACAGCCGTGTTCGTCGTCTGGTTTTCCGTCATGTTACCGCAAGATGGGAATCAAGGCGCTATAAATACATTTTATCGAGAGAGGCAGTACAATAGGTAACCTGCGTAACTGACGCGGGGAGGATTTTCAGGTTAGGGTTAAGGTGTTCCTTATCCTGTGTTTCCCGTGTATTTATTGAAACCCTAAGGATAGCATCGAAATCTTTCAAGTTGGTTAAGCAGGTTATTGTCACTTGATGAAAAGGAGGAATGAAAATATAATGAATCATCCCAAGTTCCCAAGTATCAAACTATTTGTTTAATTTTTATTCAATTTTTATAGGGCTTTTAAAATATTATTTAACACTCATAAATTTTTTATTGTACCGTTGAATTGCTCGAACCACTATACTTTTCAAAGCAATGGAGAGAAACGCGCATTCATTTTTCGCGATACTAACGGCAACTTGGTGAGCAGAAGGTTCTAATCTATTATTTTCAATCCCCAACTTATCTCGAATAGAATAAAAATATTGCATTATGTCGGTGGAGGGAGACAATAAATTTGCATTCAAAACTGCGTAGGGACGCTAAACAAAAGGTAAGTGGAATCACCAACCACCACGTGTCGCGTCCACCCAACGCCTCCCATTCCTCTAGTAGGTAGAAGTAGAGTATACCTCAACAGAAAAAATATTAATCACCTCTCTCAAAACAAAACTGAGTAAACGCTTGAACGTCCTTTTGAGAGCGGAGGTGTTACTCTCATAATAACCGAAGTTAGACTGGCCCAGGGATTGAAAATAATCATGAGTAACAGCTACGATGTCAAAATACTCGTACTTGATATAAATTATTCCGAAGGACGTTATGGTTTAGAATTGCACCCTCAATTATGTAGGCTCTGCCTTTGTTTCATCATCGGGTGTCCCTAATAGGTATGCCCTATCATTGAACGTAAAATAGTTAACTGAGATTGCAGCTTGATAGGGAATTGATGTTTTGAGCGTATTTTTTAAAGTTACTAAAGATTGAGTTACTAAAGAATTGAGATACTAAAGATTGAGACTAAAGATTGGTCTAATAAGAAATGATTTAAATAAATGAATTTTTAACGTGCTTTTAGAGGATCATGAGCTTTACCAGAAAGGACTTTCAAGCGCTTTCAATTAACAGAGTAGTTTCACAGGACTCCGTTTCAATAAGAATTGTTCATAGTTATTCACGGCTTTAAGAATTTTGTTGAAGCTTGCAGCCAGACGTTTCCCAATTTATTTACCAGATGTCTATTTGTGCCTTAAGTTCCGAGAAATTCTCAAAGTGAACCGGTGTCGCCAGTTTTGCACGCAGATTTATAGGTTAAGGGGAGGGTAGCACATGTATTCCGTCCATGTAAATCATGGTCATCCTTGGGTACCAATTTCTCCCTTGCATTTGGAGCTAAGATAATGGGACTATGCAGGTGTGTTCCTTAGCCTTTCAAAAACAATGTTTCCCACTTTTTTTTTTAATTGTTTGTAACTTTTTTCCATGGTTGCCAAATTGGTGAAAAATAAGTAAGAAATTTTCGTTTTTTTGTTCTTTATGTCTGTTTTGAAACAATATTATAAACATGACAGCACAATAAAGTTGTTAACACTGTAAATAAGCATTTTACGAGCAATTTAAGAAAATCAGCTTTCTAGGACCTACGGTTCTCGAGATATTGGTACCTAAAGATGAAAATATTAAAGTTTTCAGAAGAGAAGATAGAAAATCATCTCCTCGGTAAAAATGTACGAAAATATCTGGAAGAAAACTTAGTATTAAAAGATATTTTTCGATTTTCGGGTGCTAACCTCCCCTTAAGATATTATCAAACGGCAGTAGTACGTTAAGTGTTCGCCGGTTTCGACTTGTAAGGAGATGAAATTCACGCTTGGTGACAAGACTTGGTGAGCAGCACTTAGTTGTTTGCAGTGGCGTAGCCAGGAATTTTTCTAGGGGGGGGGGGGGGTCCAAAGATACTAATTTGGTCAAATTTGTCTGAAAACGCAAAAAATGACCTTTTGTTAGGACAAATTTTGGTGTCATGGGGGGGGGGGGTCCAGACCCCCTGGACCCCCCCCCCCCTTGGCTACGCCACTGGTTGTTTGGTGGTATGAAAATTATTGATATTTGATTTTGAATGGCCGGATTTGAAAAAAAGAGGCGTTGGCTAATGAGTAGGGTTTATAAAGGGTGGAGGCGTAATATTTGGGGGGGGGAGAGTTAAAATCTGGATAAATTTATTCTCTGTATTGCTGTGAAGCAAAGATTAAAAACAGACCCACTTTTAGTGTCTTCTTAATTTCTTTATTTGAATTTCGACGAGGCAACGCATCAGATCATGAAGTTCTACTATTGTAAGAATATGCAAGAAAGGGAAAAACTGGCAACAAGGGCCAGTCCCCTTCAATTAAATCAAATCCGGACGATGCTATTCGATGCTTGCTTCGATCAATCAGATTCATGGCACGACTTCTTTGTTATGTAAATCCTGCATGACTCTCCCAGGTCGACTCTCTTCACCTCGAAACTATTCGTGCTCAGAGTTAAACCAATCGCCTCAAAGAATGCTTAAGAGTATTAAGTAGAGCAAGACTGCTCCCGGTAGACTGACGCAGTGAACCGCTTGACTTTATGAGGCTTGCAACTTGGGAGTAACGTCCACATCTTTCAGGAGAGAAAGCATTTACAACTGAAAGTAAAGCACTCACAATCAGACTCACTGTTGGATAGAGAGAGGTGATGGATGAGAAATCAAACTGGATCAGTACAGATTCGTGCAATTTGGCAACACGGATTCTCTCCTTACAAATATTTGTGCATAATCGATTCCTAGTGAAGCGAGTTGCCTCTCAAAGAACCAATTCTTTACCCAGATTCTAATGGTAAAAAGCATGGCTGCCAGATTGCACGAATCGCCGCGGTGTATGAGATTCCAATCAGATACTGACCAAATGTCTGCTTTTTCATTGAGTGCAAGACTGGCAGCCCGTAACTGTTTGTATGAATGACCACAGCGAATCCTTGCATGGTAACTGAAATCTGAGTTTAGACAATTACAAACGAGGTGAAATAAAGAAAACAAATTCTTGAATGAATGAATGAATGAAATCGGGTACTCATTGAATACGAAACAAATCGATTGAAAACCCTCCATAGTATAGTGATAAATCCAGGTAACAAGAAAAATACATGTAAACGTATGGGAATGACCAAAAAAATCGTGTCGCATAACAAAATTCTTCGAAAATCGAACCCTAAAATAATTCATGCGATAGACGGTTAGTAAAATACCATGATTTAGTGTTGCTTCGGCGTTTCTGGCATCAGTGCTTTCTTTCCATTTGTCGATGTTTTCTTCGAACTGTTAGACATGTCTGCACGTGGGCATTGAAATCGTATAGTTGTGAAATGCAAGAGCTAATCCGTTTAGTCTCGTTAAACTGTGTTTCTTCATAGCTTGTAACCGTCAGTTGTCCTTTGAAAATTTCCATCACAAAATACCTATTTGAATATAGTGCGAATCATACACCTATCTTAACGATCATTCATAGCTTTAATGGGTGAGCAGGTTTCATGGTAAAGCTGTTGAAAGAACCTGTGACCAACATTTTCAATATCGTTATTGAACACTCACAATCCGAAGCCAAGCCGTCTTGACGAAAATTTGTGATTTCAGAATATCTTTATTCAAAACCACCCTGTGTTCCTCTCTTCATTTCTTCTTCTTTCATTTTTTTACTTTCAAGACATTTTCGTAGGAAGGAAATTCAATATGTAAATTCTTGGAGGCAGTAAATTATGTGTTCATAAATTGTGACAAAAAGCGATTAAACTCGATGTCTCATATAAGTTCAAGCCTTTGTTATCCGTGTAACTCCTCTAGACAAAGCGTCTCTTGTTTATCCAACGGACGGAGTTTTTGCTCATCCCGAGTCCAAACAATGCCCAAATACCATTTCTTCGTTTTTGAGGGATTTCATGTAAGGTGTTGATTATCTTTGTTCGTTTCATGAACCAGTCGTCTAGTAATTGGCTCGAAAGTAGTACGACGACCAAGAGTATATATGTATGACTATGAAACCACGGTGATGATTTAGATTATAAGGTACTTTCCTCAGATTAGGTGCACGGAGAAAAATTCCTGGTTGAAATTACAAAGCGTATTATGAATAATGGGGGTAGAAAAAAAACTCCTTTTAAAATAATAAGAATTCTTATTGATCCAACGGTTCTTTCTTGTGATTCTTCTGAATCGTTAGAACGTTCAATGGAACCAATGATAATTCTCGTTGAATCAATAAGAATTCTTACTATTTTAAAAGGAATTTCTTTCTACCCCAATTTCTTAATACGCTCCGTAGTTTCAATCGGAAATTTTTCTCCGTGTGTGTATCCCAATCATTGAAACTGACGAAGCCAAAAGACAGTCATGAAGTCATCACAAAACCGATCTGTTCGACGTAACGAATGAAAAGTCAAACACTCGGTCCTCGGTCACAGGTTTGCTGTCACTCAATTCCCGTTCTGTGAAGTGCCGTCCATTTGATACTCGAATTATCAGTAAATTTGATAGTCGGCGCCAGGAAATCACAGAACTGAAAAGATTCAATAGAGAGTTCTGGCATTTTAATTAGATTTTTTTCTTCCCCCTCGGAGGAACTATCTCCCACGAGTTAATCGACTTTCCCTTCGATTCCCAGGAATTTCTATCTCTGGTGAACAACTTCCGCTTTTGCCTTCGCTCTGCTTTAACTCCTCTCAATTTGAGACCAACGGGATGGGGATGGCGGCCTCACCCTCCCGTTGTTTATCACAAACTGGTGGGTGTGGGTGGGCAGGCTGCCGCTGCGATACCGCGCCGCGCCGGGCTCTGATCTGAAGCCCGTGCCACACTGTAGCGAACGGATTCGTTCTCGTTCGCGTTCGCTCCGGTGTGGCCACCCTTGCGAAGCCGCGCGACGTTACATATCCTGCTGAGTGCATCTTCTCGCTTTTGTCCATTCGAATCGGCTCCTGCGAAAACTTCCTATTTTTAAAATATCTTTATTGAGAAGACAAAAAAAAAAAAACAACAACAACAAAAACAAACAAAAAAAAAAAACAAAAAAAAACAAAAAAAACAAGCTGGGGAACTCCAATACAATTTATGCATTAGTAAAGTGTGCGGCAATAGAACTGTAGTTTTGTATACACTTTTTTTCATATTTATAGCTTTTTAATTATTAGTTGTAATCATTCACAATTTTCAATCGGTGGATGAATCACCGTTAAATTATTAAAATATATCCGCCACATAGTACTTTTGAAGTCATCAACGACACCATTGGTAGAGAAAATATTACACATTCAATGATTTCCATGCATCAGTCTTGAATTGAACTGCGAACTGTGTAATCTTTTCTCAACCGGTTGAATCATCAGCGGATTAAAAAAGTCATGAATCTCGCGCAAAACGGAAGCTCTGGGCCACGTGCAATTGATATACATGGCGCGGATTTTTACTTCCTCACAACTAGCAAAGTTAGAAATTGAGAAAGTATTGCGATTTCGCAGATGCCTGTCCATCTGTATCCCAGCATAAATTTTTAACCAATCGTTCGTCCCTGCGCATCAATATTTTGCGGAGAATATGCTTTTAACATTCTTCAGAGGGCTTTTTTTTTCTTCTTTCTTGAAACTTCCAACCATAGGCAAGTTATGGATGATGAAAGGTGTCCATTAAAATCAATCGGTAAATGGTTAAAATGGGTGAAAGTAGGGAAAAATTGGAATGTTTCAGATAAAGTTGTTTGAAATTTGATGAAAATTTTCAAAAACCTTCTGTAACCAGCCTGCTGTGAAATCAACCCGTTAAGGGGGTCTGGGGGTCTCCCCCAGAATAGTTTCGGTGTGAGAAAGTGTTTGTAGGGAACTATTTTGGGGGTCGATTATTTTTTCTTTGCAGCGTTCGCGTTTGGGTTCTTTTTCGCGTTCGCTGCGGTGTGGCACGGGCTGAGGGATGAGGGAAGTCGCGGGGGGGGGGGGGGGTGAGAGGGGTGGAGGCAGATCAATTAAGCCTCTTCTCGTCGCTCTCTCGAATGATTCACTTCGCTGTTAAGTCCTGGATACCCTGATATACCCCCCTCCCCCCTCCGGCCACCCCCCTTCGTTTACCTCGCGGTACCTATCACAGGTTTGTTTACCCGTTCACGGACCGACGACGATTCCTACCACCCAGCCGCTCTCCCCCCCCCCCCCCCCCCCCCCGCCCGCGAAAACTTTACTTGTCTTGTCTTGTCATTCACCCTCTTCCCCCCTCCCCCCCTCCGTGTCGGTCTACCTCCTTCCCCCTCCCTTTCCCATTCCCCTCACTCGATGCTATTTTGCAACTTGGAACATTCGGAAAGTTTCAGAGGAGTAACTACTCGAAGTATTTTCTCGTTGATTGTTTCCTCAATGAAAAATACAGGAAACTCCTCGAGGATTGGGATGGATCGTCCTTGCGCGGTTACAGGCATTTGTCTTTCTATCTCTCTCTCGTTCCTTTTGAACAAATGTATTAGTAAAGGATAGCAGAGGGTGCTATTATGAGACTTTAGCCGATATCTCCGACCTTTTCCAACGCACACGCTTAAATGGGAGGAGAGAGAGAGAGAGAAATATGACTTTTTGTATCCACCCATGTGCACCGTAGATTGAGGGTTTCCTTGTGACGGGCTCTTTGCATGCTTCGTCGGAATAAATGACCGTTTCGAAGGTTCACCAATAAAAATGAAACATTCATATTTTTGGTCAGACTGAAACTTGAGTTGTTGTAAAGTCGACAAAAATAATCTGAGAAAGCAGTATCTGGGTCCTTGCAAAGATGTGGAAACGAAAACTGAAAAGGAAAAGGGAGAAAGAAAAAAGAATATGAAAACAGGGTTCCTTTCTCCTTCAAATAATATGTAGTTATTCTTTTTCCTGGTCAAGAGAGTATAGTTTTATTAAGTTATTTTTTTTATTTCCGTATTTTTCATATCTACTAGAATTTCATTATTATTACTACTTCTTCACCCTTTCAGTTCCTCGCCCAAGGTATTTGAATTCGTATCACTATCTTTCATTGACAGTAGCAGCTGCTCCAAATCGTTAAAACTTGCGGAATAAAGTTTCATCCATAGCGCCTTCAATTACCGGGTCAGGCAAAATGAACACCGCGGAGTACGAACATTTAACTACCCACTAAATTTGAATGAGTTATAACCTCGATTTCCTCTGTTAATCTGAGCCTGGTAGCAAAATGGTTAATTTTCATGGAATGATGGTTTTATTTAAAGTTTGTAATGGCAGTTCAACACAGGCATCATGGGAGACTCCTGTCTATTATGTCACTTTCTCTGCAGAAACACAGAGATAAGTCTCAATTTAGGTAGGAATCTCCCATGATACCTGCGCCTCTCCGCCATGAAGCCCGATTCCGAGAGTGATTTTCGTGAGTTTTAAGTGTACTCGTCGTCATTTTTATAGGTTTTTATGCAAGGCTCAGTTTACAAGAGCCCCGTTTCGGATTTTTTTCATTTTTGAGAAAAACATTAGTAGCTTTTGGAAAACTCGAAATTTCTGGCCTCTGAAATGAAAAAAGTTGTCCTTTGTGTACCACAGGTTTTCAAAACGAATTTATCGGGATCTACGAATAAAAAGAAAAAAAAACTAAAGCGCAGGGGGGGGGGGGGGGGCGTTGCTCGGCAGCTCGCATGAAAGAAAATACGCTCGAAACGACGAAACTACTTTTTTTTTTTTTTTTTTATTATTCCTTTCTTCACATTCATTACCGATGCATTCTCGAGAGCGTCTCGCATAACAAACAGCTGGTAGAAACTTAGAAAGTCGATTAACCGAGCAGGGCTCGAAAAGCTCGGGGTCATTGTGTTATTTTCGTTCCTTTTCTCTCGAATTCCTCACCCCCCTTGACCCCCTCTGCCAGGAAATGCGGCTCGATATGCCTTAATGATGCGAACCCGGAAGGAGGAATTGGCGGGCTTTCCGCAGAAAGTAACCGGCCCCTGTGGGATTCCTTATGCAGTTGGCTCCTTTCTGTATTAATACGCCCAACTGTAATCGATCCTCTGTATCGAACTTCGTCGCTTAGCATCGCACAGTAGATCAAAACATGGGTATTTTCCAGAATTGCAGTTTCGTTTACTTTTGACCCTAGCGTCGCACAGTGGACTGCAGTGTTGCCAGATCGAGGGTAAAAAGCCGTATCGTCCCCCATTTAAATCAATGTAAAGCGTACGGCTTTTTCACCCCAATCTGGCAACATTGCAGAGTCAATGAGAGTGGTCGGACATGAAATGTATAACGAAATAAAAGACTAGACATTTAAATGTTTTTAATGTAAAAAAACAAACTATGAGGGGTGATTCTTGAAGGAAATTTTAAAATTAAACTAATTAAACCACTTTCAAACGTTTACGTTGTGTATTCACGAAGATATATGCATTTAAAGTTGTCAAAGTCATGTCGGGCCTTTTCCATTCACTCGCTCCACTGTTCCGGGGGGGGGGGGTATCAAATTTGACCTCCAGGTGTTTTATCATGATCAGTGGCGTCGCGTGCCATCTGGCAACAACGCAACAGCTCCATTTAAACTCATGAAATATATTGAATTTTCCTTGTGCACTGTGCACCCCCCGAATTCGATATTTTACATGAGTTTAAATGGATAGAATACATTGTTGCCAAGTTGCACGCGACGCCACTGATCATGATGAAAAGTTGACAAAATTCGAAATAATCCCTGGCTTCAGTTATAAGCCTTCTCAAGAGTTTAAGAAATATGCACATAATTTTTCAGAACAAAAAAAAAAATTGATTAAAGTAGCCAATTTAGTCGCTATTAATCTAGTAATCACAGATAGTCGCTGGAGAAAAAAAAAATCCTTTTCTTTTTTACTTTCTTACTCGAGCAAAGTTATAAGAACTAAAAGAATATTGAGATGGCACTGAGATTTTCAAAGTATTTTGTTTCGATACTGGGGCTCTCATGACTGAGTCAATCATGGTTTATGTAAAGTAATAAATGTAAAGTAAAGGCTGCTTATCATGTCGAATACTATCCAAAGGAACACCCGTCCTTCAAATTTCAATATTTTTTATTCCTTTCAAATTTACAGAGTCTTATGCAAAAAAAAAAACATATATTTATGACATACATGTATGGCGTCCGTTAGTCCTTATACTCACATTTTTAAACCTTTAGCCATTTGCATTCCGATTTTGCGCTAGTGTTGCTTTCTAGATTCCCCTGAGCGACTTTTTTTGTTTTATTGAAATTTTAACATTTAAGTTAGTTATGGAAACTTTTAACACTAGAACCCCGGATGGGTCAATTTGACCCACTTTTAATTTTTGATCATCCCTCACGCTCGCAAATTTCAATCTTGGAATCTGAAATTTTACGACTTTTAGGTCCCTAACTTTATAGGCCACAGAGGCCTTGTGAGGTAGTTCCAGCGGTTCTAGTGTAAAGTTAGTTTTAAAGGGGGAGGGGTCTGGGGGGGACTCCAGCAGAATTTTCTAGGGGGTCTAAGAGCCTCCCCCAGAATATTAAAGGCGGTGTTGGAGTTTTCCCCAGAATTTTAAAGGGGGGCCTGGGGGTCGCCCCCAGCTTAAAATTGTATGAAAAACAGTTGCGGCTCGTGCAATTTGGCAACCATGCTAATTTTCCATTTAAACCCATGCAAAAGTATCGATATCTTGGGGATGCAATTGCACCTCCTGAAGATCGATTGTTTTTCTTAAGTTTAAATGGAGAGGAAACGTTGATGTCTGTAAAATTCTGTATTTCGATACATTGTACGTCGTAGCGACCTGGTTTCCCTTGAATTTTGAGGACTCTCAGCCTCAGCTCAACATCCGCGTTAATAGCTCCTCTTTTTTCTCTCTCTCTCTCTTAAAAATAAACAAAATCCAGTGCTGAAAGCAGAGTAATATAGGATAACGAGAGTGGAGTGGCTGCCTTCGAATTGGAATGTATCGATCGCCGTCCCCTTCCTTTAAACCTGTGGGAAGGAATCGATCCCCAGGAAATTCCATTAGCAGCGAAGCGTGCAATCAAACAACGAATCACCATGCCGATTTGAACCTATAAAAAGAGTCGAATCTAAAATTCGAATCTAAAAATAAAATCGCCAATTCCTCAATAGTTCTATACTACTCTAGTGTTAAAAGGGACCAGCTGCGGCTCGTGCAATTTGGCAACCATGCTAATTTTCCATTTAAACCCATGCAAAAGTATCGATAACTTAAGGGTGCAATTGCACCTCCCGGCGATCGATTGTTTATTGACACAGGTGAAAATAGAGAGAATATGTTGTTGCCAGATTGCACGCGCCGCCACTGAAAGGGACCAAACCCAACGTTGTTAGATTGCACGTTTCGCCTCTGGATTCAATTGAACCTCCAAAATTTGGCTCTAATAGTGTCGATTCTATGACGTCAGAATTTGATGTGCTGTGTGCACTGCTGCATCGGCAGAACCAGCACGTCTATGTAAACGTCATCGTAACCTCATAAACGTTGGCTTTTCCCAAGGTACTTACTTATCCCTTTGTGTCATGAATTATGAAACAACTGCGTGCTGATCTGAAACCTATACCATTAAATTGAACGATTTTTTCTCATGTGATTTCATGTGTGAGTCAATTTTTCCGAATTTCCATAAGGATATCCATGTAAAATGGTCGTCCAGTATAGTGGACGCTGTGACGGAAAGGGTTATATTTAACAGGTATGCTTGCTCGCCTCGCTTCCCGCGTCATCTTCAGTGGCGCAAAAATAGGGGGGGGGAACAGAATCCAATATGGCCGACAAAAGAAGAAAAAACTGCACATGACGTGGGATATGATCAGGAGTAGGTTCGTTATGAAGATGGATTAAAGTGGAAGTCCCCATTTAGTGTTTTTCCTCGCTTCGTCGAGTTTAGGTGATTTGAGTATATCTCTCTGTGAATTCTTTTACACCGACATAAGGATTCTGCTTTCGATTTTCGCGCCACTGAAGATGACGGGGGAAGCGAACCGAGCATACCCATACCTGTTAAATATAAGTAAGTACCTTGGGATTTTCCGTTCAAATGCATGGCACAGTGATGGGCAAAAATAACTTTTTGAATAACCATGAATAATTGAATTATAAACTAAAATTATGCACTCTATTCTCATGTTATTCCTATTAGCAAACCAAAGTTTTAACTGTACCAGTCATTTATCTTATGATAGATGAATATGCTGGTAGTGTCAAAACTTCGATTTACTGATAGGAATAACATGAGAACAGTGGCGGCGCGTGCAATGTGGCAACAACGAAATTTCTCCTTTTAAAGCTACGTAAAACAATCGATCGTCAGGAGGTGCAACTACGCCCTCAAGAGATCGATACTTTTGCATAGGTTTAAAAGACAAAAAGCGTGGTTGCCAAATTGCACGAGCCGCCACTGCATGAGAATAATGCGAATTTGAGCTAGTTATCTGTGATTATTCAAAAAGTGATTTTTGCCCATCATTGGCATGGCATATCGGCTGCATTTGCTGCCTGGTTTTTTTCTGCCCTAAGATTATAAAATAATTGTATTTTTCTAAAACAATACATAGGTACAACGGTTGGAAACTTTGTTAATGTTTGATTAAGCACTGTGTTCTGTCTGTGTACGGGTGTAGGGTGGCGTGTTGTTCAAAATGAAAGTGGTTTCTTGCGTTAATGAGTGGACGTAAAAAGTTTTTGATGTGCGCATCGTTGTTTTCGTGGAATTGTATCTCGGAATTAATGAGCCTCGTTATTGCAGGAAAAGCGCTCAACAAATGTTTTACGTGCTCATCTTCAGTCGAAGTATAAATAACTAACTAATGATCTAATTTTAGTATTTTTTTGACGACAAATGGATCAGGAATTGCTGGAAACGTTTCATTTTTAATTAGTGTATGTTTTTTTCAGTCTTATTCCCCTTATTCCGTACTAACAACATACATTTAATACCCCACATCGTGCTTAGTTCCTGGAAGAAAAAACTTTAACGGAGGCTTTTGCTAACTTATGCTATACAGGGTAATTCAAAAGTAACGTCCACTCCCCCCTTAATTTTTTCTTATAATTGAGATAAAAGGATTCGGTTTGGACCATTCTTATTAATACCGGAGGCGCTATCTGAGGGCGCAATTTTCGATGACCCCCACCCATGGGGTATGGGGGCACTTCATTTTCTCTTATGGCACCCCCGATCTTGTGATTACATCGTTTGGAAGGGCATTAAGTTCTAAGGCTTTAGGCGCAAACCGCAGCTCGATGACAATATTCGTTTTCGATTAATCGAAGGTCAAAGTTCGATATGGACCCATTTACAAAAAATCATTACTGCACTTTGAGAAATCGGAATTTGAAAAACTAGGAGTCCAAAACATTCTAAAAAGCAAGTCCTTTCCAGAAAAAAAAACACGGCTAAATTTAGTCAAAGTTAGGATTTAGCGCCACTGAAAATTTAAACCGTTTTTGGCCTCCCCCCCTCCCGGGGGAGGGGGGCAAAAAAACCTGGAGATTTTTCTTCTGTTGATTCAAAAATATTCTTGCATAAAAACTTGTAAAAATGAGGATGAGTAAGTAAGTACGTCTATGAAGTAACAAAATTCACTCTCAGAATCTGACTTAATAACGGAGCTACGCACGCAGGTATCATGGGAGATTAAATTCCTGTCTAATTTGTCGCTCTCTCTATAGAAACACAATGAGAAAAGCCTCAAATTAGTTAGGAATCCCCCATGGTACCTGCGTTGCTCCGCCATTACGCCTCTCACTGTAAAGTCATTTTGTGAGTCTGTGATTAAATTTAGTGATTTTTGACTGTGCTCATCGGCATTTTCACTGGTTTTAATGCAATAATTAACTACTCAATCGCTTTTAGCGAAAGTTAGCAAGAGCCCCATTGGAAGAAAAATAAATTAAATAAATTAACAATTCTCTTCAGTAGTATTTACCCAACTGGTATTGTGTGCCCTCTTTGTTTTTCAAGATTGTAGGATGTGCGACTTGAGTGCCCGTGACCATAATGTTACGGCGAGTGTTCAATGTACGCGCTCTCGCGTGAGCGTTTGCTCGAGTAAATATTTCAGAATCTGGTGACAATCTAAACATGTCGAGGGAAACACGCTTCGCCGGTTATCGAAGCAATTGTTATGTTTGTTTTCAGCCCTCATCAAATCAGGAGTGGTTATAAACGCTTGGGACTCTCATCAGGGCTTACGCTCACACCCACGGTCGGTCCCCGCTCGTCTACATTTTATCTCGTCGGGCGACCCGAATTTTGCCGCCCCTCAGTGTCAG
>VMOF01000388.1:64217920-64271335 GCA_011764245.1 Trialeurodes vaporariorum
GGACCTTGAAGGAGTTGATAAGATGCCGATGAAAACCTCGAAAAATTGAGGTAGTGTTTATTTAAAGGGAAAGTAAAAAGTGCAATTCAACCTTTCCCCCCTCTCTTCTCTCTCTCACTCTCTCTCTCTCTCTCTCTCTCTCTCTCTCTCTCTCTCTCTCTCTCTCTCTCTCTCTCTCTCTCTTTTCGTTTCCGCGCTCTCTCTCTCTCACTCTAGAAAAATGGATGAGTAAAAAAGCTAGGACGCGGGAGGAAAACATTAAATAATGGATCTATTTTAGTATACCTACTGAAGCTTTGAAAAATTGTGCGAACATTAATCATAGCCTTAGAAAACTTCGCATTTGAATGTGTATCAGGACGGAGCATCGGTAGAGAGCATCGTTTCCCTTGATTATACAGAAGGAGACGAACAGGGTCGTGCAGGGATGAGGCGGCGGCGGAGCTCGGAGGGGCAAGGAGTGTTCCCTTTTTTTTGGGAGGGTGAGGAGGGAAGAGATGAAAACAGGAATAAAGGAGCCGTTAATCTCCCTTATCACTCTTTCTGCTGACGTTATCCCTGTGATGTTCGCAGTTTCTTCTTCTTTTTCTTCTTCTTATTAAGAAGAAAGTACAAGAACGCTCACACAAATGCATTTGTCTTCGTTCCTGGAGTGTGTATCATGTTAGTAAAAGGGATGAAGTGCGACACGATGCTCTAGAATTTCCAGATTGTTTTTCCTTTTCTTAAATGATTATTTTATTATTAATATTTGTATGTAATAATAATAACATATAATTAACATTTGTACATAATATTAATAATATATAATCAATATTAAAACCCTTCACTGCATAGTGTGAGTGTGACTCTGGTGTCACATGATGAAAAAAGTCCTGTATCAGACATTGTAGTTTTTGCAGTCATTTGCAAAGTTTTTTTGTGAATCGTTTTTACGTCAAAATTTGACCCTCGTATAACTCTTAATCTGAGTGTCAAAGCCGTGCCCATAGGCGGATACAGGACTTTGTCTTCCTCTCTCCCCTCTCATTTGATTGCATGTGTCAGAAAAAAATAGCCGCGGGGGCCATCACGTGACTTTAGCCCCTATTTCCGTCCTTTTCCAACACACACGTTCAAATGGGAGGAAAGACCTTGGTAAAAATGGTAAACAGGCTCTACTAACTTCTACTATCTTTTGGAACAAAGTGAGTACATGTTAGTAAAAACTGTATCAACGTTAGTAGAGCTCGTATTAACTTGTACTTGGCATTTTTACGAGGGGAGAGAAAAACAATTTCTTGGATCCGCCTATGGCAGTGCCCAACGGTAGATATTTATTTTGAACATCGACAGTTTATTGCTTCGTTTTGATTATCCTCCGATTCTGAGTTTTTTTCCCCTGTCCTATATTTTAGTTTGTAAACAAATCTGAAAGGGAAAAAAATTCAAATTCAGTCGAATGATCTGCTCTTCATTTCTTTCCTTCACCAGCGTTTATAAAATTACTCTTTCGTTAGACTTAAATGAATCAAAACGATGAAAGAATCAATCGGATTTATTGGTGTTTGGATAAAAATTCACACGTAGTTCCGAGTATTTGTATATTCGCTTTCATTCCTCATAACCACCACCTCAAGTTGCGAAGGCGTCATGACAACCAGTTGTGTGTATTTACAACCGGGATGCTCAAAGGAGAGGTCTTGAGCGCCCGGAGAACGGAATTATTTATTTACTTTTTTTTTTCTCATCGGGGGTGTTCCTAAACTATCCTTAGTTTGTTTTTCAAAGCATCAAATCAACAGCGTTCAACCCGATGAACAAGGATTTTTTCCCCCCGGGGTTTGTCCTACTAAACCCCCCGCCTCCCCCCCACTCGCCTTTCTATGTTTTCATCTTTATTTTAGCTTCAAACGCAAGCATTCAACGATCCTTTCGTGGCTCCGAACCTTTCACTGACTCCCCTACAGAGCTGCCGTTTTGCGTATAATTAATGACATTTTTCAAATCATCGATGATTCCACCGGTTGAGAAAAGATTACACAGCTCAGTTTAGTGTGTTACTGGAGTGCTCTAAAATTCTCTGACGTGCAATCTTTTCTCAATCGGTGTAAACTCAGTTCATTTATTAAAATATCAGTTTTTCAAAGTCATCGACTTCTCCTCCGGTTGATAAAAGATTACAGATGCGAGTATTTTCAAGCATTCCAGTCATACAGTGAACTGAACTGTGTAATATTTTCTCAACCGGTGGAATCATCGGTGAATTAAAAAATGCGATTATTTATACTCGAAACGGCAGCTCTGCTCCCGTATTCCCGCCTGCTTCCAATCTCCTCTATAACAGGAGGGTTAGAAAGAGGAAGTAGAGGATAGCGGAAGGGTGTATGGTGATGGAGAGGGGGAGAGGGGGAGGGGGAGGGAGAGGGGGAGAGGAAGAGGGGGAGAGGAAGAGGGGGAGAGGGGTGGATTTAAATTTGGTTGGGCGTTGAAAAAGCAGCAGCGTCGCCCGTCAAGCATCGGGGTTCGCGGCTTATATTTTGAACGACACCTGAATGAAGGTGGAAAATAATAAATTTCCATCGCTTTTTGGAGAGATATTTTTAACCCCTCTGCGTCAGTTTTGTGAGCTGCCACTGATGGAAGTGAAGGTAGCAACTAACAACCGAGAGCAACGGAAGTTATATGCTTACTTTGGACCATCCGCAACAGACTGTTTTAGAGGTCTGGTTTAAGTGATGTTTTTATGAAAGTAAAGCTTGTCCCAGAAAAGATTATATTCGAAGAGCAAGCAAGAGTCGCAATTGCATTGAGAGCCAGCGTGGTCAATGCTGATGAGAGTCGGCTTCTGATTGGCTGGAAATCGAGGGAAATCGAGGGTCCAAAGTATTTTTGGCCTCGTGGAAATTAACACAGGGTTTTCGTTCTGGGACGTTTATCTCGAAACCTATGCAAAATTGTCTGTAAAAAATCAATACGAGTCGATTTAGCAGAATTTTTCGAACAAATTGATAGGTCACAAGTAACCAGTATATTGCAAATTCGAGAAGACTGTCTCAGTTGAAAAGTACACATAATAGTGAGTTACTCAAACACACGCCAAGCATGTAAACACAATATTGTGCGTACATTTCAACTGAGACAGACTTTTCGAATTTGCAATGAAGTGGCACCTATGACCTACCAATTAGTTCGGAAAATTCTGGTGAATCGACTAGCATAAATTGTTCGAAGACGATTTTGCACCGGTTTCGAGATAAACGTCCCCCAGCCAGGTGAAAAAGTGATCACCCCCCAGGTTACTTCAAAAGATCGCCCCTCTTAGAGAAGGTAGTTAACTGTTCGTACTCGGGGGAGTTGGAATTGCCTATACGTTACATTGAAGGCGCCCCGAAGAAATCTTATCTGTTAAGTGTTTTCATCGATATTTGCGTTTATCCGGAATGAAGACGGAAACAATGTGAAATTGACTTGAGGAGAAAAACGAATTTTCTCGGGCTTGGTCCTTAAAGGGTTGACACATATCTCAACGCATATAATGCTTTGAACTCCTGTGTCAATGAAATGAAAATAGCTTGTTCAAACTTCTCAGTTTATAAAGAAATTAGTATCTTTTTGATTATAATATTCATGTTTATGTTTTTTGTTTCAGGTAAGTAAAGAGACTGCTACCTTTTCTTTTCCTCTGTGCGCCCTCATTTTGTAAGTACACCTTTTTTTTCGTCCTTATATTATGTACTCAAACTATACAGTGTTCCGCAAGAACTTGATTCTTTGTTCAAATAATATGTTGACGTGGATTAGCTCAAAAAGACTGAGGCATTGGCGGGTACCGGAATTCGTCTCTCTCTCTCTCTCTCTCTCTCTCTCTCTCTCTCTCTCTCTCTCTCTCTCTCTCTCTCTCTCTCTCTCTCTCTCTCTCTCTCTCTCTCTCTCTCTCTCTCCCTTCTTCCATTTGAGCGCGTGTGACAGAAAGGGATAGCAGATGGGACTATCACGTGACTTTAGCCCCTATCTCCGTCTTTTTCTAACGTATGCGTTCAAATGGAAGGAGAGAGAGAGAAAGATGAATTCTTGTAACCGCCAATGGACGGAGGCTCACTTGAACTTCTTTACAAGAGAAAGTTAACCTAACCTAACCTAACCTTTCCCCTTACAATGTGAATATGCTCCTAAATTGTATCGTAGCGCGTTCTTTCAGAGATCGCCGATGACAAATTCATACAGTGATTTTAAGAGGGAATTCGTTCTACTCTGATACTTAACAGAGAAAAGATGGCGGCAGATCCTGCTGATTGTATGTCATTGCACGTATTTCCCGCCTACATATATCCCAATGCTGTAGTAAGAGGTTCGGTACCGCAAGAGCATGTGGCTTGCTACTACCGACGGAAAATCCGCTATATATAGTCACAAAACTTTGCTTCAGATATGCCGCCTGCAGCTTCCCGAGACATGTTTTCGGTAGGGTCTGCATGGCCGCTTTTTTCAGTGTTCAAGCATTACAGTCATATACCTACACTGAACTGAACTGTGTAATCTTTTCTCAACCGGTGGAATCATCGGTGAATGGAGCTGTTGCAAACTTTTGCTACAGGCTTATAAATAGTTGATTATGCGGTAATACCCTGTAAAAATAACGATTAGCGCACTAAAAAATCACGAAATCCACTCCTAAACTCACAAAATGCTTTTAAATGCGAGACCGTAATGTCGGCCGAGGCCGCGGTTTTCTTATGGCAATTATATGCTTCTTCTTCTTCTTGTGTGGTGTTGCGAGAACACCTCGTGTAGATGGCGCTGATTGAAGATAGGGAACCCCAATGAAAACCGCGGCCCCGGTCGCCATTACGGTCTCGCGTTTAAAAGCATTTTGTGAGTTTAGGAGTGGATTTCGTGATTTTTTAGTGCGCTAATCGTAATTTTTAGAGGGCACTACCCCATAATCAACTATTAATAAGCTTGTAGCAAAAGTTTGCAACAGCTCCATTGAAAAATGTCATTAATTACTCGCAAAACGGCAGCTCTGGCCCCACCTCCACCCGTCTCTCCCTCCTGGTTGATCCTACCTGGAATTTTTCTGGATA
The DNA here is from genome assembly GCA_011764245.1 of Trialeurodes vaporariorum. Taxonomy (NCBI): domain Eukaryota; kingdom Metazoa; phylum Arthropoda; class Insecta; order Hemiptera; family Aleyrodidae; genus Trialeurodes; species Trialeurodes vaporariorum. The sequence goes on from VMOF01000388.1 coordinate 64,222,987, forward strand.
CGCCCTTGGAATTCAATTAAATGTTTATAGGCAATACGTCAACCCTGAATAACCCTTCTACCGTTTGCATGGTTATGATTTCAAATATGTTTTGCGTCCTTTAAATTCCAAGTAAAGTTTTTGAATATCGTTGGATGAAAGACATTCAAACACTCCTATCTCCAAAAAGCATCGCTATGTATGGCCATTCGACTCAGGATACCCTTGTGCCCCTTGCGGTCATGCTTACGTTCCCCTTGCGGTCATGCTTACGTCCGGTGAGGCGCAACGTTGGATTTTCCGAGTGATTCTCTCTCCGGTGAAGTTAATACAATTTTCATTTTCACGAAAATTGCGGTGAACCGCCAAGAAGTATGCAACGAAGGTTTGAAACGCAGGTTGCCCTACCGCTTTGTCCTCTATCCTTAGGGTGTAGGGAGGTTTACAAGAGAGTGGGGGGGGGTGTCGGTGATTTGATTTTAAAATTGAAGCGCGCGCGGAGACTGAAATAAGGGCACGCACTCAGTCAAACATCAGGCTTGCTATTTGAAATTGATGTCATTGCTACCTGAGCAGTTGATCGCTAGGGATGAGCATATCCAAAGTTTTGCGGGCCCTAAGGTCTAGATGCCGCGTCAATTAACGAACAAACCGAAGCGCGGAAACAATATTTTGGCGGTTTTTCCGCGTTCGCGTATAGTCTGCATCACGACGCGCTGTTGCCATCTGTATACCACTTTACAATCCGTGAAAGTTCGTGGTGTGGAACGTCCTTTAAGTGGAATATTCTGCAAGGAGGATTTTTTTTCCTGCACTGTGAAACCTCCCATACTCTGACCGCAATTTCCTAAGTGGAACTTTCGCCGAGTGGAATTTTTGCTAAGTGGAATTTTCGCTAAGTGGAACCTTTTTGGGCGCAGGACCGAGATTCCACACAACGAACTTTCACTGTATAGTGTATATTCCATTTAGGCCAATACAGGTTTTGCGGATCTCAACTCAACCTGAAATCTGGCAACACTTGTACGAACCGCAATGAGCAAAGGATGCGCTCGGGTACTAACATGAAGAACAATTTTGAAAGAAGCCAGGAGCTATAGGATCGCCTAATTGACTCGAGAGGAAAACTGGCTGGCCTGCTAACCAACTTACTTACGAACAAACCGACAAACTATCTTACTAACCGACTGACATGACTATACCTAACTAACTAATTAACTAACGAAGTAACTATAAGTAAATTTCGAACCTTCGCATACCTAACTTTTCGAGTCAATAACGTTACTGTTTTAGTCCCAAAAAAAATATAACATGTGGCTAAAATTGAAGCCAACCCTTCTCTCCCTTTTCTCCGCTTTTTGAAACGCTACGCGCTCCGGTAAAGCTCAGGTCGGAAGCTTATAAAACGTAAAGTTTGAAACTTTAATTAGAAACAAAATAAAATTTAAAAAACAGAGTTGGCGATGCGATGTAACGGGACAAGCAAGGGTATGCGGTACACAGTCAGTGGCCGAAGGGGTAAGGAGGGTGTGGTGTTGAGAGAGGTGCGTAGAAGAGGGGGGAAAGAGAGAGAGGGAGCAAGTGAGAGGGATAGATAGAGAAAGTGAGCGAGAGAGATGGAGGAGTGCGAGGGGTAGAGAAAGAGTGAGAGGGGGGGAGGGAGAGAGAGAGGGGGAGGGAGAGGGAGAGAGAGAGAGAGAGAGAGAGAGAGAGAGAGAGAGAGAGAGATAGAGAGAGAGAGACAGAGAGAGAGACAGAGAGAGAGAGACAGAGAGACAGAAAGAGTGCGGGATAGAGATAGATACAGAGAGCAAGCGAGAGGGAGAGCTGTAGAAAGACAGCAAGTGAGCGGGAGGAAGGAAAGGAGTGAGCAACTGAGCAAGTGAAAGAGAGAGAGAGAGGGATATAGAAAGAGAGAAAATGGAAGGGTGAGGGAGGAGGGAGGAGGGAGAGGAAAAGAGCAAGTGAGAGTGAGTAAAAAGTTTTGAATGAGATTCATCCACGAAGTTTCTGTCGGTTGATCCAATATTATCGGAGAGAAAAGCTATTTTTTAATCACGCTTTTTATCCCTTACTTTATCGATTCATCTGTGTTATTAAATGAGGAAAGGGCTGATGAAGAATTTATTGCTCATCTCGCTTTGAAAGAGTTGTAATTTTATCGTGAGAAAGCAGCGGTGTGAGTCCCATCCTCTCATCTAGATGACTATCGTGAGAAACAGCCTCGATGAGAGAGTTTGTTGGTGTAGGTTGTACTATGATTTTCAAAAGAAAGTCCTCTTATCGAAACGCTCCTTGAATAAGGTAGGTGACCCAAAGGTGGCCCGGCTCTTAAGTTGGCCCACCCCAGCTTATTTCAGTTAATTACACGAATTGACTGTAGATGGCTTTAGTGCTAAGTATCAGGATGCTATCGCTTCCCCCACTCCAAAAATCAAGAGAATCGGGCGGTTCAGTCGGCGCGGAACAGTGCAACGTCCATTTTCGCAGGTCTTCAGCTAATTTTCACGGAAGTAAACAATCGTAAAAGCTAAGCCCTTACATTGATTCCACCGGTTTACTTTCAATTCATCATAATCATTATAATTTTTGATGTTACTAGGGTCTAGATTCCATTCTTGAACGATAAAATAGCATTTGAATGCTTATTAATGAAATTTGAAAGGGGGAGTCCACCTTTAGGTGCATCAAAAATATTAGGGGTGGCCACCTTAGGTGCATGTTTTGCGCGATGTCAAAACTCTACTTTTTTTCAAACGCAAGAAAGACCTCAAAAACAAGCAAATTTTAAAAAGATAAAATTAACATATGATAGCCAACTGTCTGAATAGTTAATTGACGTATTTAGTTTTTTTTTTTTTTATCTCTCATGACTTATCTATATTGGCCCCAAGCATAGGTATGGCCACCTTTGGGTCACTTACCTTATGATGTCCATTATTTTTCAAAGAATTTTAGATTCTTCCTGAAAACGGCAAACATGTTTAAAATTGGTGAAGGAATGAAAGAATGACAATTTATACCAGGTTACTTTCTTTTGAAAGTCATAGTACAAATTTCTTCGTTGTCCGTCTCTGCATGAAGGCATTCGATGATCTTTGCATGGGCTTAGTGGATGTCCTTCCGTCCATTCTGCAGGGCGTAGAAGGCAGAATAGCAGGTTTTGAATTTCGAGAAACGATGAAAAATGGGTCATTCATGATTTTTAGTGGTTTTTTTTTTCGGGTTATTCCATTCCCTCTCCTTCATGGGCTAAATACAGAGGTTTCCAACTTCAAATAATTTTTTCAGAAAGTGAAATCTACTTCTTCTCGCATGGCTGAAAAGAACAATCTAGAGGTCTATAAAAATGTCCTTGTTCCATTTATCGAAAGTCCAACTGTGATCTTGTCCCACTTCAGAAATTCACAACTTATCCGCCCCCCAAAAAAAAATCGTGGTTGTTTAAAAAAAAAACCCCTACTGTACAGTACCCCCATTTAAATAATTTATTTTTAGAAAACATACACATGTACGCAGGAAATCAAAATCTGTTTGTCCAGCCCGATTTTTTGTTTTTGTTTCTTTTAAATTTACGAAGCAGTCTATATCTACAATTTTGGATTGAAACCCTGAAACCCGTTCACTCTAAGTATAAACTAGTGTTACAATGGTCATAATTATTAGGGAGTCAAGACCTCCACGAAGTGGATCGTTCAATATTTAATTATATCTTTTTAATTTTCGTTAATGTCGAACCCTTTGAAGCCGCGTTTGAAAACATGCGGGTAAAACAAATAAATTGTCAGATTAAATGTCTCTAAGGTTTTCTCGCCTGAATCCAGCATTTTATTCATTTTGAGAGCTTTTAAACATGGTATGGTTTTTTTCCTTGGGGGAAAAATATAATAATACTAAATGAAAGGGGGGGGGGGATTCGGTATGCACATAAATATTTTTTGGTGTTGGTTTTCCTCTCTGTAGGGACTCATTTCAGCATTCCATGTCGTCTATTTGAATACAATTTGATGTAAGCCTCGAAGCTTTTAGCATTTGAAACATTCAGCGATGTTTTGCTGATTTGATCATAATACATTGATACATGTAAAACCGGCAGCCTGTTTCTGAAGGTCTAATCACTATCCTGAAATCACATTATCACAATGAACGTATGGACTATGGAGGGAACAATGGATCCTGCTCAATAGCACTTATCTTGTTTCGATCGTCGTCAGTTATTGACAGTTTCAATGTATTTGGTATTCCATCCCTTTTCATAACGTACTTTGCGACATTGAACATTTTCATCGCTAAAGAGGAATCAAATAATCGGTAATCAGAGTCTCCTTTTAAAACTAGAGCTGCCGTTTTGCGTATAATTAATGACACTTTTCAATTCACCCGATGATTCCAACGGTTGTGAGAGAAGATTACACAGTTCAGTTTAGTGTACATATATCTGCAATGAACGAAAATACTCGCATCTGTGATCTCTTCCCAAGCGGTGGAGTCGTCGATGACTTTAAAAAACTTGCGGATATTTGATTTGTTTAAGGTGATTCTATGGCAAACTCCCGAAAATTTTAATCTGATAGATGGCGTTACTTGTCGCTGGCTCCGAAAATAGCCGTTTTTCGACGGTTTTTGGCTGTGTTTTCTGAACAGTCGAATAATAGACAAAAAATCGGACTGTCAGCACCTGCTTAATTTTTTGCTTGATTTTTTGAGCCATAAACGGGCCAAATTGGTTCTAAAATAAAGGCGTAACTATGTAAAGAAAAAATCATACGTAATTTGGAGTTGGATCTGTAAAGATTACAGGTGAAACAGTAACCTGTTATCTTTACTGACACAACTCCAAATTCCGTATGATTTTTTCTTTGTATAGTTACGCCGTTATTCTAGAACCAATTTGGCCTATTTATGGCTTAAAAAATCAAGCAAAAAATTAAGCAGGTGCCGAAATTCCGATTTTTTGTCTATTATTCGTCTTTTCAGAGAAAACAGCCGAAAACAGTCAAAAAACGGCTATTTTCGGAGCCAGCGACAAGTAACGCTATCTATCGGATTAAAATTTTCGGGAGTTTGCCATAGAATCACCGCCTTAACTGCGATAGCACCGATTGAGAAAATATTACAGATCAGAGTACTATCGTATAGTTCAGTCATACACTGAACTGATCTGTGTAATCTTTTCTCAACCGGTGGAATCATCAATGAATTGAAAAATATCATCAATTATACGCAAAACGTCAGCTCTGCTTTTAAAATGAGTTCAGGACTTTTTTTTGAAATCCATTATGGAAGCGTGCTCCTACGCATATCATATTATTATCACGTCATCAACAATCCACCTGAAATGTTTTGCTATATCAGTCATTCACAAGTCATTACGAGTGCTCCAACGGAAGGGGGAAGGGAGAAGAGAGGCAATGTTAAAGGAAAAAACAAAAAACAAAACAAAAAGGACAGCATTTGGATGCAGAGGTGCAGTAAAAAACGTTCATTTGAGAGTGCTGAGATGAGTAGGTATGCGAGAGCGGTCATAAAAAAAAAATGAAGGCTAAGCCCGTGTATTTTTAATAAAGAACTCGGCCTTTCGTTTGTAATGATTGTTTAGCTAATTCCTTTTTGCTGTTTCTTCAGCCAGCATTGGGGGATGGAAGCGCTCAGCCTGGTGCCCGTTTTTTGTGTTTTGCCCCCTCCCCCCCCGGGATAGTGAAGCAAGCCTTTACTTACCGTAAAATATGACTTATTTAATGATTCGAGGACAAGTTTTTAAATGTCAAATTCCAAGAAGTGATATCTGAGCATACTATTGACGTTAATCACTGGAAAGGCTGAAGAAACATCGCGCCAGGAATCAATGGCTGAATTGGCGCGATTCCATGGAGTGAGCCATTGAAGCCCCAAAATTTTGATTTGGCGTAAAAAACCTCATTTTTTCACTCAAAGGAAACATGTGGCACATCAATCGAAAGGTATTGATCTGTTCTTTCCGAGTCTGTAATTATTTTTGTGGGATTTTGAACGGGGTGTTCACAAGGATAGATTCAAAAAATTTCCAAAAGGCCCCTCTAACTCAAACATTTTGGGTTTTTGGAAAAAAATTATTGGAGCTAAAATGTCGCCAATTGCCTCTCCTTCACTACTACGAACTTTGTTTTATACCTTAAATGGAGACTTTTTCGAAAAAACTTGGAAAATGTATTTGAACCCCCCCCCCCCCCGAAGGGCGGAGGGGTCAATATCGAGATCAGAAAAGCTCCTAATATCAAGAACAGAAAATTTGGCGTCAAATCCCTATCTGACTTGTTTGTTTCAAATCGTTTGGTGCAGTAGTTTTCAAGAAAAATGTCCTATCCGGGTGGTCTGGTACACCTTGTATACTGGCTACAAATGAATGTGTGGAGCTGAATACGCAATGGAATGGGGAAGTTGCAAGGGTCTGAAATTTTGTGTTTTTTATGAAGAAAACGAAAGTACTTGAAGAGCCGAAAACAATGGTGCCTTTGGTTTTTCCATAAGTGTCCCAGTTTTGGAGACACACACGAGTAAAGTTGTAAAAAATCGTTTGCGTAGTGACGTCACTACGCGGAATTCCCCTTTAACACAATGTATTTTGGGCCAAAAACTCATCTCCGGGACAATGGGACGTAATTAGAAACCAAACGCGTCTTTGTTCTCAGCTCATCAAGTACTTCCATTTTCTCTATAAAAAACACAACATTTCAGACCCTTGCAACTGCCCCATTATCGGAAAAATGAAAAATACTTGTATAATTTTACGCAAAACGGCAGATTTGGTCTCCCTGTCTCTCTGTATTTATCCATCACATTCTTATGCATATGTATGTACCTGAATTGATTTACCTTGGATCTGCATCGCTTTAAGTCACAAAAAATGTTCAAAATTGACGTTGCAAAAGTTCGCAACAGACCCTTGCACTTTGTCTCTTTTCTTTGGACGACGCGTGTACTGTATGTGTCATCATGCATGCCTCATGCTTCACGTTCCACACTCGCAGACCGCGCGCCTGTGCCTGGCCGCGACGCGACGCCTCCAGCGCAATTTTGAGACTGTTTCGTCGTCGAAAATTCAGAATTGCATCTCTAACACGGAACACGCTGCTTGCGCGAGCCTCATTTAAAAAGTGCATGATGCATGATGCAATTATGCGAGAGTGAGAGCGACTCCAAAACAACTCATCCTCTGATGCGCGTCTCCAATCTTCCCCTCTCCCTCCGCCCCTTTCTCCTTTCTGTTTCAAACTCGATTGTTTCCCCCCTCCTCATCCCTCTCATCCCTCTCGTCCCTCTCTGTCCCTCCCTCCCTCCCTCCCTCCCTCCCTCCCTCCGTCCCTCCCTCCCGGGCCTCCCACCATTATATAGGTACTTCCATCCACCCTTCCTTTTTCTCAATATCTCTCGGGACTGTTCAACAAAGGACGGCCGAAACATTTATTTCTTGTCGTCTCTAAATTGGGCGCGTCTTCCGCGCAAAGGAAATACCTTCATAATTTAATGATTTCCTTCCTGGTTGCAGCGGCGGCTCGTGCAATGTGACAACAATGGATTTCCTCCATTTAAAACTGTGTAAAATAATCGATTACTTGGTGAGGCGTAGCGCCTCACCTAGTATCGATCTTTTTGCATACGTTTAAATGGCAAAAGTGCACGGTTGCCAGATTGCACGAGCCGCCACTGCCTGGTTGCCAAGTATTTATGACAATTTTGCACTGGAAATAAAGCGATAGATATAATACCAGATTCTAGTCTTATTACTAGAAGCGCAACAAAATGTAATGTCTTTGATCAGAAAATTCTGGTGTTAATACGAGACTATGATCACAGAACTAGAATTTCCCAAAAATTTTAAAGAACTATGGTACGAACACTTGAATTCTGGTGATGGGTCTGTTGCAAACTTTTGCTACAACGATTAAGAGAGTTTCATCCATTGTGAAATCGCCTGAAAAGTCCGTTGGTGGTATCAGGAAGTCATAAAATGCAATAATAAGCTCACAAGAGGCGTTTAGTGAAATCCAAGATGGCGGATAAATATTGAGCAATTTGTATGCATGCACCACAAACATCCAAGGATGGCCAACCTCAATATCAGTCACAACGTAAACAAACACATAACCTCTACCTCCAGTGAGGTTGTCAAAGTTGGCCATCCTTGGATGCTCGTGGTGCATGCATACAAATTGCTCGATATTTATCCGCCATCTTGGATTTCATTAAACGCCTCTTTTGAGTTTATTGTTGAATTTTATGACTTTCTGATGCCACCAATGGACTTTTCAGGCGATTTTACATAAGATGTAACACTCTTTATCGTTGTAGCAAAAGCTTGCAACAGACCAGTGGCGTCGCGTGCCATCGGGCAACAATGCAACTTCTCCATTTAAACTCATTAAATATATCGAATTTTCCTTGTGCACTGTGCACCCCCTGAATTCGATATTTTACATGCGTTTAAATGGATAGAATACATTGTTGCCAACTTGCACAAGACGCCACTGCAACAGACCCATTGTACTATTCCTTACGTAGCGTATAGGTTCACGCACTGTCATGCTTCTGGTAATCTTTTTTTTCAGTGTGTTGTAAAATTAGACTGTTGTAAAGATATCTTCACGGTCAAAACCGGGTCCTAACTGTGTTCTTTGTCACCCATTCAGATTCTTCGATGAGAAATCAGATCCTTTTCAGTTGTCAAACTTTTACTGCAATACTCTTTTTTTTTTTCGTTCGAAAAGTTGATTTTTCAATTGGTTTTGACTCAAAATGAAAGGATTAAATAGTGAAAAAATTCCTAGCATTACTTTTTCCGTCTAAAATACCTGCAAATTACCAAATTTAACATGGGCCAGCAAAGAGAGCGAAGTCAAGGTCAAACGGTTGAATACGTTGTCCAATCTGCCGATGGCCCCCATCCATGTGTTCTTTCAGACTTTGGTAAAAGGTCTAAACTTGTCCTCGCTATGTGCCTGAAAGATGACGACTTGGAAAAAAGTGATATTTTAACTTTCAAGCAAGAAGGTGGCGTCCGCGGACACCTATCATTCACCAAACAGTTCGTTTTCATCAATTTCCGGGTTGGTTGTTTGATTTTTATCCACCGATACAGCTTACAGCAAAATTTGCCGGGAAAGCTAAGAAAATGCACGCTGGATTAAAATGGGCAAATGCGTGTTGTTACGCGCAAAATGGCAAATGGTAGCTCTGAATAGGGCTCTTGCAAACTTTTGCTATAAGCAAATAAATGGTCCATTCTGACGGTCATTAGACCAGCGAAAATCACGAAAATCACACCGAAAAAGTTTAAAATTCAATAATCGCACAAAACTGCTATAACGGCAAGATCGTAATGGCGCTTCAACGCAGTTATCATGGGAACCTGTCTAATCTGTCACTTTCACTGAGGAAACACAGAGATTTATCTCATTTTAGCTAGGAATCTCCCATTATGATATACATGCGTCTTTCCGCCGCTAAGCCCGATTCTGAGAGTGAATTTCGTGATTTGTTAGTGTACCCATCGTCATTTTTAAACGTTTTTATGCAAGAATCAACTCTTCAATCCCCCGTAGCTAAAGTTTGCAAGAGCCCCATTCTTGCGAAAACTGCCGTTGAAAATGTAGGATGAAATTTTCACATTTCTTTAAATTTATAAATTTCTCAGATCTTGCGAACGATTGAATTTCGGCCGATCGTATCTTAATTGGATGGATTCGAAAGCTAACAGGGCTAATCCAATGAACAAACAATGGGTCTGTTGCACACTTCGGCTACAGCGTTTTAAAGTATCAATTCCTATGTAAAATGCCGAGAAAATAACAATGGCAGCATCAGAAAACAGTAAAATTCAGTATTAAACTCACAAATTGCGAAAAACACTAGACACTATTCACCCCTGTATCTTTCCACCACGTGCACGATATTTCGCGAAATTAGCGCGGCACATTCAAATAATCACGGCCGACGGTCATCACAGCTGACTTCATAAACAAATAAACAGTTAACACTGACGGCGTCTGCTCGAATTCTTACGTTTCAACATCCTCAATTCCTCACGAAAGGTTGTGAAAGGTACGGAGACCGACATTTGTGTCGAAAACTTATCAAAATGAAACAATAACACACAGGAGTTTGAAGTATGATGATCGAAGTTGGAATCATCCTTGGAACTACTGTGTGTTATTGTTTCATTTTGATAAGTTTTCGACACAAATACCAGTTTCCGTACCTTTCTCAACTTTTTGTGAGGAATTGAAGACACTGAAACGTAAGAATTCGAGCAGACGCCGTCAGTGTTTACTGTTTATTTGTTTATGAAGTCAGCTGTGATGAAAGATGGCCGTGATTATTTGAATGTGCCGCGCTAATTTCGCGAAATATCGTGCACGTGGTGGAAAGATACAGGGGTATGAATAGTGTCTAGTGTTTTTCGCAATTTGTGAGTTTAATACTGAATTTTACTGTTTTCTGATGCTGCCATTGTTATTTTCTCGGCTTTTTACGTAGGAATTGATATTTTAGAACGCTGTAGCCGAAGTGTGTAACAGACCCATTCCAATTTGGCGATCCGCAAGTTCTGATTACAGGAAACCGCGTCGCGTGTCGCTTCTCAGCATTTATAGAACGCACGGTCGCACGTACTTATATTGGCTCTCTCTTCTCAGAAATATAGGGCTTTCAATTGAAACAAGCTTTTCTAAAAGTCATCGGACGAAACCCGCCAGATACTTGACTCGGTTTCTAAAACGAAACGATGAAGGCGGTTTGCATAATCTGCCTGCAGAACTCATTTCAGAAATATATTTAAAAAAAAAAAAAAAAAAAAAAAAAAAAAAAAAAAAAAAAAATCGTATTTCTGTTAGACTCTGTTAGATCAATGCAACTAATGAATCCTTGGCTCCAAGAATATTAACTTCAAAAAACGTTTCCAAATAACTACACTCATTCCCAGAACGAGCGCACGGTCTGTAGCGCATTTAATTTGATTTGAATGTCAGAGGTTGGGAAACTGTTCTTTGAAGTTGTATCGGCTGCGGATTCGGGAATTGGTCTCTCTCACTCTGCTCATTCGAACGCATGTGTTAGAAAAGGACAGCGATAAAGGTTCAAGTCACGTATGCTGGCTCGGCTTAGGTAGTCACGTTCCATCCTTTTCTAGCACATGTGTTTAAATGGATGGAGAGAGAGATTGAGAGAGACAAATTCCTGAATCTCCGTTTGACTTCTATAAAATTCCTTTGATATCTACCCGTCTACGTGGAAATATATATATACTAGAGGCCGGTGGCCGCTTCGCGGCCAAGAGTGATTTTTGTTTCGATTTAAGAGTTTGCGTTTCGATATCATTTCCTTGTCTTATTTTTAGATTCGAGCACTTTTGCCTACCCCTTAGGATCGTTATTAAAGAAAAAAGATTATTTTTGTTTTCTTTAATGTTTATTTATTCATGCCTTTATCAAGGGTTTTCTGAAAATCAAATGGGCTTTCCATTTTTTCATTTTTTTTTTGTTTTTTTGTTTTTTTGTTTTTTTTGTTTTCTTCGTTTTCTTCCTGTGGGTTCCGTTTTCGGTTGGTTGCGTATGGTTTCCTTATTTTTTTTTCTTTCCTGCAAGTAATTGGAGGGAATTCTGATTGCATCTTGTCTAGTTTGTCAGTTTTCGTCAACAATGTTACCTTTGTGTCTCGCCATATTATATACGGAAATCTGTGCATGTGAATTTATGATGTCATCTTTTGGTTTGTATTTAAAAACTGGAGCGTTTTTGCCTAAAATGACTAATGAAATATTAAGCCTCAGATACCCGAATCTCTTTTTCTAGGCTAACGACTAATAAGCCGGGTCCATTGGACCCGTATACAGAGTGTGCAACAAAAAAGGATCAAGGGCGAATATTTCGGAAACGGCTTCGATTTTCGAAAAACGCTCAAGCAAGTGTTCGCTTATTTTGATGAGAACATCTTTTGGGGGGAGGGGAGGTGGTGCCCCCCACCCGGCCCCCCTCCCCTGGGGGGCTCCGAAGGTGAACCTCTCCTCCAAAAGATGCCCCCTCCTAATAAGCGAACACGTGTTTGAGCGTTTTTAGAAAATCGAAGTTTTTAGAAAATATTCGCCCTTGATTGTTACACACCCTGTATATTAATAAAATACGTGGGTTTTAGCAGGTTTTATCCTTTTTACTCCATTTACTCAGTATCTTAGCTTCCTGGTTTTAGAAACAGAATACTTCAACGTCGTTGAATACATTTTCGGTAATGCTCACGAAACCCTCTCTTCCCCTCGTTCCTCCCTCAACCCATTCAACCACCCCCTACTAACCCCGTTTGCTATGCACCCACTTAATCTTGCTCCGAAGAACAAAATCTAAAAAATTAGACCATTATTCCTGAAATTCTAAATTGGTATCTTCTTATGTACACCAAAGGTTTAGAAAACAGAGGCATCATTTGGAGGGGCATACATAGTAACCCCCCCCCCCCCCGATGAAACTGAAAAATTCTCGTAGAAGACGTGAAAAATTTGGTCCTGTGCCCTTACTATGTTTCCCCCCCCCCCCCAAAATGATGAAATTTCTATCTTTGAGAGTTTTTTTAGAACACTTTAAGAAGCCTAAGTTTGTACGACCTCCGTGAACAGCTGCTCGCAGCCGATTTTAGCGTACTACGGGTCCATTATACACAGCTCCGGCATCTAGGGGCATCTCATTTTTACTATAGATTTTTAGAGTGAAATCAGCGGTTACGCAACAATTACAACAATGCACTCATCAGTCACAATCGTTTGTGGCAAAACTCGCATAGCGTTCCAAACTATCTCATTCACTCTCTCGTGGCCCCCATGTATACACATCTCTTTCTAGTTCCAAATTCGTGGACAGGGCCTTGTTTTACGACTTATTATTATCAAATAAATCTCATGAAAATGCCTCGAGGAACTCATTTCTCCAACAAAGAAAATTGCTCAAAAGATGTCTCTCCATAAGTTTTTTGAAATTAGAGTGAGATAGCAGTACATGGGGGTTACGTGAGACCAAGAGAGACAGTTTGTCTTTGTTTAGAACGCTCATCACCAAGTCATCATCAAATCAGTCTATTTCGAAAAAGAAAAAAAAACCTCATTTAATTTGACGCACTTTGACTGCACAGATTAAATAATAACAGGTGTATACAATCAAATGAATCATTAAAAACTACAAAAATACCCAAGAAATCTAACGATTATTTTTTTTTTAAATTGGAAAAAACAGACCTTATAAAAACATCATAACCTCATCGAGATGCGAACTAATACGAAAACAGCTCAAATCACCAACTTTGAAACAGACGAATGTGTAACAATATTCTGGGTCCGTTGGTAGTATTCTTAGATGAATCACTTATACATTCGAAGTAAACAACACATTTTCAACAGGAAACCAATTATTTTCATTACTCAGTAATATTCGAGAGCATATTATTGATAAGAAAAGAATAACCACTGTCTCAACTTATCATCACTAATAGTTTGGTTTCTTTAAAAATTCTCGCAATACCTAGCCCAAATTTGCTGGGTTACAATCGAGATATCAATTCAACGTACCGATCTCAACAAAGTCATCTCTAGCTAGTTGATTGTACTATTCTATAAATCTGCGTTTAATACATATGATAAGTATCGAAGCTTTACTTCGTGAAGTTATACAGCAACCTCGCCATTCATCAATCGATGACTGTACACTGTACAGTGCTGCCAGATTTGACAAAAAATATACACATTTTACATTAAGTTTCAAGTGCCTGAATATTTTACAACACATCTAGCAGCATTGTGACTGTCCTATTGTTTACATCTACGTAAAATCATGTGATATAAAGTCGAAGCTATACATCGATATCATATGAAGTGACTTCATTGAATTCGCTATTAAAATGATTCTATACCCGAATATGTCCTTCCGCGCAAAAAACATATGATCACAATCGCCACGGTAACGTCAAATAGCTCGATCAAATTTAAAAAAAAAAATTGACAGAGCATCACGTTTCTCGCTCTCACGCGTACAAAATCGTATGCTCTTCCGCACGTATGCATTTAAAAAAGGACGACAAAATCTCGCATCTCTCTACCACCCTTTCAAAACGAACTGATTCGCATCCTTTTCGCACTCGCACAACTTTTTGAGAGAAAAGTTTTTAGCATTTTAAAAAGGGACGCAGGGCCCGCACAGAAAAACTTATAATTTTCCCGAAGCATTGGAGCCGAGCCCGACCGATCGGTACCAGGCCCCTCCCGAACGGTGCAACGGTTCTCCCGGAACTTAGCTCCATTCTTACAAATATAATATAGGATGTTTGTGTTTGGTCTACACGGAGAAAAATTTCTGATTGAAATTACGGAGATGTAGGAAGAAATTTGGGTAAAAAGAAATAGACTGTTTTTGTAGAGCGATATATCGTATCGATTGCTGTCCGAGGGCCTCTGGTTCCAAACAAACTCTGGTTCAATGTAATTTCCCCATAAGCGAACTTTTGAACGGAGATTTAGGGTATTAAATCAAACAATTAATGCGACCTTGTTGCGATTATGAATTCTACGTCCTCGAAAATGCTTAATTATGCCTGGTTCCTTGTCTAATACTGCCGAAATCCATAAGATATTACAGATTAAATGTTGCATTTGTAGGTTAGAATCGCCCGAAATCCCGCCAATTCCACAACAACAACAATAACATTTGGGTGATTCCAACCTCCAAACGCATCGTTTAATCTGTAATATCTTGTTGATTTCGGCAGTTTTACGGGTGGAACCAGACAAAATTAAGCATTTTCGAGGAGAATTCATAATCGCAAAAAGGTCGCATAAATTGTTTGATTTAATACCCTAAATTTCCGTTCAAAAATCCGCTTATGGGGAAATTACATTGAACCAGAGTTTGTTTGGAGCCAGAGGCCCTCGGACGGCAATCGATACGATATATCGCTCTACTAAAACAGTCTATTCCCTTTAAAATAATAAGAATTCTTATTGATTCAACCAGAATTCTTATTGATCCAACGATTCTTTCTTGTGATTCTTCTGAATCATCAGAACGTTCAATTGGACCAATTATAATTCTGGTTGAATCAATAAGAATTCTTATTATTTTAAAGGGAATTTATTTTTACCCAAATTTCTTCCTACGTTCCGTAATTTCAATCAGAAATGTTTCTTCCTGTAGGAGCTATCTCAGCAAAAAACGCCTGTCGGCGTGCTACGGTGAACGGAAAGTCCGGGCATACATCTCGTTCGTTCGAATGGCCAACTCTTTCTTCACCCCAAAAACGATCCCGGAATATTTTCGTTTCTGATCTGATGATACTGCATCTCAAAAACTCGACTTCGTTCCGATTCATGCTCTACAGGCACAGTGATATCAGGAACGAAAAGTCCTTTCTTTGATTCTCTTCTCCCTCTCTCTCTGACAAATACTATGTATGATAAAATCGCCTTCAATTCGACGGTTATGCTTTTCCACATACACCCACTTTTTTGAGCTAGGTAATAAACTAATAACAGATCAGTTTTCATCGAAATTAATTCGAAAGGAGAGGAGAGGGGGAAAAGGGGGAAAGGGAGGGAGACTTGCCGTGACTAATAGACGAATGGCTATGCAATGTAACACCTTGCCTTTGCACCTTGCTGCTAGTGGTGAATTTCGGGGAGACACCGTAGTGGGGCAACTCTCCTCCTCAGCGAATCCGATAAAATAAATTATTTCGGTCCAAAGTCCTAGTGCAATTGAAAACTACTAATTCCAGGAAATGCCCCCTCCTCGCTTATTTCCTCGACCACAAGTGTGTTCTGGATGGCCCTTGCTTGCTCTGTGCGTGATCACTCAATTTACATAGGACGAAGGCTCTGTACACACATCAATACTCGCACCCCAAAAAAGTCACGGCAAGTCTCCCTCCCTTTCCCCCTTTTCCCCCTCTCCTCTCCTTTCGAATTAATTTCGATGAAAACTGATCTGTTATTAGTTTATTACCTAGCTCAAAAAAGTGGGTGTATGTGGAAAAGCATAACCGTCGAATTGAAGGCGATTTTATCATACATAGTATTTGTCAGAGAGAGAGGGAGAAGAGAATCAAAGAAAGGACTTTTCGTTCCTGATATCACTGTGCCTGTAGAGCATGAATCGGAACGAAGTCGAGTTTTTGAGATGCAGTATCATCAGATCAGAAACGAAAATATTCCGGGATCGTTTTTGGGGTGAAGAAAGAGTTGGCCATTCGAACGAACGAGATGTATGCCCGGACTTTCCGTTCACCGTAGCACGCCGACAGGCGTTTTTTGCTGAGATATCACGACTGTTTTTTACTGACGTGGTACCGTCCATTAAGTTCGTTTAGACTGATCCCACATCGTAATGCACAGCTGTTCCTACTGCGAAGATCCCACGATGGATGCGCGAATTCTCGAGGTGTAAATGCGAGGAAAGAAAGCTGTCAGGAGGAAGAGAATAGCGAGGAAACCCCTTTAGTAAAAAGACAGTCAACGATATAGTATGTCCCGGAAAATAAGGGGATGAAAAAGTGATCAGTATTCAGTGGTAAGAAGAAATCGGACCATGCCGAGTCATTGGTTAGTCCAGCCAGACCGTAGCGCTCTGAACAGCGGTTTGCGGAACTACTGTAATTCGCAGGGCAGCCGCTGCGGTCTCTCAGCGCTGAGCATCTAAGCGAATTACAGATAGCCACTGTAAAGCGAATCATCCAGTCACTGTGAAGCAGAAGTTAGTCCATGACCATATCCGGCCCGTAAACAGAAGGACTGGGAACTTGCGACTTTCAAACTAATTTTGAAGTAATAAATCCGCGTCTGATTTAAAGAAACTTGGTCTCCTTTGAAAGCTAAATACGACTAGTTTTCTGACCATTCTTTAGTTTGTTCTCAAATGTCCTTTTTGCTGAGATATAATGAGCGAGAAAATAATTTCTCCGTGTTGTTTACATTTGTGAAAGCAGAGCATAATAACCTCTTACATATGTATGTTTTCAATTTTGGTCCGAAACAGTCCAAAATTACCTCTTCAGTCTTCATGACTTTGTTAACTTGGTGTGCTCTTTGTTTATTTTTCGTGCATGTTCTACCAGGAATATCAACTCAAGCTCGCACTCTTGAATTCAGAACCTGTACCTACAATGTTAAATGTTGTTGCCCATTACTTATATTTTGTGTAAACGCAAGCTGAATCTATTTTACGTTTGTCAGAAAACCGGTTGCCGGTTCTTTAAGTTCTGAAGTTTCCTCTTGAGTTTCATTTAGTTTGAAGACTTCCATCAAGCTTCTATGGAATCAGTGCATTTCCAAAATTACCTAGTGATCAGAGTCGGGCAAATAGGAGCGTAATTGATTACACGATTTCTGGCTAATCGGTAATCGTCAAACCTTTGGATGGTAATTAAATGTACCTATTCTTACTAGATAAATAGTAAACTTCAGGGTCTTTTAGGTTAGATCCAAATCTTCTCCAACTAATATGATAGATGGCTTGTAAAAAGTCATCCCTGATTACCATGAAATCGTGTAATCGATTACCACCATATTCTGACCAACTCTGCTAGTGATACACGAGTTCCTCTCACTTTCTTCGATTAGTTATTGGTTGTGCTCATGAATTTTCAAGTTAATGTTGCCATTCTCTGTTGCGCCTTGAGATGAAGGAATCCCTAATATTTCCGCTAAGAAATTCTTGAGCTGCAAGGCAGCGGAAATCGTTCTCCCTGACTGCTTGCTGAGCAAAACTTGATGCTAAGTATATTTAAGGGCAGTTGAGCTTGTCACTACTGTATAACATTTTTTTAAGTTTGGAGCACAGAGGGTTTCTTGAAGGACCCAAATCTAGACAGTCAAGCATGAATCAGGTATTTTAATCATGCCACTGAGTTTAAGGTATGCTGAATTTTTCTAATAGTTGAACAGACAAAGCGAGTGACAGTTTCTTACTCGACAGTTTAGTTTCTAGAGAGCTTTTAGAGCATCAATTAGCAGGGTGGTTGCTATAGCAGAACCATTTTGAGTATCGGGTTCTGACAAGTAGGAGTGCCTGCTTCCAAACTGCATCAAGGCACAGCGGTGAGCGGTTGATAAACATCCAGTTGAAACTCTGCGCTAATCAACTGCTCAACGAAGCATGTTGATGCGGCTCGGAAGCAGGCACCGCTCCTTGTCAGAACCTCATACTCAAAACGGTCCTGCTTCAACTCATCATAATCTTGTTTGGTCAGTGCAACAGCTGGGTTCTGAAGTGGAGAAGGAGCTCGACTGATAATCTTTGGCATTTTTAGGTGCTGTTGTGTGGCCCAAGCCCGTATGCCATCGTTCCAGCATTAGTTTTCATATGGCATGATGGAATGAAATTATATTGAATAAAAGAGATTTAGCCATTCATGAAGGAGCGCCTTAAAAGCACATTGTATAAGTCTACGGAAAATTTGGTTTTGGAGAAATGAATACATTGAAACATTGCTAAAGATTATCGGTCGAGCTCTGCCTGCACTTGTGAAACGAGCTCTAACCTCATGAAAGAATCTGACTGACTTGATCAAGGATAAGTGGATCGGCTCAAGCTCGTTAAGTTGTAAGCTGTCAAGGTGCTGGCATTATTGTTTCGAGAAGCCTCTCAAGGTTGCGGTAGGTACCTACTTTGATCACTAACTGGAAGCTAATATTTTCATTTATGGAACAAGATTGAACGGGTTACTCTTGGCTGATAAAAAATTACCGCAGTTGGAAGAAATTAGTTGGCTAGTTCCGTTCTGATGGATCGTGTGAACCATGCCCGCTAACCACATGAAAAGAGTGTAGCATTCCATAGCGTTCCCGTTTAAAAATTAGCCTTTAGTTTACAGACGGATTGATGGATTAGCTATCCGTGATACATCTAAGCGCATCGGTGAGCGATTGGTTAGCTAAGAGTTACCGCTCATTGCCACTAAGTGCATTGGTGAGCGATTGGTTATCTAAGAGTTTCCGCTCATTGCCAACCAACCTTCACTGATGCGTTTTAATGAATTTTGGAAGCTTGCTCTGCTACTTGTTAGAGCATATTTGCACCTAATCAACAGCAGGTCAGGAGTATATCATGGATAGTTGTAAGTTTAACTTAAACCCAAGTAGAGCGAGACCATTTTGAGTGTCGGGCTCTGACAAGTAGCTGTGCCTCCTTCCGAACTGTATCAACACGCATCGCTGAACGGTTGGTTTTGGATGCAGTTCAGGCACCGCGACTTGTCGGAACCTGATACTCAAAATGACTCTGCTGTAGAACTTCTTGTGTTGAGCATGCAAAATGACGATACCGACCAATTAGATTATTATGCCTTAGATAGGTCCAGGTTACACAGAATCAATCAGAATATCCACTAATTGACACTCAATCAGGAAGTTACCCGGAGTATTTGAAATTTACTTGTAAATAGATATGGAGCAATGTAACTACATTGATTGCATGATGGCTTATAGCGCAAGGTCATTTGACAAGAGTTGGCGGACTAAATAGAATGTCAAAAAATTTGACCGCAAAGCACATTCCTTTGAAATTGAAAGAGGGCTGACTCCCTATAGGACCTTCAAAACCAGACATGTAAAGGTAGAGAGATGAGACTCAATTTCTAGGAGAAAGGAATCCCACATACAATCACAACATGATGGAAGTATATCGCAAGTCAGCACATCACTAAGAACAGGTCTATTCAGAAGTTCCCATTGTTGAACCTTTGAACTCTTACCAATTCACAAGTCAGAGCTACTACAGACGCAAGCAGAGTAATTTTATTACGTTGAGCATAAGCAATGAATAGGTAGCTGAAAGTTGATAGAATAGGAAAAAGGAAATACATATGCCAGGAGGAGACTAGGAGAGGTTAGGGCTGGGACCGCTATGTAAACAACGAAATCTGGGTTGTATCAGAGAGCCTCTTCGATGCCCAGTAAGTTTTGGTAATTAAAGGAGAATTCTGAGGATTAAGGTAATGAAAGATCAGATTTCTCATCCTTTTTATCGAAAGATAATAACACTACGAGCACAGAATAGTATTAATTGTCCTCCTGATTCCAGCAGAGGTTGGCTGCCGATGTGATGTATTCGGTGGTTGATGCGGTTGGTAGCATTGATTGATTTGCGAGCCGCACGGTCCGTTACATCTTTTGTTTTTCTTAGGTTGCCACGACTTGCTTTGAGGCAAATCATTTGAAATTCCCAGAATTTGCAAACGAGATTTCTCGCTTACGAGATAAAATTAAAAGTCGAAAAGTAGAAAAGTATCAAAACGAACTCAAATGGAGACGATTGGTATACGGCGATATAGGGTTTCGTTCAGCCGTTAATTCGGTAGAGAGTCATATTAGAACAAAACGGTCCAAACGAAATGATTCTTGTAATTATAGTGTGTGGTCTCTTTTTCGTTCTGTTGGGACTTTCCGTTTTGCGTTTGACCAAACGCTATAATAATCATACAGGGGGATCAGCGGCGTTGCATGCAATTTTGCAACGTTGTATCCTGTCCACTTAAACCCACGTAAAAGGTCGAATGTGAAGGTGTTCACCGAACACCCAATACACCCAATCTTTTTCATGGGTTTATATGGACAAACTGCAACGTTGTCAAATTGCACGCTACGCCATTGAGAGGGATCTTGTGAAACATAATTTTGAAGACACCTCGGAGACAGGCTTGATGGAGATGTCTTCTGGTCATTTTATACAGGCCCGGTTAAATGGAGCTCTTGCACGGTTTTGCTGTAGGCATATGGAGTATCAATTCCAATGTAAAATGCTGCAAAAATAACGATGAGACCATTAAACAAGTCTAAAACTCACTCTTCGCCGAGAAAACTTAACTTGGAATTTCGAGTGACCACCCTTGCATGTATGCACCAACCTCGGATTCGGACCTTAAAAAAAAGAACATAACCTACAAATTTGAACAACGCGATTAATGAATTTGCTTTCAAAAAGTAAATTTGAAGGAATTAAAGGTCCATACATACACATTTTGTCACTATAGGAGCACGGTGATAACTACGGAAAAGTTCTACGTTTCGCAGTAAAGAAGGAAGAAGGCACTTAATTTCATTTCCCGTTCTTTTGTTTGGGTCCCGAATCCAAGGTTGGTGCATACATGCAAGGGTGGTCACCCGAAATTCCAAGTTAAGTTTTCTCTGCGAGGAGTGAGTTTTAGACTTTTTTAATGGTCTCGTCGTTATTTTCGGAGCATTTTACATCAGAACGAATAGGACATTTGTCTACAGCAAAACCTTGCAAGAGCTCCATTAAAGGTAAATTAATATTCGTATGTGACATATTCGTTTGAAACTGATTTGAAATAAAGGTGTCAAAGCTTTGGAGTGGCTCTTTTTTACACGGAAAAAAACCGCCGGCGAATTCGCCCTACCCTGGTAAAAATGACGACTATAACCGTTCCAAAAACGACTATAACCGTTCCAAAAACGACTATAAACATAGTTGGCCAACTATGGATTATAGTTTGGGACACCCTGTATACAGGGTGTCCCAAAATTGATAGTAAATATTTTTACCACGTATTTTTGGGGCCAAAATAAGACTTTTTTCCCCTATAAACACGTGTCCGAAAATGCCCCCCCCCCCTCGGAGCTACAGCCCCCCAAAGTTTAAAAAAAAAAAATCGGTTTTTCTTCGATACTAGCAACGGATTTGCATAAAAATGTTTGAAAATTGGATTCTGGGGGTAACTTTATGCGTTCTTTCCGATTCCGGGGTCGAAAATTTCCGAAAAGGTCAAGAAGGGGGGGGGGGGTTTGAGGGGGGTTCAAATTTTAAATTGAATAATTTTTTAGTGCTCCGTACAAAAATGAGAAAAATAACAAAAGAATCTGATGAAACAAAACAAACGGAACATTTTTGATCTCTTGTGTTTTTTTCATAAGACACATGGAAAACGAGTAAAATCGATTTCTCGCCGGGAGCGCACAGCCCGATAGCGCTATTTCAGTGCCGCGTTGCGTCGAGTCGATCGTTAAGTCAGTTGAGTGCACAGAGCAGCGCTATCGAGCTGTGCGCTCCCGGCGAAAAATCGATTTTACTCGTTTTCCACGTGTCTTATGAAAAAAACACAAGAGATCAAAAATGTTCCGTTTGTTTTGTTTCATCAGATTCTTTTGTTATTTTTCTCATTTTTGTACGGAGCACTAACAAATTATTCAATTTAAAATTTGAACCCCCCTCAAACCCCCCCTTCTTGACCCTTTCGGAAATTTTCGACCCCGGAATCGGAAAGAACGCATAAAGTTACCCCCGGAAACCAATTTTCATCCATTTTTACAGAGATCCGTTGCTAGAATCGAAGAAAAACCGATTTTTTTTTTTTAAAAACTTTGGGGGGCTGTAGCTCCGAGGGGGGGCATTTTCGGACACGTGTTCATAGGGAAAAAAGTCTTATTTTGGCCCTAAAAATGCGTGGTAAAAATATTTACTATCAATTTTGGGACACCCTGTATATGTATCTCGCGGCGAATATCCGTCAACTCGTTTTTTGTTTGGGTTTAAATGGACTTAATGGAAAGTTGCCAGGTCGCATGTCTCGCCTCTCATCATTGTTAACCATAAGCTTCAATGAAAATTGGAAATTTCGTTAACTTGGCAACATTCATGTCAAATCGTTCTGAAAGAAGGATATAGATGATAGGGCGAGAGTTGCCTCGCGTTTTTTCCTTCCATCGAATACCGTATTAAACTGTGATTTGAGCAACGTCAGCAAACGATCGACATCGAAAATCCTAGCTCTCGCTTTATTAGGAAGCGTGGTTTTTTTTTGTCTTCTTTTCAATGCAAAGGGTTTTCGGGGGAAGGGGGGAAGGGGAGGAAGAAAAGACAAAGCCATCACAATCCTTTCAAAGCTAGATTTTTATTTCTTTCTCCTTCGAAAATGGGGGTAACTATAACAGTGGCATAGTGTGCAATTTGGCAACGTTGTGATGATTCCATTAAACTCATGAAAAATATCGAACTATTTGGTGTTCGGTGAACGCCTTCGCATTCGACCTATTACATGGGTTTAAATTTACACATTACAACGTTGTCAAATTGCACCCTCTTGATGATGGGAAATGCGCAACTCAACGAGCGTTGTCACCTTCTATTCTTATTTTTCAAACTTCGACCGAATCAACTAAAACTTTCAGTGTTGAGTTTTATTTCTTTACTTTTCTATTTTGAACTCGCATCCGGACAGTATTCGAGAAAACACGCGGTTTGCTTGGTAAAAAGGAAACTTCTTCAATGATAAATGATGATGAATTTTCAGAAACAAAATAATAAACATACGTGATCCTGAATATTTATTGGGGATGGGCGTTCAAGGCTCTCAAGACGTCCGGAGGACATTCGAAAGAAATTTCGAAAAATACTAGAATCGATCTGAAACGCCTTCTTTTGACCGTAATAAGGTGGTCAGCGAAAAGACAATTATTACACAATTTTTTTGCCGAGTTAGCGCTTGTATTTTGGTTCAACCATTGTTCCAATTTTATCTATCACAAATAAATATTAGCTACCCTAACTTTTCGTCCATGTTTAATTTCTTACAAACTATGACGAATAAAAGAAATCAAATCAAAATCTTTCAATCTGGAAACACTAGATTTCATCTAAAATTGGTTGAAAATCTTTGACGGGAATGGAGAATTTTCCGATGAGTTGTCCTTTTATGTTACAGTGGACTCCTTAAATTTTGGTTCTAGGAGGCAACCTGCCAAGTCTATCTCAATGAAGCTAAGCATTGCGGGTAATCTACCTGAGTCAAAACCCAAGGTGTTGACTGACATTACAGACTGTTTCGGTAGAGCGATATATCGTATCGATTGCCGTCCGAGAGCCTCTGGTTCCAAACAAACTCTGGTTCAATGTATTTTCCCCATAAGCGGATTTTTGCACGAAAATTTTGACTCTTAAATGAATAAATTAATGAAACCTCTTGCAATTATGAATTCTACGTCCTCTAAAATACTTTATTATGCCTGGTTCCTTGACTAAAACTGCCAAAATCAACAAGATATTGTTGATTTTTGCATTTGGAGGTTAAAATCGCTTGAAATCCCGCCAATTTCAAAACAGCAACAGTAACATTTGGGTGATTCCAACCTCCAAATGCATCGTTTAATCTGTAATATCTTAGTGATTTCGGCAGTTTTAGTTAGGGAACCAGGCATAATGAAGCATTTTTTAGAACTTGGAATTCATAATCGCAACAAGTTTGCATTACTTGTTTGCATTAATATGGGGAAAATGCTTTGAATCAGAGTTTGTTTGGAACCAGCGGGCCGATCATTTACTTCATCGTTAAACCGATCGTTAAGACTGAGTATTAGTGATTCTATTGGCCGAATACTGTAAAACTTAGCCGTTGCTATGGTAACCATCGTTATAGTGTCCGTTTTTTAAAGGTAACTCATGAATAGCCTTTATAAAACGAGATTCTTAACAATGGTTACCATAGCAACAGCAAAGTTTTACAATTTTCGACCAATAGCATCACTCGTAGACAATTTTATCGATCGGTTTAACGATAAAGTAAATGATCGGCCCGCAGAGGTCCTTGGACGGCAATCGATACTATACAGGGTGTCCCAGACCACCCGTGTAGGTACTTTTTCTCAAAAACGGCTGGGAGTAGAGAGCTGAAACAAAAAAGTCAGATAGGGAATTGACCCCAAAGAATTCAATGAAAATATTTTCAAACCCCCCCGAGGCCCCCCGGGGGGGTTTTGGGGGGGTTCGAAACACATTTTTCCATTTTTGGCGGGAAAAAGCCTATAAAAGGTACAAAAA
Organism: Trialeurodes vaporariorum; assembly: GCA_011764245.1. Lineage (NCBI taxonomy): Eukaryota > Metazoa > Arthropoda > Insecta > Hemiptera > Aleyrodidae > Trialeurodes > Trialeurodes vaporariorum. Next base: position 64,247,796 of record VMOF01000388.1, read on the forward strand.
TAAGTTCAGATTCTGAAAGAGCAACTCATTGCCGACATTTTTACTCCAGTAACTTTTCCCAGAAAACCCCAATTTTTGGGGTTATGGGCCCTTTTGGGGGGAAATTTTCATTCGTCCACTGTGACCACACTATTCAATATTTTTCAAAAAACTGAAATCCATCTGAAAGAAGAGATAAAAACCTTTCGATTGATGTGCCACATAATACCTAAAAGTGAAAAATTAAGGCCCCCACGTAGATTCCAAAATTTGGGGGTCTTTGGGCCCCCCCACGTAAAAAAAGTCAAATAGCAAGGTATGGCTTGTGATACATCGATCGAAAGCCCTCAAAGAGTAGAATAAGATGACGCAATCCAAAATCGTCTACAATCATTACTTTCAAAATGGCGGCCATTTGAAAATTTTGGGTGTTCAAAGGAAAGCCCTGGGAAAGGAGTCCAAAGATGAACGATACATAGATTGAAAGGCCTTAAAAAAAGCAAACGAATGGCGCAAACCGCAAATCAATCCGCCTCTTCAATCAAAAGTTATGACCGATTAAAATTTAAGCAGCCTTAAATAGGCCTTATTGAGCCCTTTGAGTTTCAATCGGTCATAACTTTTGATTGAAGAGGCGGATTGATTTGCGGTTTGCGCCATTCGTTTGCTTTTTTTAAGGCCTTTCAATCTATGTATCGTTCATCTTTGGACTCCTTTCCCAGGGCTTTCCTTTGAACACCCAAAATTTTCAAATGGCCGCCATTTTGAAAGTAATGATTGTAGACGATTTTGGATTGCGTCATCTTATTCTACTCTTTGAGGGCTTTCGATCGATGTATCACAAGCCATACCTTGCTGTTTGACTTTTTTTACGTGGGGGGGGGGGGCCACAGACCCCCAAATTTTGGAATCTACTTGGGGGCCTTAATTTTTCACTTTTAGGTATTATGTGGCACATCAATCGAAAGGTCTTTATCTCTTCTTTCAGATGGATTTCAGTTTTTTGAAAAATATTGAATAGTGTGGTTACAGTGGCCGAATGAAAATTTCCCCCCAAAAGGACCCATAACCCCAAAAATTGGGGTTTTCTGGGAAAAGTTACTGGAGTAAAAATGTCGGCAATGAGTTGCTCTTTCAGAATCTGAACTTATTTTTGTACCTTTTATAGGCTTTTTCCCGCCAAAAATGGAAAAATGTGTTTCGACCCCCCCCCCCCCAAAACCCCCCTGGGGGCCTCGGGGGGGCTTTGAAAATATTTTCATTGAATTCTTTGGGGTCAATTCCCTATCTGACTTTTTTGTTTCAGCTCTCTACTCCCAGCCGTTTTTGAGAAAAAGTACCTACACGGGTGGTCTGGGACACCCTGTATATCGCTCTACTGAAACAGTCTATTTAATTCGCCGACCGGACGTCTATCGGTCATTCACGGAAAAAAAAAACTACGGTGAAATTAACCATACGATAGCTGATTTTGGCACCTGCTAGATGCTATGGCAATGTTAACCAAAAGTATACTATGTTTTGACTAGGTACCAGGTGATGTTACCTGATTGCATGTCGAATTTACTCAAAGTATCGGTAAATGTACCATACTTCTGGTCAAGTTTACCATAACATCTAGCAGGTGCCAAAATCAGCTATCGTATGGTTAATTTCACTAATCTTTTTTTTCCGTGTTGGTGCGCTCAAACCGTGCTGCTGAAGTCGTCTTTAAGACCAACACAGGTTTCCTTTTCCTCAAACAAGCGCTTTGTACATATATTCAAATCGTATTCAAGTTGTTTCTCTTCTTTTATTTTAAAGAATCGGCAACTCAAAGAATTTTACTCCAAATAATCAGCACGAAAGTTTCTTGTAAACGCGTTTACGCGTTTACAAGAAACTAGAGCTCTGTCAAGGTTCATTCTCGGTTGCAACGCGGATTCGTAGAATCGGAATCCGTTCAAGGAATACGCGTTTCTTAATCTACAGGGTGTTTCAGGTTTAACGTCGGAAACTTCTGGAGCCGATTATACAAGTCAAAATAAGACTATTTTTTCGTGTAAACATGGGCCTTAAAATGCTTCCCTTCGGAGCTACGTTTTTTCAAGGTTTAGAAAAAAAATTAGTTTTTTTCTTAAACTGTGGCTAAGTTTATCCATAAAATGTCACTAAAATTTGGTACTAAGCGTATTTTTAGGTTTAAAATTCACTGAAACTCATGAAATAATTAATAGATAATAAGTCCAAGTCAACTTTTCTGACACTCTTGAGCATTTAGTGGCAAAAATCTTATGTTGCCACTGAGAATTTTCAAAATTTTGTGGATTAGTTAGATTGCAAAAACTCTAATGAAGATTTTTAATCCCTTTCATTTTTTTAATGCGACGCGTATTAAGTGAGATAATTGACGTCGAAGATGCGCCATAGCAAAAGCGCTGACTTTCACAACTTCAACGTCAATTGTCTCTCTTAATATCTACGCGTCGCACTGAAAAAATGAAATGGATTAAAAACCTTCATTAGAGTTTTTGCAATCTAACTTATCCATAAAATTTTGAAACTTCTCAGTGGCAACATAAAATTTTTGCCATTAAATGCTCAAGAGTGTCAGCAACACTGACTTGGACTTATCCAATAATAATTTCATGAGTTTCAATGAATTTTACATCTAAAAATACGCCTAGTACCACATTTTAGTGACTTTTTATGGATAATCTTAGCCACAGTTTCAAAAAAACCAAATTTTTTCCCAAACTTTAAAAAACCGTAGCTCCGAAGGGAAGCATTTTAAGGCCCATGTTTACAGGAAAAAATAGTCTTATTTTTACTTGAATAATCGGCTCTAGAAGTTTCCGAGGGTTAAACCTGAAACACCCCGTATAATCTTTCTATTCTGAATATATTCCGATGAAATTCCAGTGAGCGAGAGGATGGAAGATAAAAGGTAAGTATAGAAACTGGGAAATGATCATCAACGACCAACCGACCACTGAACTGTAAACAAAAGTCCTCTCGGGTGTTTATCATCCTCCCCTCTCACCCTCTCCTCCTCACCACCCCGTCATCCTTGTTCGGCCACTTTCTCCTGCTTCTTCACAAGTTTATCCCTGTGCCTGCAAGCTGTTTAACCCCCTCCCCTCCCTCTTCATTAACACACTTTCTCCCTATTTCTGTAGGATACCTTTCCTAGTATCTCGTCAGCGGGAGCAATAGCGCCATTTTGTTACAAATCAAAGTTGTTGATGCGCATTGTTGCCATCAAAGATTACTGATACATGCAGATATGGCATAAGCTATCTCGCCCCTGTTGAGAGGTAAATGGATAAAACGCCGGCCGTGATACAACCGGGCATACATAGGGGGCCACGAAGATTTCATAATGGGGTTGTTGCACACTTTTGCTACAAGCGATGTAATAGTCGATTCTGGTGTAAACACCTTCAATAATAACGATGGCAGCGCTAAAAACTTCCGAAATCCACTCCTAAACTCGATAAACGCTTTTATTTGCGCGGGCGTAATGGTGGCTGAGGGTAGTAACAATGGGAGATTCCCATCTAACAATACTGTAACTCCATCAAGAAGTGACCAATAAGATACGACTTTTATTTGACACCGGTGTCACCAGGTGTTGCGGTACCATTCATCGGATGTGGATAATCACTCTGATGACTAATTACTCTGTGAATCATCCTTGTCAGCATAGAAAGAGTGACGAAATTAAGATAGGAATCTCCCATTGTTACTGCCCTCGGCCACCATTACGCCTTCGTAATTAAAAGCGTTTATTGAGTTAAAGAGTGGATTTCGGAAGTTTTTAGTGCTGCCATTGTTATTTTTCGAGGTTTTTACACCAGAATCAACGGTTAAATCGCTAATAGCAAAAGTGTGCAACAGCCCCATTCGGGGGTCATAATTCCGGCTCGAAAATATTACTTTTCCCACTTTTCCCGTGTTTGTGTACTAAACTAGAAAAAAAAATGAAACAAGGAACAGTGGAAAATGGAACAGTTTTGTAATAGACAAGCATGGAAAAAGTAACCTTTGTGAGCCAAAATTCTGTAATCTTTATGACCCCCTCTGTATGCCTGGTTGTATCACGGCCGGAGTCAACCTAACAAAATCCGGGCTTATGCCATATCTGTATGTATAAGTAATCTTTGGTTGTCATTCGCTAGTCAGAAGTCACAAGATCATTCGCATATTTTTCAACCCTTCATAGTCTGGTCAACGAGCTATGATCAGAGAGGAGAGGGGCCCTCTGGAATGTCATTTTGAGGACACCACGGATGAGGCAGTTTTTATGGAGATCTCAAACGAGCTCCAACGAGCCTGTTAGAAGGGCAAGGTCCCATCAAGGTATGTTACAAGTCCCATCTCAAAGTAAGACAGCATAGACGATATGATTCTAGTTTGTTTGCCTCAATTTTTTTTTCAATTAAATAAAAAATTGTAATTATTTCAGTGGAAATTCTTTTTAAATGAAAAAGCAAGTGTTTTAGAGTGGCTCTCCAGACACAGAATTCCAATACGACTATCCAGGTGAGAAAATGTTGCTTTTTTCTTTCATTTGTCAGTTTCTTTACTGTGCAAATCGCTACGAACGAAGCCGTTTTATCGAACGGGGCAGTTGCAAGGGTCTAAAATGTTGTGTTTTTTATAAAGAAAATGAAAGTACTTGATGAGCTGAGAACAAATATGCCTTTGGTTTCTCCTTAAGTCCAATTGTTCTAGAGATGAGATTTTGGCCCAAAATACATTGTTTTAAATGGGAATTCCGCGTTGTGACGTCACTTCGCACACCATTTTCTACAACTTTACACTTGTGTATCTCTGAAACCGGGGCACGTAGGAAAAAACCAAAGGCACCAATGTTCTCAACTCATCAAGTACTATCATTTTCTTTATAAAAAACACAATATTTCAGACCCTTGCAACTGCCCCATTGTGGTAAACTACACTGCGTGTTTTATAAAAGATAAAGACCTTGAAAACTGGAAGGAAAAAAAAAAAAAAAAAAAAAAAAAAAAAAAAAGTCCTCTAAGACGGTTTTCCTTCATTTGAAGAGTTTTCTTCCGAATTTACGTTGTCTTCCGCGCAATTATGTTTGGGATTTCAGAGAGCAAAAGTTTGAAACGAAGGTGATTTTGCATACAACGGGTCATCAGAAAATCTGGCGGAGACCATGCAACCGTACTTTCTTTATTCTTGGAAGAGGGAAACAATACCATCAAAGCTGATGCGAAGAAGAATACGATTCGAAGGAGCATTCTCCCTCGTTAGTGTAACGAGTGGAAAAGAAGTTGAGGTAACGAAAACTGATTTACCGTCATGGTGTCAACTGGGTCAGAGTCGAAAGCAAGCTAACAAGTTGATGACAAATATTTGAAAATACAATTGTATTCGAGCAACGCCGCGCCGAAGAGAAGCTTCGACGAAGTTGAAAGTTTCGCGGTTGACGCAAGAGTTAACTTTTTTGACAGTATAAAGATGCAGCCGAGCGTGGTTTCGGAAAAGTGTGCTAAAACTTCGCCATGAGATTTATCTGGTCAAAACAGCACTCTGTTTTTCCGTACGATTGACACCTTGACCCAAAAAAGCTTTTTTTAAGCTCTTTGCTTTTCAACTTTAAATCAGGTTGAGCTTTGAGACTAGTTGCTCTTGATTAAAGTCGTTCTGAAGGCTGATTATGACCTTTCGGTCGACAAGACAAGGAGAAACAAGAACGGTTAGTCTTACTGTCTTAATATTTTTCACGATTGCCGCTCTTGAAGATTTCATGCTCAATATAGATCGTTCACTTGGATGAAAAGGATGTGTCTATTTAGTTCCGCTCATGCGCGGATTTACCATTACGCTAAATACGCTACTGCGGAGGGCCTCAGACCTAAAGGGAGCCTCATTTCCCGAAGGAAAGAAAAGAGAAAAAAAAGGAAAACAAGATAAGGAAGGAAAGGAAAAAAAAGGAAGAAGAGAAAAGAAAGGGGCGGCAAAGGGAAGATGGAAAATGACCGAAATAAAATGATTCGATTTCAGATTTTTTGAGGCCCCCCTCTCCAAACTTGCAATGATGATGCCCAGGGCATTGAATATCTACCGTCACGGAGAGGCCTCCATAGTTTGAGAAGTAAAATAAAATATCGCAAAGAGTCCGGCTTCTAAAGCCGGTCGTTGTTTGGAAATCTACCCCGTTTTATTCAATATGTCTTGGGTATCTTCCAGGGAACCCCCAATGTAATATTAAATGGGACAACATACTTACGAGCAGGCCTGTCATTTTGGTGGGCTTTTAATCGCTGGCAAGGCGTAGGGCTCTCAAAACGTCCCCTTTGCTCTTTCGGGGCACCGCCAGTGTAATTTTAAATGGGAAAACAGACTTACGAGCAGACCTGTCATTTTGTCGGGCTTTTAATCGCTGACAAGGTGCAGGGCTCTCAAAACGTCCCCTCTGCTCTTCCGGGGCACCGCAAATGTAATTTTAAATGGGAAAACAGAGTTACTAGCAGACCTGTCATGTTGGTGGGCTTCTGATCGCTAACAAGGTGCAGGGCTCTCATAAGGTCCCCTCTGCTCTTCTGGGGCACCACCCATGTAAGTTTGAATGGGAAAACAGACTTACGAGCAGGCCTGTCATTTTGGTGGGCTTTTAATCGCTAGCAAGGAGCAGGGCTCTCTAAACGTCCCCTCTGCTCTTCCGGGTCACCGCCTAAGTAATTTTAAATGGGAAACAGACTTACGAGCAGGCCTGTCATTTTGGTGGGCTTATAATCGCCGGCAAGGCGCGCCTTGCCGGCGATTATAGCCGGCTCAGATTGCTCATTCGGGGTACCGCCAGCGTAATTTTAAATGGGAAAACAGACTTACGAGCAGGTCTGTCATTTTGGTGGGCTTTTAATCGCTAGCAAGGAGCAGGGCTCTCTAAACGTCCCCTCTGCTCTTCCGGGGCACCGCCAAAGTAATTTTAAATGGGAAAACAGACTTACGAGCAGGCCTGTCATTTTGGTGGGCTTTTAATCGCCGGCAAGGCGTAGGGCTCTCAAAACGTCCCCTTTGCTCTTTCGGGGCACCGCCAGTGTAATTTTAAATGGGAAAACACAGTTACGAGCAGACCTGTCATGTTGGTGGGCTTCTGATCGCTGACAAGGTGCAGGACTCTCATAAGGTCCCCTCTGCTCTTCTGGGGCACCACCAATGTAAGTTTGAATGAGAAAACAGACTTACGAGCAGGCCTTTCATTTTGGTGGGCTTTTAAACGCTAGGAAGGAGCAGGGCTCTCTAAACGTCCCCTCTGCTCTTCCGGGTCACCGCCTAAGTAATTTTAAATGGGAAACAGACTTACGAGCAGACCTGTCATTTTGGTGGGCTTTTAATCGCCGGCAAGGCGTAGGGCTCTCAAAACGTCCCCTTTGCTCTTTCGGGGCACCGCCAGTGTAATAAATAAATGGGAAAACAGACTTACGAGCAGACCTGTCATTTTGTCGGTCTTTTAATCGCTGGTAAGGCGCAGGGCTCTCAAAACGTCCCCTCTGCTCCTCCGGGGCACTGCAAATGTAATGTTTCGTGGGAAAACAGAGTTACGAGCAGACCTGTCATTTTGGTGGGCTTCCGATCGCTGACACGGTGCAGGGCTCTCATAAGGTCCTTTCTGCTCTTCTGGGGCACCACCAATGTAAGTTTGAATGGGAAAACAGACTTACGAGCAGGCCTGTCATTTTGGTGGGCTTTTAATCGCTAGCAAGGAGCAGGGCTCTCTAAACGTCCCCTCTGCTCTTCCGGGGCACCGCCGTGCCGATCGGTCAGCAGGCTGATTATGAACGGTCGTTTCGTAATGCTATCGAGTCGATGATCGAGTGCGTGTTATCTTATGCGTGTTATTCCGAAAGGTTTCATTCCGATAAAAACCCTCCCTTCTCTACGGAAATTCTCCGATAGCTCAGGAGTCATCGGATAATTTTCACAGAGATGGGAGGGTTTCTATCGGAATGGCACCACTCATTAGATAACACACACTCGATCATCGACTCGATAGCATTACGATTCGACCGCTCATAATCAGCCTGCAGTGCGTGGTCTCTAGCGGAGACGTTGATTCCGATGCGCAGGAGTCGCTAGTACGTTCACTGCGCATAAAGAAAGCGAGCTATCAGACGCCAACTCAACTGAAACGAGCACCAGCACACAAGTAAAATTACGAGCCTCATTTGAACGTTTGTCGGCATCACTTGACTCCAACAACTACAACAGCACGGTTTTTCAAGCGTTTGTCACCGACCGTTTTCTGCCCCATATGCGTCGTTTCTTATTTTGGCGTCGATGCTTTTATCCAGTGTCTACGAGTCATATAGCTCCCCCCACCCTCCAACCCACTCTTGATTCAAGCGCTTTTCAAAGTCGTCATAATTTTTTCCTCCTTCTCTCGCACCGTCTGCAAACAATCGCTTTAAGTGCCGTTGAATTGATGACTCGTTCAATGCAATAATCCCTTACTTTCTCTTCCCCTCCCCCTTTGTCATTCCTAAGTGTTCTTCTTCAAGTGTTTATCGTGGAATAGGGCGAACTTATCTTCATTACTCGTTCTTCAAATGTTTATATACGTGTTGAGACGTTGATCTCAACAAGTCTATTTCCTTTTAAAACCTCTATTCCGTTCGATTTTTAGCCTATACCCTCTACACACTACACCGGTTGTTTGTTGTATCAGAAATGGGTTGGTTGTAAATTTCAGCTATAGTGAGCCTTGATTCTAATGTTACTAATGCCACAATAATGATGTGGGCACTTGAAATCACAAAAATTCACTCTTGAATAAATTCTACGACAGCCTATGAGAAACCTTTTTCGGTTTGTCATTTGACCATACCTGTATTACTGGAAACGACAGTACAATTTTTCCGTTTAGCTTTAACGCTATAATTATTTATGATCAACCGACATTTCCGAAACGTCCAAACTATGAACTTCTAAGTAGTTTTCGTCAAGATGACAATTTTTTTATTCATCCTCTTAATCCACTTTGCCCTGAAGGACTTGTCCCATTAAGGAGAATTTTTTTTTTTCCTCTTTTGGTAAAAAATTAATAAAAATATGAAGAAAGGGAAATGAACTTTGCTTAGATGTTTAAACTAACTGAAAGTATCAAAAGAAAGGGAGATTTATAATTGGTTTGTACACCGTGTTTGAATATGGCTAGTTTTGCATTTTGTCGCTATTTCTATCGAAGGATTCTTCTAGAGAAGTGGAAATTTAGAAATGAGCACAAGATAGTAACAGCTTCTGCTTTATAAATGTTGTTACCTGCATCAAGATAAGTATTTTGTCTCTTGGAGAAACTGTCACTCGCCTGTGCTCATACCGAAAACTTAACTTAATAGCCGTGACAGCTGCTTACAATGGGGCTGTTGCACACTTTTGTCATAAGCTATTTAATAGTCGATTTTGGTGTAAAAACCTTCAAAAATAACGATTGCAGCACTAAAAACTTCCAAAATCCACTCCTAAATTCAATAAACGCTATTGGTTGCGAGGGCGTAATGGTGGCTGAGGGTAGTAACAATGGGCGATTCCCATTATTGTCCTATTTGCTGCCATCGTTAGTTTTTGGGGTTTTTACACCAAAATCGACTATTAAATTGCTTATAGCAAAAGTGTGCAACAGTCCCCCCCCCCCCTGAAAAATCGCTAAACACACGCTATATTCATACACGAATTGGGTGTACAAACCAATTATACATACTCCGTTTTTTGATATTTTCTGTTAGAGTAGACCACCGAGCACACTTAATGCACAGGTTTTTTTTCAGACTTTTACATTTTGACAAAACTTGGTGCATTAAATGACCTTGACTGGGATAGGTCTTTTATATCTTCGGTCTCGTCCAGTTTTTATGCTACATGCGAAGAAGATGACAACGTCACTTGTTTTCTTGTCGATCTAATTTTTTTCTCCTTCTTTGTGTGCCTCGACGCCGCCCAATGAAATCGCGGTTCTTCTATTTAAAAGAAGCAATAGGGACCAGGGTACTATGACCTTCAAAACAAAGTACCTTTGTCGGAATGTTTACTCTTTTAAATCTTGGCAATTTATAAACAATGGGGCACTTGCAAACTTTTGCTATAAGGTAATAAATAGTCCAACCTGATGTAAAGACCAGCGGAAATAGCGAAATTCACGCTATGAAAGTCTGAAATAGATTGTAATGTCGGTTTAACGCAGGTATCATGGTAGATTCCTGTCTTTTATGTCACTTTCTCTGCGGAAACACAGAGATTTGTCTCAATTTATGTAGGAATGAATCTGCCATGATACCTGCATCTATCCGCCACTAAGCCCGATTCTGAGAGTGGATTTCGTGATTCGTTAGTGTGCTCATCGTCATTTTTACAGGTTTTTATGTAAGAATCAACTCTTCAATCCCTTACATCAAAAATTTGCAAGAGCCCCATTTTGTGGTTTTCGATTGTTTAAGGATTAATCAGAGCGCCTCTTCTAAAATCCGTAGTGAAAAATCGAAGTTTTCATCGAAAATGTACACGGAAAAAAAAATTCTGATTGAAATTACGGAACGTAGGAAGAAATTGGGGTAAAAAGAAATTCCCTTTAAAATAATAAGAATTCTTATTGATTCAACCAGAATTCTTATTGATCCAACGATTTTTCCTTGCGATTCTTCTGAATCATCAGAACGTTCAATTGGACCAACGATAATTCTGGTTGAATCAATAATAATTCGTATTTTATTTTAAAGGGAATTACTTTTTATCTTAATTTCTTCTTACGTTCCGTAATTTCAACCAGAAATTTTTCTCCTTGTAGGACAAATGTAACAGTAAGAATTTCGTCCGGGGCATTTTCTTTTGAAAGTCATAGTACATGCATCCGAGTGATGAGAATATAAGATCACGTGCACGAGGAGCAGCAGGGACGCTGGGCTGGGTCAGCCGAAGTCGAAACAGACCTCGCCAGCGGGCCGATCCTTGAAATTCAGGACTTTTGGGTAGACTGGATAAGAATGGAAAACGGTGATTGGTGAAGACGAGTCACGTGGTTGCCCAGTCTAATCAAAATACGGAATGGATTAGATAAGTTATCGGGTACTCCAAGACTGCCCGATAACTTATCTAATCCATTCCGTATTTTGATTAGACTGGGCAACCACGTGACTCGTCTTCACCAATCACCGTTTTCTATTCTTATCCAGTCTACCCAAAGGTCGTGAATTTCAAGGATCGGCCCGCTGGGATGCAATTTGCAAGGCACCGGCAGAAAATGAAAATGTCAAAGCGATCGCGATATAATGATGTTATAAACAATGTCTTGCGATCAAAAAAGTGTACTCGATGCACTGCCGCGGCTTGGCGTTGTTGGCGTGACGGGGCCTCGAGTGTGTCGTGGGAGACGCGAGGTTCGCGCGAGTTTTGCATCCATGCCGCGAAAAACGTGACGTGATTTGAATAAATTTCTCTCACCAGCTTTTCGAGGCAAAGGAATATACCCGATCATTGTCCTATCGCTCATGACCGTAAAATCAAATTCTGACAGGAAAGTGTCCCTTACACCTGATTGAATGGGCCGGGGGGGAGGGGTTGTGAAGGCGCATCCGTCGCAAACTGGATGGAGACGTGGGTCTCATCGAACATGACAATTTTTACTCGGGCTGTTGCAAGATTTTTTTTAACGTGTGGATTTAACCCATAACACAGAATACTCTAATCAGAACGGAAACTCGAATTCATTTTGAAACATTCTTTACTTCGGGCCGCCATGTTCGAAAGTGAGCATCTTCGGCAATCTTCGGCAGATCTCCGGCAACTGGCCGAGTTGTGATTGGTTGTATAGCCTGAAAAAGCATGTCCACCATCTTGAGAAGTGAGTAGGCACAGTTGCCAGTTTGTGCCAGTAAATTCCAAATATTGTTTCCATTGGCTTTTATGGGAGTTTCCCTTCTGATTGTATTATTCTGTGCCCATAAAGTTCCACGCTTGTTTTTTTTTTTGTTTTGTTTTTTTTTTTTTTACAGTTACTTTCCCTAGTAAAAGTGGGTTGGTATGATTTCAAAAATATGTTGACATCATGTCGACTCCTGGAACCCGACATATACCGACAATAGTATGGTTTTAACCCTTTACAGACCAGGGAGCTGATCGGGGACTTCATAGTTAAACATATCGATAAAACTGATAACAAGTGACACGATTGGGTGAGAAATCGATTCAGGGTGGATCTTTTTCGAAAACTATTGTCCAGTCGCTCGGTAAGTAAAGGTTGCTCCGTAGGCACCTTAACATAACGAGCGACTGAACAATGGTGTTCAAAAGACTTCCGCCCCACATCGGTCTCCCACCCAATCGTGTCACTAGTATTCAGTTGTATCGATCTGTTTAACTATGAAGTCCCCGATCAACTCGCTGGTTTGATCAAAAGAACACCTTTCTTCCGTGAATATAGGGAGGGTAGTTAACTGTTCGTACTCGGGGGAGTTGGAATTGCCTATATGAAGAATTGAAGGCGTCCGAACGAAACTTTATCTTGTAAGTGTCAACCTCCAGAACCGCGTTTATTCTGAATTGCTAAATACAGGAGCAGTGTGAAATAAACTAGAGGAGAAAAACGAGTACACTCGGGCTTGGTCCATAAGAGGTTAAACCGATGTCGATATAATTTTAAAAAGAAAAATGACAGAAAAAACGAACCAGCGACTACTTGAACAATAAATAAATGAAACAGGAACGGGTAAAATGCTGGAATACAACCTAAATTCCTAGATTCCTGTGTTTACGGTTTGTGCGTGGTGACTCTTTCCGCCTTTTGAATTTTGTTTTTTAATTTAATTTTATTATTTTTGAGTTGAAAATGGCTGCGATTTGAGCCGAAACATCCTCTTCAATTTAGGTTGTATTTCAGCATTTTACCCGTTCCTGTTTTATTTATAATTTTAAACAGACTGTACAGGGTGTACCAGACCACCCGGATAGATACTTTTTCTCGAAAACGGCTGGGCGTAGAGAGCTGAAACAAAAAAGTCAGATAGGGAATTGACCCCAAAGAATTCAATGAAAATATTTTCAAAGCCCCCCGAGGCCCCCCTGGGGGGTTTTGGGGGGGTTCAAAACACATTATTCCATTTTTGGCGGGAAAAAGCCTATAAAAGGTACAAAAATAAGTTCAGATCCTGAAAGAACAACTCATTGCCGACATTTTTGTTCCAGTAAATTTTTCCATAAAACCCCAATTTTTGGGGTTATGGGCCCTTTTGGGGGGAAATTTTCATTCGGCCACTGTGACCACACTATTCAATATTTTTACAAAAACTAAAAACTATCTGAAAGGAAAGATCAAGACCTTTCGATTGATGTGCCACATAATACCTAAAAATGAAAAACCAAGGCCCCCACTTAGATTCCAAAATTTGGGGGTCTTTGGGCCCCCCCACGTAAAAAAAGTCAAATAGCAAGGTATGGCTTGTGATACATCGATCGAAAGCCCTCAAAGAGTAGAATAAGATGGCGCAATCCAAAATCCTCTACAATCATTACTTTCAAAATGGCGGCCATTTGAAAATTAGAGGTGTTCAAAGGTAAGTCCTGGGAAAAGAGTTCAAGGTTGAACGATACATGGCTTGAAAGGCCTTAAAAAAAGCAAACGAATGGTCGAATGGCGCAAACCGCAAATCAATCCGCCTCTTCAATCAAAAGTTATGGCCGATTGAAACTTAAAGGGCTCAATAAGGCCTATTTAAGGCTGCTTTTTCAATCGGCCATAACTTTTGATTGAAGAGGCGGATTGATTTGCGGTTTGCGCCATTCGTTTGCTTTTTTTAAGGCCTTTCAAGCCATGTATCGTTCAACCTTGGACTCTTTTCCCAGGACTTACCTTTGAACACCTCTAATTTTCAAATGGCCGCCATTTTGAAAGTAATGATTGTAGAGGATTTTGGATTGCGCCATCTTATTCTACTCTTTGAGGGCTTTTGATCGATGTATCACAAGCCATACCTTGCTATTTGACTTTTTTTACGTGGGGGGGCCCAAAGACCCCCAAATTTTGGAATCTAAGTGGGGACCTTGGTTTTTCACTTTTAGGTATTATGTGGCACATCAATCGAAAGGTCTTGATCTTTCCTTTCAGATAGTTTTTAGTTTTTGTAAAAATATTGAATAGTGTGGTCACAGTGGCCGAATGAAAATTTCCCCCCAAAAGGGCCCATAACCCCAAAAATTGGGGTTTTATGGAAAAATTTACTGGAACAAAAATGTCGGCAATGAGTTGTTCTTTCAGGATCTGAACTTATTTTTGTACCTTTTATAGGCTTTTTCCCGCCAAAAATGGAATAATGTGTTTTGAACCCCCCCAAAACCCCCCAGGGGGGCCTCGGGGGGCTTTGAAAATATTTTCATTGAATTCTTTGGGGTCAATTCCCTATCTGACTTTTTTGTTTCAGCTCTCTATGCCCAGCCGTTTTCGAGAAAAAGTATCTATCCGGGTGGTCTGGTACACCCTGTACAGTTAAAGTGGGGAAACAAGGCTAATCTACGCACAGTAAAAAACGAGACGTTTCAAGGTATTACTGCTCTTTTATCAATCGCTAAAAAAACACAGAAAAAACTAAACGAAAAATGAAATTAACGCAGGTGCCACACCATGACTGGCGAGAAAGAGCAACGTAACCTAATTACCATCGATGTACACAGAGGAGACACTCTCTACGATGGAATTGTTTTAATGAATGTTGCTCATAGATAGCACTCAACTTGGCTGCGTCCGCTCGGAAATTGCATACCATGCCCTCGTGTTTTACGATGTGGACCATCTCTAGTACTGTCCTAGCAAAATTATTGGTCTCACGGGCAAGGACTTTGACGTTTTCAAGATCAAAGTGGTGTTTTTCGCTATTTCGATGGTGATACAGCGCTGTAACTTCTTTTTGGTCGTATTTGTGTCCATTTAGTCGTTTATACAGTAATCGTTTGGTTTGCCCTATGTAACTTGTATCACAATCGTTGCAATTTGATTTTATAGACAACGCACAGTGCAGTGAGAAAAACGCTCCAAAATCGCTTTAGGCAGCATTACTTGGCAAATCATCGAGACATTTAAAAACTGAAAAAAACACCTTTTTTCTTTTGTGGAAAGGAAGAGATTGCCTTTTCAAATTCTTACGCAACTTAATTTTTGACCGAGAAATCCTGCCCTGAATAATTTTCCACAGGGGCAGCATTTCTCGGTCAAAAATTGAGATACGTAAGAACTTAAAAAAAAAACAATCTCTTCCTATCCACGAAAGAAAAATGTGTTTTTTTTTTCAGTTTTTAAATAACTCGATAATTTGCTGAGTAAAGCTGCCGAAAGCGATTTTGGCGCTTTTTTTTCACTGCACTGTGCAACGCTTGACTCTTTGTTGGAAAAAAATGTTAGACTTTATGCGAGACCAAAAAAATTACAAATTGTTGAAATTTGTATGCACAACCGTAAAATTAAAATACTTCAACATGGCAGCTAAGTTTTCAGAGAGAAGAGGGGTGTAAGGTAAACTAGTGACTTTCGATCGATCGATTTTGGGTTTGGGCATGATCTGCGGGCCGATCATTTACTTAATCGCTAAACCGATCGTTAAAACTGTCTACGAGTGATGCTATTGGTCGAAAATTGTAAAACTTGGCTGTTGCAATGGTAACCATCGTCACGAGTCTCTTTATATTAAGGCTATTCATGAGTAACCTTTAAAAAACGGACGCTATAACGATGGTTACCATAGCAACGGCTAAGTTTTACAATATTCGACCAATAGCATCACTCGTAGACAGTTTTAACGATCGGTTTAACGATGAAGTAAATGATCGGCCCACTGAGCCAAGGGCGGATACAGGGAATTGTCTTTCTCTCTCTCCATTTGAAACCGTGCGTTAGAAAAGGACAGAAGAGGGGGCCAAAGTCACGTGGTGGCCCCCTCTGCTATCATTTTCTAACACTTAAGTTCAAATGGAAGGAGAGAGAGAACGACAATTCACTGTATCCGCCCATGCACTGAGCCCTTTTATTACAACTAATCAAGACACGTTTGAAAATTGTATCAATTAAGTCAGGAGGTTAGCAATTTTCCAACAGCAAACTCTTTTCAGCATCTTTCTTAAATAATGAATCAGTAAAACCGATAACTTTGCGAGCTAAGTTCTCAACAGCGTTCTTTTTAAACAAAAACGGTTGAACTGATGCATAGTTTAAATAACGTCCAGACGCACCAGCCTTCTGAAACCATTTTAGTTCAAAAGTGTTGCCGATTTTTTAACTTACTCTTATCCAAAAAATTAATGCGTTCATTCTCTTCAACCTCCAAAGTAAACTGAATAGAGTACTCATTGGTTCCTGCTCAAACGGGAAAAAATAACGTTCTTGTGAAACAATGGCTTGATAACAATTACAGCTCGAAAAATTTGGCTGAAAGTTTAAAAGTTGGAACTGCTGGTGTTTCTAAAAAAATTTTTTTTTGATGTTTTCCAAAAGTTTGGCTTGCCTTGAGGGGTGGAGGAGAGTTTTGAGCCCAACATGTATTTTCGTTGCTTTATTGGTTGTTATCAATATCATCTATACATCATATCGGAGCCCGGACGATTTTGAGGTTCGGAGATATGGTCGGGATTTTACACGGGCGCTTATGGGAGTTACCCAGTTTTTTGAGATTTTGAGCCTTTTCCCGATCGAAAATCGATTTTTTTTTTCTGAACTTAAGTTGTTTCTCTTGATTTGCTGAACAATTTCAAAAAAAAAAAAAAAAAAAAATCGGAAAAAAAGTTGAAAAAAATTCATTCTTGTTTTTTTTAAACTGTTCAGCTTGAAAAGAGGAACGAGAATTCACCAGTAAAACAAATCGATTTTCGATCGGGAAATAGCTCAAAATCTCAAAAAACCAGGTAACTCCGAGCGAAGAGAGAGAGCGCCCGTGTAAAATCCCTACCACAGTGACCTAACCTCAAAACCGTGCAGATTCCGATATGGTCTATAGCAGATATTGTTGTTTTGTGATTTGTTGATTTTCATCCCGGACATAAATGCCTCAATGAGACTAGTGCAAGCCGGAAAGCGAGGAACAGACAGAGAGAGAGAGAGAGAGAGAGAGAGAGAGAGAGAGAGAGAGAGAGAGAGAGAGAGAGAGAGAGAGAGAGAGAGAGAGAGAGAGAGAGAGAGAGAGAGAGAGAGAGAGAGAGAGAAGAGAGAGAGAGAGAGAGAGAGAGAGAGAGAGAGAGAGAGAGAGAGAGAGAGAGAGAGAGAGAGAGAGAGAGAGAGAAGGAAAGGAAAGGAAAGGAAAGGAAGAAAGAATTATTATTGAAATTAAAATGAGCAACAGAAAATTATGAGTTAATTTAAACTTAATCGCTTAAGTTTGATAGACGTCTCCAGAAAAGGAGAGTCAGACCAGCCAGCCCCGCAACAATAACTGGAAACTGGAACTATGCTGTTAATTCATCTAATCTATAGAAAGCTTTTCCACGTTAGAAAGTTTCCAGCTCCATCAGGAAACTAACCCCCTCCTCTCACCCACCAATCCCGCGAAGAAGTCTCTCAGATTAGCTGGCGGCGAATCATATGTACAGCTGGATTGCAGCGATTTCAACATTTGTTTTTGATACTTCTTAACGAATGCGCTTTTGTCCCATGAAATTGTACTTGCTGTTCTACTTGTGACTCCCATGCAGTGGCAACTCGTGCGATTTGGCAACCGTGCAATTTTTCCATTTAAACCTAGGTAAAAGAATCGATTTTTGAGGAGGTTGACAGCCTCTGGTAGAATCGATTATTTTACTTAGGTTTAAATGAGAGGAGGACTCTGTTGCCAAATTTCACGAGCCGCCACTGCTCCCATGAAGTTTCAATCCTTTAAAAAAAAAAAAAAAAAAAAAAAAAAGATAGTAGACAAATGAGGCAGACAATTTTCAGTCATTCATTCAACTTTTTATAAAATGATATTTAAAAAAACACTAAGACTGTATCATAAATTATCATGAACTCTGCGTACTTTACGTAGGGTCCGTTTTCTTCAACTCGAGGAGCTGTATAATGAACAACTATGAATACAGCCCTAATTAAACTCACGCAAAAATGTAGGTCAAAGTGTTGTTTATTCATCAACGAGTGCGATGCATTAGAATAAATGTTGTTTTTTCCCTCGATTTAAAAGTTGGGAGAGAGAGAAAAAAAATGAGAACGAGGAGGAAAAGGAGAAGAAAAAATAGTTTTCGGGTGTTTCGGAAAAATAACCAGAGGAAGATGGTGAATGAGGGTCACGCTAGGGTTGGGGGTGGAAGGTTGGGGGTTGAGGGTTGCGGGAGAAATGAAAGCATCTCGAGAAACACGTATTACCCTGCAATTTTATACCCCGCGCGCGATTGCACCAATCGCTTCCACTCGTGCCAACCTCTCGCCGCACAGTGGTTCGAACATCGAATTTCCGGGACATAATTTTACGAATAGAAATCAAGATTATGAAAATTAAATATCAAGATAACTTAAAAATGTGTGAAGTCATACATTTCAGAGCTTAAAATGAGTCAAACTACATGCTTTTTCAAGAAAATGTCACATCTGTAAAATGTTTTTGAAAGCGAAAACCAACATGATTCTTGTCCGGGAAAATGCATGCCTCGGACCAGTGTGTGCCGACCGCGGCCGTACGATGACGATGCTCAACCTTTTATTAAGCGTTGCCGCAGGTCAGTTCAAATTTAGTTGACAGTAATGAGAAAAAAATTACATTTTGAAGTAATAATGAATAATTAACTAAAACTATTCTCATAATTTTCATGTTATTCCTATAACATGGTTCGTGGCGCCTTAAGAAGTCCTAGAAACTAGAACTAAGTTGATTCACAGGTGTTACTGTGATTAGAATTAAATTTAAAAATTTCGCATTTAAGTCATCGATTTAATCTGGTTATTTGACGTATTTTTCCTTTTTCTAAATTTAAACTTCTTAATTCCTCCTTAAATCATTAATTGTTGACAGTACTTGCCTCACTAGAAATGTGGGCGATTCGGCTAATTAGAGCATCCCTTTGATACTTGAGATCTAATGCGGGTTCTATATTGACTCCTATTAACGCTGGTCCTTTGAACTTGCTTGCACAGAGTGAAGATTTTGCCCGAGTTTGATTCATACTGATACCGTTATGAAGGGCTCTCTCAAATGAGTCATTAGATATCGCGATAGACCGGATAGAGCTCTTTGAGTTATTTTTGACTGTTGCGATGGATTTGAGAACAATAGTTTAGCTCACCGGGTTAATTATTCGGACTGTTTTTGAATGATAGAATAGGAGAGCCATTAGGATTGGAATAGTGATGAGGTATTTTTGAGGTTAGGTGTTTCTGAGTTTGGAATCGAGGATTTAAGCCTTTTGCATGATGATATGTTTCTTGGAGATATTTTGTTGTTTTTAAGCTGTGAGCTGTCCCAAGAATGATTGGACTTGACAACTGTAGGTCTGTTAAAAACATTAGCTTCCATCCTCAGATAGGGCGTTCTGATTGGTTAGGAGCAGTAAGAAGCTGATGTTTTCATAAAAACCGTACAAGTGTCAAATCCAATGTTTTCTGGGACAAGCTATAGCTTTGTCAGTTGGATATGTTCTAATTGAATGCCTAGAGGGGAATTGCGAATGAATAGACTTTCGTGCTTGAAGCGAAGCCGGAAGTGCAGGTTACAACTGTTTTAATTCTAACACTTGTTCCTTATCCAGTTATATGTGGCTTTGGATGGCGGCACTTTGCGTCCAACGAGAATCAAAATAAGGCTCCTATAGACACTGTTTCTCTTACATTCCTCGTCTTTTAGAACTGTTTTTTGCATAATTCACGCAATACTTTGTTAGGGACCCTATTTTCATTACTTTTAAATTTACATTTTTAAGGTTCCCTCCCCTCAACGCCATCTTGAATTGCTTCTACATATTAAGACTCGACGCTTTAAAAAATATCTTCAACACTTCAAACTGTAGACTTCCTCCGATGAAAAGGGATGAAAAAGTACTATCGTCCGTTTACGTTGCTTTAACCAATAACTCAAAAATCTAAAAAATCAGTCAATGGCGGATTCCACGGTAAGGGAGTTTTACTTGTCGCCGGAGAATTACATTAAAATGCATCATTGAAACATTTACTGTTATAGCAAACAAATAAATGTTTCGGTGGCAGACATTTGTTTCTGCAAAGGACATGGCACAATCCTTATGGGAACTGGCTTACCGCTAAATGTTTTTTAAGAAGTATAAATCGACAGATTATCACTTGAAAAGAAAAAGTTCTCACGGCACCAAAGTGATCCCATGTCCAGTTTTTTAGCTATTAAAGCTCAAAGACGAGAACTACTTCTCTCGTGCGTCGGCGCGCAATGATGAAGTAGTGCCGGCCGCCTCACAACTCGGCTCAACGTAGAATGTGGTCGGCCTCGGCCCATTTCGATCATTCATTCACCCGCTCGACTACCTGCCGAAGTCTCTCTTTCTATTCCACTGCTCGTCTCTCTCTCCCTCTCCCTCAATGCGATCGGAAAAGTGTTTCTGTTTACATTCCGTAATCGGTATCCTCAAAGGAGAGGGGAGGTTGAAGCTGGAGTATCAACAACTTCGGTATCTTAAAGCGTCCGAGGCGCCACGCGCGACTACTCATTACGAGAGATATGACAATAAACTAATGTGACCGAAAGAATTCGGAAGGAGCAAGAAAAGCCGAGAAATGTATAAACACGGAAACGGCCGAATTGTTTTTGCTCGTCTCTTGGAACCCAAACGTGCTCGGGTGGGGAAAGAATAGCGTTCGGGGTGCGGGTGAGGGAGAGGGAGAGAGAGACCAGAGACGAGCAGTGGAATAGAAAGAGAGACTTCGGCAGGTAGTCGAGCCGGTGAATCATGATCTAAGTAAACAGGTCGGTCCGTCCCGACCGGAAACGGGGTTGAGTGTGCCATCGCGTATATTTCGACTACCAATATGGCGGGGTAGAGTGTGGTCGGCCCATTTCGATCATTCATTTACCCCATGATCTAAGTAAACAGGTCGGTCCGATAGCGATTCACCGGAAACGCCAACCCCTATATTTGCACTACGGCAGCTTTGCCCAAGAGGCGATTTTTTTAACATTGAAGCTTATGGAGAAATGCCGACTAGTTCTCGTTAAATCCGAATTTCTCTCTTATGGTTGATCAAAACGTCCAATATGTGACTGAATCTTGTTCACTAGGATACAAGGAAGATTTTCATGCCTATTAACATTATGTTACTGCACTTGGGACGAAATACGTAGCTTTGCCCCAATGAGAATTTCTTTATAATGGGGGCTTATGGAGAAATACCAACTAACTGTCGTTTATTACGACTTTCTCGCTTATGATTGATCAAAACGTCCATTATGTGACTGAATCTTGTTCACTAGGATTTAAGGAAGATTTTCATGCCACTTAACATTATATTATTATCTTATAACGTAATACACCAGCTTTGGGAAAAATGAGAATGGGGGCGCAAAGCCGACTAGCTGTCGTTTAATACAAATTGTTCTCTTACGATTGATCAAAACGTCCCATAAGTGACTGAAACTTGTTCACTAGGATATAAGGAATATTTTCATGCCACTCAACATTATATTTTAACTTTTATAACGTAATATATAAGCTTTGGGCAAATGGGCAAATGAGAATTTGACAACGGCTCGACGCTGTGATATCGTCACTCATTATTTTACACAAAGCACACATTATTGAACAATAAAACAGAGCCAAAAGGCATGCAATTCTTTCTAGAACCATTCTAGAACCTTAATAAACAAGTTTCAGTCATTTATCGAACATTTTGATCAACTATATGAGGAAAATTACATTTCGAAGACAGTCTGTCAGCGTTTTTGTTTACTCCGCCATATTGGTAGTCAAAATATACGCGATGGCACACTCAACCCCGTTTCCGGTCGGGACGGACCGACCTGTTTACTTAGATCATGATTCACCCGCTCGACTACCTGCCGAAGTCTCTCTTTCTATTCCACTGCTCGTCTCTGGTCTCTCTCTCCCTCTCCCTCACCCGCACCCCGAACGCTATTCTTTCCCCACCCGAGCACGTTTGGGTTCCAAGAGACGAGCAAAAACAATTCGGCCGTTTCCGTGTTTATACATTTCTCGGCTTTTCTTGCTCCTTCCGAATTCTTTCGGTCACATTAGTTTATTGTCATATCTCTCGTAATGAGTAGTCGCGCGTGGCGCCTCGGACGCTTTAAGATACCGAAGTTGTTGATACTCCAGCTTCAACCTCCCCTCTCCCTTGAGGATACCGATTACGGAATGTAAACAGAAACACTTTTCCGATTCCGATCGCATTGAGGGAGAGGGAGAGAGAGACGAGCAGTGGAATAGAAAGAGAGACTTCGGCAGGTAGTCGAGCGGGTGAATGAATGATCGAAATGGGCCGAGGCCGACCACATTCTACGTTGAGCCGAGTTGTGAGGCGGCCGGCACTACTTCATCATTGCGCGTCGACGCACGAGAGAAGTAGTTCCCGTCTTTGAGCTTTAATAGCTAAAAAACTGGACATGGGATCACTTTGGTGCCGTGAGAACTTTTTCTTTTTAAGTGATAATCTGTCGATTTATAATACTTAAAAAACATTTAGCGGTAAGCCAGTTCCCATAAGGATTGTGCCATGTCCTTCAAACAATGAAGGACTATGATTACTTCCATGGTAAGAAAACCTTTCGACCCTCAATATCTGTAATAATAACTCAACTATTTCATCAATTCACAGTCTATTCTTGATCAAATTGGCAGAAACCGAAGTCCTTCACCAAATAGGGCTCTTGCAAACTTTTGCTATAGGGGATTGAAGAGTTGATTCTTGCATAAAAACCTGTAAAAATGACGATGAGTACACTTAAAACTCACGAAATTCACTCTCAGAATCGGGCTTCATGGTGGAGAGACGCAGGTATCATGGGAGATTCCTATCTAAATTGAGACATATCTCTATGTTCCCGTAGAGAAAGTGATATAATAGATAGGAATCTCCCATGATTCCTGCGTCGAAGCGCCATCACCATTTTCTCGTTATAGCAGTTATGTGAGTTTATTACTGAATTTTAGACTTTCTTAGTGCGATTTTAATGATTTCCACTGGTTTTACCATCAGATTGGACTATTTATTTGCTTATAGCAAAAGTTTGCTAGAGCCCCATTATGCTTTTGTTTGCTATAGATTACATTTTTTAAAAGTTCCCTTTAAGCAATCCTCTTTATCTTTCCTCAAAAGACAGAATAGAATGACGAAGAAAAAAACCTGATCAAAATATTGGGTGCACTTGAAATCCTTGGCGAAGCAGGATTCTAACGTAAGAGGTTAAAGCTATCCAAAATGCGAGTTGCCTCATCAGGGAAAACATAAATCAAAGTCGGAGGGAACGGTAGTAACATAAAATGCTCGAGAGCAAAGCGATAGTCCATCGCCTCAGTGGGAGAGGAAACAGGGGAACAAGGAAAGAGCTAGGGTAATGGATATATTTCGAAAATACACTTTCATACACTATACTCCATACTTCGCTTGATATTTTCCT
>VMOF01000388.1:64271835-64289479 GCA_011764245.1 Trialeurodes vaporariorum
ACTTTTGGACAGAAAAATGGAAAAAACCCAATTTGCGCAAATTTGCGCAAAAAAAAGCGACACATCCCCAAAAACTAGAGGCTTTGAGGAATCATTTTCCGCAAAAAAACCCAGATATGGTTTTTGATGTATTTTAGAAAAGTCCTTTTGAAGTTAGCGATTTCGAAAAATTTAGGTGTTTTTAAGGGGTCATCTTTATGATACCTTATGACACTTTCCAAAATGAGTTGAAAATGTTCTAACTGCAGAAATGAGCGTTACTTACCTTCAATGAAACGATCCATGTCCAAAAATTGGCCACCACTAAGATTTCGGCTCGTATTACATGCTTATAGAGAAGGTTGAACAGCACTGAGGTTAGCCGCGACGATGTACGATTCTCGTTACATAAACTTTGGGCCGTAGTTTTGCTGCCCAAATCATTGTTTACCTTTTCATCTGCGACTGTTTTGTGATCAGTAGACTCTCCTGAACATCGTACAACGGTCAAAAATCACCAACTTGAAAGTCGATTTTTGAGGGTTTTTACCATTGATCGAAGTACTGTGCGCCGCGGTGCCGAGCAAAAAAAAAAAAAAAAAAAAAAAAAAAAAAAAAAAAAAAAAAAAAAAGGGATAGGCAACCGAGCCGAACACGGCTGCACGGAAGACGTGAAATATTGGCCGAAAGGGGAAACGGTGGCGTTTCCTCCATAGGCAGGAGGAGGGGATGTGTGCTTTAAGTGTGTGAGGGGGGGCCCGGGGGGCGATGAAGGCGGGGTTAGCGAGAGTGAGTAATTTAACTTTTGATTACAATAAACGGTTTTCTATTGGCGGGAAGCCAGTTTCGTCCCTCCCCGTCCATACCTTTCGATTCCATTCATCTTTTCTCAAGGCTAGATGTATGAGTTTTTATCACTCGCTTGATTTGCTGATTCCGGAAAATTTCATGGATCGCCTCTCCCCCCCTTTCTCTCTCTCTTCCTCTCCCCATCTTATATCCTCCACTCGAATGCTCCAAGCTCTCCGATCACGGAGCAAACGAAGTATGATTCAAAAAAGCGAGTCCTCTGAAGCACGTGGTTTATTGTACACGGAACGTAAAATATGGATTCATGGAGCGTGAGGTTAGGACTTGGATGTGGGTCTTCTGCAGAGACAAATAGAGACGGGGCACTACGTTAAAATACATAGGGGAGATTTGAGGTACACTGAATTTTCGGGGATTCAACAGAATAACATGTAAAACATCAGTTAACACCTTTTGATGTCGCATGGTGTTGAACGGTGACATTTGGAAAACACGGGGGGGGTGGGAAGTGAGAAGGAGGGTGCTCACCATTCAACACCATGCGACGTTCACTGTTGTTTTGTTGAATCCGCGAGAATTCAGATTTCAGAGTGCCTCTGCTGCAGCCAGTTAGTGCTCCGTCTCTATTTGTCTCTGGTCTTCTGCAAGCTTTAGCTACTACAATGTATAAGAACCTTCAAAGTCCGCTTATAATGTCGTAAATGCATTTTTAAAAGTCGAAGATTCAAGCATTGCGCTTGCAGTGTCTGTACTATATCAAACAAGTAACCACTAGTGGCCATCAGGTTCAGTCATTGAACGCGGAACTGCGCGAATCGCAACTTCTTAAGTTGAGAGCTACCTTAGATATTACAAAGGACCCGGCACACTTCTTATGGGTAATGGTCCCTTGCCAAAAGTTGATTTTTTTTTTTTACATGGATTGACGCCTTTCCTCTATCTGAGCAAAAGTTCGAGGAATCAGAAAGTTTCACCGTACCGTTTTCGCTTAATTTAAGCTCAAAGTTGAAAAATAACGATAGGAATCGGCACTAATTAAGTAGTACTAGTACTAAGTGCGTTTCTCGGAAAAGGGTGGGTGATCGGCGTGTCTATCCCTCATAAAACAATACTATTGTTCACACTCGGACCGCACGCACGTGTAGTGTCCGTTCCCCTCACCTTCCCCTCCGCTCAAGAGCCTCATCATAGCTCCGACTTTCTTCCACTAAATTTTTCTTTCTTTCTCTCTCCCTCTATCAGACTGTAACCCTTCTTCGAAACCTACCTAAATCGCTCCTCCCGATTGTAAACAAATACGTTCGAGTTTTTGCTCTGTTGACTTATCAAGTTGAATCAAAGTGTGTGGATTGGTAGGGGTGGGGAACGGACACTATATGTGAGATTCGAGTGCGAACAATAGTATTGTTTTAATAGTATTGTTTTATGAGGCGAAGGACAGACACGCCGATCACCCCTCCTTTTCCGAGAAACGTACTTCTTACTAATATCGATTCCTTGTTATTTTTCAACTTTGAGCTTAAATTTAGCGAAAACGGTACGGCGAAACTTTTAGGGGAGGTGAGGACTTTTGCTCACCTCGACGAGCGGCTTTGATCCATGTAAAAAAACAAAAACAAAACAAAAAAACAAAAAAACAAAAAAAAACAAAACAAAAAACAAAAAAAAACCAACTTTCGGAAAGGGGCTATTTCCCATAAGGAATCTTCACCTGAACCGAATAATAAAATGTGCTTTATGGTATAATGTATTTGAGCGACTGAGCGTCTCTCGCCCAAAAGAAACGGGGGACGGATAGACTGGTAGAATTTACCATTTACATATCTGATTTTGGAGTCTGCCATCAAGTATGGTAAATGTATCCATTATGGTAAATGCAACGTACCTTTTGGTGAAATTTACCAACGGGTTATCTTAATTTACCACAAGATACGTTGCATTTACCATATGATGGTAACCAGACTTGGTTGCAGACTCGAAAATCATAGGTAAATTCTACCAGTCTTTTTTTCCCCATGTAGGTTCGCGGGTTCGCCCTTGACGGCACCCAAAGAAAACGCATCCTAGCTCCACTACAGCGGCGGCTCGTGCAATTTGGCAACAATGTTTCCCCTCCATTTGATTCAATGTAATACAATCGATTCTATAGTGAAGCAGCGCTTCACCTGCAATCGATTGTTTTACATAGATTCAAATGGAGGGAAAGCACAGTTGCCACATCGCACGAGCTGCCGCTGCTCCACTGCGCCATTGGAGTTACACTAAAAATGTCAGTCTTCAAGAATCGCCTGCTCATTGAAACGCATTTTACTGATGCCCTTGGCTCGTCCACTATACAAATGTTATTTCGGTCCCCTAACACACACAGTCACACACACATTCATCGTCAGCCCTCAGAATCAACACTATCGCTATATTTATCTATAATGGAAATCTCGCTCCTCGGATGGAATGGTGCGTGGAAAGAGAGTCATTTGCAAATGTCATTGTTTCCATAATGTTCTCCACTGCGCTGTAAATTGACTGTGTGAGTGGGGGGAGGGAGGGGGGGAGGGAGGGGAGAGACTAAGTCTGAACTGAACACATAACGCACGAGCACGTGTGTAGTCGCATATAATACAGTGCGCAAGTGTATGGAGTGAAGAGGCCGTGACACGACGCAAGAGATAAAACAGTGCCTTATTTAAATAGGACGCGTCACGGCCTTTAAAGGGACACCGTTTAATGGACCGTAATAATAATAACAGAGCACGGAAAGGATTTCAGAATCCTCGCGACCAAATAAATACCCGATGATATTAAAGCCAAAACACGAGGGAAGAAGAGGAAGTCGGCGCACAGTCTCGCAAACTTGTCCTGTTTGCCTGAAGATATACGAGGGCTGTTCGGGAAGTTATTACCCCTTCTATGGGGCTTTCGCAAACTTTTGCCGTAGGGGACTGAAGAGTTGATTCTTGCATAAAAACCTTTAAAAATGACGATGTTTAGACTGAACAATCACGAAATTCACTCTTAGAATCGGGCTAAATGGTGGAGAGACGCAGGTAGCAGGGCTGCCGTTTTGCGTATAATCAATGCTATTTTTCAATTCACCGATGATTCCACCGGTTGAGAAAAGATTACACAGTTCAGTTCAGTGCATGGCCGTAATAAACTAAAATACTCGCATCTGTAATCTTTTCTCAACCGGTGGAATCGTCGATGACTTTATAAAACTTGCGGATATTTTAATTAATCAACGGAGTTTCCATCGATTAAAGAAAGATTATAGATCACAGTATTTTCGTGCATTACAGTCAGACACTAAACTGAACTGTGTAATCTTTTTTCAACCGGTGGAATCATCGGTGAGTAGAAAAATAGCATTGATTATACGCAAAACGGCAGCCCTGGCAGGTAGAGCTCGTTTCAGAAGTGTAGGCGGACCTAAATTATAATCTTTGGCGAATCTTAAAATTTAATTCCTTTAAAATAAAACCAAACTTGCCTCTGACTTTGTTCTTTTCCGTTTAAAGTTTTCCTCGTTGAAAAGTGAACACTCAAATTCATTTTCATTCATTTTCATCGGATAATATCAGAAATAATGTTGACAAATTCCAAAGATTATCGGTCTAGGTCCGCCTACACTTCTGAAACTACCTCTATCATGGGAGATTCCTATCTAAATTCAGACATATCTTTGTGTTTCCGTGGGAAAAGTAACACATTAGACAGGAATCTCGCATGAAACGTGCTTACAGCTCCTTCATTACAATCTTGCCGTTACAGCTGTTTTTTGAGTTTATTACTGAATTTTAGACCGTTTTAGTGAGATTTTCGTTATTTTCGCCGGTTTTTACATCAGATTTCACCGCCATTACAAACTTGCCGTCAAAGCAGTTATGTGAATTTATTTCTGAATTTTAGACTCTCCTTCTTTGATTTCCGTGATTTTCGCTGGTTTTTACATCGCATTGAACTATTCATTTGCTCACAGCAAGAGTTTGCAAGAGGCCCATTGGCGAATTCAGGAATCTGTCCTTCTCTTGATCTTCTCCCGTTCGAACGTATGTGTTAGAAAAGGACATATAGAGGACAGTCACGTGATTTTTGCTCCCGCTTTTATTTTTTTCTAACATATGCATTCAAATGGCCAGACAGAGGGAGGGAGAGAGAGGGAGAGAGAGAGATAGGGAGAGAGAGAGAGAGAGAGAGAGAGAGAGAGAGGAGAGAGAGACCCCTTCCTCATAACTCAGTGAATTAAGGTAATTCAAGGCAAATCTTTTCCAGATTTTAATCCGAAAGATAGCGCCACTTTAGTCGCTTTTGGGAAGTCGTGTTTTTGGCCTTTTAATTTGAAAACAAAGAAAAAACGCAAAATTTAAGAACGTCAGCACCTGTGAAATTTTATACGGATTTTTGAGCCCAAAACAAGCAAAATTGGTTGAGAATCAAAGCCGTACATTATGAAATTCATTCCGCCTTAAGCTTATAGTGAGTGCGAGTGAGCGCTGGAGATAGTATGTTTATAAACATACTATCTAGATAAATCTACTTCACTCGCACTCATTGCGACTTATGAAAATTTACGTATTTTATAATTTCCGGCTTTATTTTCGAGTGTTTAACAGTCAAAATAAGTATGAAAGTCAAAAGAGTAAGATTAGAACAAAAGCTCCTTCAAAAGTATAGGTTATGCAACGCGGTTAACTCTCAGCCACTGTCAATTGTTTCGTCGATTCGGCAAGTATGCAAAGTTGTTCTCTCAATCGTTGAACATTCTCAAAGGTAATCTCACTTTATGGGAAGCTCCCCAAAGCCGGATTGGAAGTTGGTTTTTGAAACTTTGGAACAGCCAATTAGCGCGAGTTATAATCATGCACCTGCGGAGGTATGAGTTTTCTACCGAAGCTCTCCTGCACGCTTTAATGTCACAATCACAGGTATCCACATTACCCGAGATTCCTCCTCGTAGGATAATAAACACAAGCAAGTTTCGACTCAAGCATTATGTTTATTGCACAAAAACTGCTTTACGATTTTAACTCCCGAATCATGCGCCGCAATAATGATTCCTCCCGGCGCGGTTTTTCCAGTGGCGGATCCAGAAATTTATATTTCCTCTCTATACCCATTAAAATCAATGCGCTAGAAAAAGATAAAGATAGGAGATGGTGGTCCTTCTTTCTATCCTTTTCTAACTCGTGCGTTTAAATGGGGCACAGGAATAGCAAGAGAGAGAAGGGAAGGTTAGATTACGGAAAATAAGATGAATATCCATTCATGTTCTTCTCCCGGGAATTTAACGAGTTTTCTCTCTACGATTGGATTTCGAATATTCCGCAAACAACTTGCCATTTGCACTGCAACGCTACCCCTTTCTCAATTTCGACTTGACTTACCCTCAATACTTAACCGTCATTATCCGTGTTATCCGGAAATTTGGCTGTAGGAAGCTTCTGCTATAGAAGAATCAAGTGTCTGCTTCCATGAAAAACCAGGAAAAATAACGACTTAGATACTGGTAACTTCAAAAATCCACTCGTTAACCCGGTAAAAACCTCTGAATAAGAATAAGCAACCGTAATGAACAATGGTAACGATCCGCGGGTACGGAATGATTTCTTTTTAAATAGTTACTGTAGTTTTCTTGGATTTTATTCATTGGCATCCCTTAACTGAACACGGGATTTGTTTTTGTTTTTGTTT
Organism: Trialeurodes vaporariorum; assembly: GCA_011764245.1. NCBI lineage: Eukaryota > Metazoa > Arthropoda > Insecta > Hemiptera > Aleyrodidae > Trialeurodes > Trialeurodes vaporariorum. The sequence continues at coordinate 64,278,313 of VMOF01000388.1, forward strand.
TTTTTTTTTTTTTTTTTTTAACAAATCATGGATTTTTCAATTCAAGAGGTTGTCAAATATATGGGAAAATTTGTTTTAAAAAAAAAAGCAAACAAAAATTCAAAACAAAACAAAATCAGCCGGTCTTCCGGTCACAGTACTTATTTTTTACTTATAATTAATTAACGGAGTCTCCACCGATTGAGGAAAGATAACAGATCTGAGTGTTTCCTTGCAGTACAGTCATTCACTGAACTGAACTGTGTAATCTTCCCTCAACCGGTGGAATCATCGGTGAATTAAAAAATGTGATTAATTATACGCAAAACGGCAGCTCTGCTGGACAGTTACGAGAGCAAATAACTCGGGTGTGCATTGGAAAGGTTAAAAATTGTAGGCCGGTTAAAAACTACTGTGTTCCAGTTTCGGCGGGAAACACCTTTCGTTGACTGCTAGGAAATAAACAGAATATGAGAATGTAATCCAATTAACTCCAACATAAACTTCAAAACAACGATTCTTTCAAAATAAAAATCGTTTGATGGATCGACACAACCCGGCGGTTTTTATCGTCACCCCGGTTCTACGAGTGCTTTAAACGTCTTCTCAGCATTTTTACGATGCGGTTTAGCGAGGGGATCTTGCACGTCTCTCTTGTTCCTTTATAGACGTAATCAAAATACTAAATAATCTTAGCTGAAACAAGCGGAGACTTACGATGCCAAAGATCATTGTACATTTACGAATGGCCTAGTGTTTTAAAAAAACGGACTGTCATTGAAGTGTTACTACACTGAAAAAAAAAAAAAAGCTATCATAATACCAGATTCTAGTCATATTACCAGAACCACAACAGTATGTGAACGACAGAAAGTCTAGTACTTTGACCAGAAGATGCTGGTGTTAATACCAGAATATGTTTATAGAACTAGAATTTCCTAGAAAATTTTCAAGAAAATGGTACAAACACTAGAATTCTGGTAAATTTTTCTATCCGTCAAGTAGGTTCACAAATTGTCAAAACCCCTGGGAATCTTTTTATTCTGTGTACTTCTTTTGACCCGCGATCCATAGTACTATACATAAACTAATATATAAAATGTCCTTTATCGGGATTTGTGATAACCTTTAGCCTTTTTACTTCTTTCATATTGAACAACCAAAGTCTATTAAAAAAAAACATAAACAAATTCAAAAATTTTCCAAAAGATTGTCCGCTTTCAATCTAATACTTGTATTAACCTAAAACATATCCAGGGGGGTGGGAGAAAAATAAGGAGTTGACAGACATTATTTAATTCGCCGACTGCTCTTGGTTCCCTTTCAGAAATCACAAGGGGAGGTCGCCGACTTGTCACACTCGATTTTGTTCAAATTTCGCAGAGAGGTAGTTCATATGAAAATATTAGACCCGTGTTTCAGCGTTTCTTCCAATGGCCCTTTAAAGCCCCGAAATTTAAAGTTGAAAATTCGACTTTTTGAGCCGATTTTCGTCTCTTGCCGATTCTCGCTCTTTAGTCCGGATCTTTCCGCCCGTCACTCATCGCAGCGGGTGTAGCTTACTGGCTACGTGCTCGCCTAGCACCCGGTGAACCCAGGTTCGGTCCCAGCCGCAGCTCACTATTTTTTGCACTGTTTTTCTTCCCCATTTCATGGAGCAAATTAATTGCGTAAGATACTTTCCATTTTTAAGGTATCAGTTTGCATCGCAACAAACTGATAAAAATTTCGAGACTTATGTCATGCCAGATTTTAAAGATGAGACAGCTACACTGGCAGTATCAGGCCATTCGCGTCGTTACCACGTTGCCGCGTATTTAACGGTAGTTTTCGAGTTTTTGTTCTTGGTTATGGAAACTAATGAGAGCACACAGTCAATTTTTGAACACTCCGCGCGAACGTTTGTCCTAAAAGTTGTCCCTTTTTTGAAAAGTCCGAACTTTTTAGACCGATCAGAATCTTTTCATTGTGCATAGAATATTTTCGCACAAAAAAAAAACGTCCGTTACATCTTGTGGGTTATAATATTCTAAAAGTTTGCTGCTCGTTGCGGTGCAAACTGATACCTTAAAGATGGAAAGTATCTTACGCAATTAATTTGCTCCATGAAATGGGGAAGAAAAACAGTGCAAAAAATAGTGAACTGCGGCTGGGATCGAACCTGGGTTCACTGGGTGCAAGGCGAGGACGTAGCCAGTAGGCTACACCCGCTGCGACGAGAAATGGGCGGAAAGATCCGGACTTAAGAGCGAGAATCGGCAAAAAGACGAAAATCGGCTCAAAAATTCGAATTTCAACTTTAAATTTCGGGGCTTCAAAGGGCCCATTGGAAGAAACGCTGAAACACGGGTCTAATAGTTTCATATGAACTACCTCTCTGCGAAATTTGAACAAAATCGAGTATGACAAGTCGGCGACCTCCCCTTGTCAGTCCAATCATTCGAAAATGTGGATCCGATTCATGACAGGAAACCCTAATGAAAGCAAATTAGATAAAACATTAGTTTGGATTCAATTTTTTCAGTTTTCTTCAAGCAAAAAAACTTTCATAGGATTTTATAGTTTTGAAAAATTGAGTTACGGTATAATTGATTATTATTTTATAATATCGGCTTTGTTCTCGATTTTGAACTTAAAATCAAACTACATCATATGATAAGAGAAGTTTTCGAGGTACGGGCATTTTTCGATTGTATCAAATGAGATCGCAGGGCCTACAGAAATCAAACTCTATCTTACTGAGCTCCGTACTCACAAGTCAAAACTCACAAGTACCTCGCCAATGAATATATTTACAGCGATTTGATTGCTTCTGTCGTGACAGCGCTCACAGCTGTGCTATACTTCCAGAGTTGCCGCTTTCTGCATATTTGATGACATTTTTTAATTCACCAATGACTCCACTGGTTGACCGGAAGATTACACTTATGGCTCAGTTTATGCTTGCAATGCTCCAAATATATCTGTTTGAATTTTAATGAAAATTTGCAAAAAACATTCTGCAACCAGCCTTCTGTAAAATTAACCCCCTAAGGGGGGGGTGTCTGGAGGTCTCCCCCGAAGTAACAAAGGGGGGGGGGGTCCCCAGAATAATTATTTTTATGTGAAAAAGTGTTCGTGGGGTATTTCCTACAGTGTATTTAAAGTTAGTAAGGAAGACTCCACCGGTTGAGAAAAGATTACTGATCAGAGCTTTTTTCATCACAGTCATACACGGAACTGATGTTTGTAATTAGCCAGCCTCGGTGGCTTGGTGGTCAGGACACCTGATGACTGTCAATTCATAGGTCCCGGGTTCGAATCCCAGTAGAGGCATCAAATTTTTCACAGGTCTTGCCGCTCAGACTCCTTTTAAAGTGGGTCCACGACAAAGATTACAGTGGAAATCTGGTTGATTCGAGCGTGGATATTCAAACTCTCCAGTGTCTCCTAACAATAAACTAAAACAAGCAGGGAAAATTCCAACACGCAGGTGTTGGAAAAGCGTGCCACTAAAGTCTGAACAGCTTTAATGCTTTTGCTAGCAATGATAATAATTAGACAGCATTCAACATGGAGCTGATCTCGAGAAAATTGAGTCCAAAGTTGAAGAGCTAGCATTTAAACAAAAACTTGGAATTACTTACGTTTTGATTTCATTCAACTACCGTGTTGTGTTTTTGCATTTCAACACCGGAAAAGTGGAATTTACTATGTAGGAAAGGTACTTAATTTTTAGCGTTTAAAGTGACTTGGTTCCTTTCTTCTTTTTTTTGGCATAATCACGAAAAACGAAACTCTAAGAGAAACCAAACGGCAGAGTTGGTTTACACTGTTGATTATTTTAAAATCCGTTAATCCGGACTTAAGTCCGTTCCCAATTCTATAAAAGGAACCAAGTCGGAGTTGGTTCCTTACGTGACTCGGATTAAGGTTTAACCTAATCAGCCAAAGGAACCAAGTTCTCATTTTATTTCATCATATGGACAATGACATCAATGAGGCTCACCAGCTCACTTTTACCTGGAATTTTGACGGGAAATAGTTGTTATTACAGAAGAAGCACTTGTTGCTTCGAGATTCAGTATTGCTAGCTCTATCAATCAATAACTCAATTTGATCAAAAATGTCACTCGGTTCTTTTGTGACAAGTGCTGTCCAATTGAGCTTGTTTGGTGAGAAATTATGAAAAAAATAAATTTAGATCAGATGTATCTATAAGGAGATGAGTCAAAGGCGTTGTTTTTTTGTGTTTGTTTTTTGTTTTCAAAACTTTGGAGGGCTCTAGCTCAGAAGAGAAACATTTGCAGCACATACTCATGTAGGAAAATAAAGTCTTATACATATGTATGTTGACCCCAAAAATACACTCCATAAGTTTGGCACTCAAGTTTTGAAACACCCTGTTCTTGATATTTTGCTCCCCCCCCCCCCGCCCCTGCACAAAAGACAACATCTTGACCATGCACATTTTTAAAATCACAGTTTGACTGTAGAGATATTTTCTCCCCCCCCCCTTAACGAAAAAGGGGAGAATGGGTCACCTATCTCTGATGTTCGTCGTGCGCGTGCACAGATTGTTCGGCTTTACGACTGCAATTTTGGCTTTCTTTATAATGCTTTTTTTTGGGTTTATTAGTGGATTTTATGACTTTTTGATGCCCCCAAATGTAATTTTCAGACAATTATACATCAGAATCAAAACTCTATAGCACTGTAGCAAAAGTTTGCAAAAAACCCCATTGAAAGCTGAAAAGAGAAAATTATTTGATAAGGCTCGATCTTTTTTACCCACAAAAACTATAGACAATAGATATTTCTAAATCCCTCCCCCTTTTTAAACGGCTTGTTCGGGATAAAAATGAGGTTGCGTTCTTTTGAAGTAAAAAAGTGTCATATTCGGAAAAGCCGTGATTCTAAATAATAAACAGTTTTTTTTTTTTTTTTTTTCCGTTTTAGGTGCTGTCAGCACTTATTGCGATTGTCACGATGTAGATACGTAATATGCATAAATGGAACACTTGCAAATTTCATGAAACAATAATCCTTTAATAACAGAACTAACCATTTCAAGTGCCCTTTACACATCAAGCATTCTAGGGGTATAGATTAGTAGGTGTGGAGGTTTAAGACGTTTGTGGATTTTAATTCCCCCTCTCCCCATTTATTTTCTTGAAAAGTTTTGAAAGTTTACAGTTAAAACTATGCCATTATTCACTATAACGCATTGTCATATTATTTTTTTTTTTTCTGTTGCCGTCGGTCGATACATTTTTCGTGTTGGAAAAGCAAAGTTCCATATGGACCTATAGTTTCCAAAATTTGAAGAAGCTTCCAGTGAAAAATTTTGTACACGCAACGAACTTTTTAGGATAGGTAAAAGTTATTCCAGAGTAAATTCCATAGCCGCAGCGAGGAAGCTGTCCAGGGTGGAAGACACGTGACACCCCCTCTCACTTTTTAGAGCAATTAAAGGAATTTTACCCCTCTCCCCCTGTGTTCTGGATTTTAAACACCTATTTTTCAACAAAACGCCAAAATGTCCTAAAAAATCCCTCGATTCCATCGACGCTCATTGAGGGGCTTTCAATTTGCCGATCCCCCAGAATTTCAAATGTTTCGATGCAAAACCTGTTTAGTGTGACGTCATGAAAAAATTGGTTCCAAACAAATCTCCGTCTCACTCGCTCTCGTGGGTTTTCCCCTACGAAACACACAGTCCAAATTTTCAAATACAAGTGCTAGTAAACAACACGTTCTTTACACTTGTGTTTATCACACCATTGGGTTCCACGTCCCTTATAAAAAATTTTCCCATTGTTTCAAAAATATTTTCCGATTGGATATATATTCCCGCGCTTTATTTCCCATAGAAATAAACGAATTCCATAGAGACAATCGAAATTCGTGTAGATTCAAGCGCGCTGACTGCAGCAACGATAGGTCTCATATTGAAATAAGGCGAAATCATCTATGGTTCTATTATTACAGTTTTACAGCCCTTTTTTCTCATGATAAAATATGAGCCCGCTATCACAAACTTTTTGAAACATCGCGCATCGATGCACAATCACAGTTATATCGAAGAAAGTCCTATGTTTTTCCTTGTCACACTCCAGTTTCTTAAGAGCACAAAAATTTTAGGATATAGGCTCATCAGCACCATCACGGCAAGTGTTGTACCTCGAACAATAGCTTCGATACGAAGAGAAGTTAGAATGATTGAGTGTCATGGCGGTGATACTACCATAAGAACCGTGAGTAAGACAAAGGGCAAAACGTAGAACGTCTTTCGGTATAAATGTGATTGTAAATTTGCTTGTGATCTTTTAGGAATTATGTTACAGTGAAAAGATACTTTAAGGCAAGTGGAATCTAATGGTGCAATAAAATTTGAGAAAACTGTTGGTTAACTAGCATGAATTTGCGTTCGAAAATTTGGATTGGGGGTGATCACGGAGGATCGTTTCGTTTCGGTATCGTTATCGTTATCGTTTGCATTAAATAAAATGGGCTTGCTTCTGCGCAATTCGATCGCGCAGGTGATCCCCTCCTCACCTCTTCCTACTTCAAACGATCGATAAACGACAGCCTCCAACTCATCGCTTCCTTTCGACCGTTTCAATCGTTACGAGAGGCTAAAAACGATTCGATCAGTTGAGCCACCCATAAGGTTGCACGTAAACGATAACGATAACGAAAACGAAACGAAACGATCCTCCGTGATCACCCCCCTGGTAAATCCACGAGAGTGAGCGAGATAGAGCATTTTTTTGGGACTAATTCTGATCGTGACGTCATCACTAAACAGGTATACTTAAGGATATGAATGAGCCTCTCTCTTTTCTATACCCCTCCCGCTCTTCATCAATACCTCGTCGCTTCTTATCGATGTACCCTCGTAAAACAGATGTTGACACTTTTACGATGCGTGTCCTGAACGCTTAATGCACCGTGAAGAAATCTTGAGACCGGTGGAGCCCAAAGGCGAGGGGCAAAGGGGGTTTTCTGTGAAGGGTGTTTCCACCCCCCTCCTGCCTTGGAATTTCGACTCATAGGTTGGCACAAATGACTTAGGTTGCTGGACCTGTAGGAATTCTCGTTTGAAGGAATTCGACTTTGACGCTTAATAACTTATTAAAATTAACAGAAATACCAAAACTTTTACAATTTTAAGAAAATAGACGCCGAGGCCCCCTGGATTGCAGCAAAAAATTAACGATTAATGAAACCAGTTTTAAGAAAATACGTTTTTAATTTTTTCAAACCTTCCCCCAAAAGGGTTTTTTCCCTAAGAAGGCATTTGGGCTTATATATTAGATATGAAAATGAAAACAAGAAGCGCACCGTATATATACGGCACGCTTTAAAAATTTTTCATTTTAACCCAATTGGTCTGTAGGTGGCTGTAGGTTTAGGTTCCTAAAATAAAGTGAACTTAAGCCGAATAAATCTCGGGAGAAAAAAAAAAAAAAAAGTTGGTAATCTTTTTACCAAAGGTGGTCATCGGGGATTAAAAAAAAGTCGTAGGTTATTTACACAAGCGGCAGCTCTGCATTCTTGATACTCCATTTTCTTTCGCTCATCTACCTCTCGAACTCTAATATTTATTTTCTTCAGTCTCATTTTGCGAGACTTTGCGACTTTCCGATACTTCGTTCCATTTTTAATATCTCGCGACGTATCACTCTTTCTCCGAATCATTTATTAATTAATCAATCACAGCCCTGCTACTCCGTCGCTCAGAGAAAAAAACACCCATCTTTTTAATTCTTCGCTTGCCTGGCCTCGGGTTGTAAATTTTTTTTTATAAATTTCTAGTATCACATTTCAGAATTAATTCGCCCCGTTCATACATTTTTCTCTCTCCTTTTTTTTTTTTTTTTTTTTTTTTTTACGTTTTTTCGCTTTCTTTTTTTTTTTTCTCTCTCTCACTTTTTCTTGAGACGACTTTCTCTTTTCGTTTTGCTTTTGCACCTCCCATTTCCAGCGCGCACTTTAATTTTGTTTCATTACGCAAGTCTTTTGTTTATACCAAATAAAAGAAGAACGAATCTCGGAAGCATTCCCCCCCCCTTTTTCACTCTTCTTTCTCTCTTTTATTTGGCACGGAAGTTGCTACATTTCATTTTTATTTTATTTTGTATTATTACCCGCCCTGAGCTTTTTGCTATGTGCTCATTGTGCACATTACCTCCCCATATACACTGACTGGCTCTCATTCTTTTTCTATTTACTGACTTTTTTTCTGGCTTGTAAATTTTTTCTAATAGATCTTTTTTACCCTTCCTATCCCTCTCTCCGCTCTCCATCCCTACTTCTTTTTTCTCCTCTGGAGAAATTCCCCGAAGAATAAAAGGAGCCTTCTATTTCATTTATATTTGATTCGTTAACCTCCCTTTCTTTTCCCTTTTCCCCCTCCCTTTTTTCCCTTCCTATTTTTCTTCTCTTCCGAATGGTTTTGAGTATCATCTTTGTTTTTACAATGCTTTTTATTAACTTTCGCCCTTCTTCAACGTATAGTAATCGTGTGTTCTATTACATTCCTCCTGACGAAATTATTGTTCGCTCATCTTAATTTTGAAATTCCCTGGCCTTTTGCTTTCTACTTCTTGCGTTTTGTTGAATTATTTTTAAATATACAGGGTGTAACAAAACTATATACATTAATTTTCAGGGCGTTTTTTAGAGGTAAAAATAAGACTTTTTTTCCCTATGAAAATGAGTCCAAAATTGTAGTCTTTTCGAGTTACAGTGTTGCAAAGTTTTCAGAAAACAAATTGAAAAATTGTCACAACTCCCTCGTGAATTTTTCTTAATGCTTGTAAATAGGTACTCTAGGCGTTCTTGACGATTTTTGTCTTGAAAATGCTGTATGCAAAAATTTGAAGGGGGTTTTGGGGGTTTTTTCTTGATTTTTCTCACTTTTTTTGGCCATCTTTCTATCAGCATGCGATGAAGATATTTCCGTAATATCAGCATAGTCTCGGAAAATCTAATTTTTCTCGAGAGTTAATTCAAAATAGTTTCTGAATAGAAGTAGCCTAATTTTGCATCTAAGAAGAGCTTTTTCAACATTTTCCGGAGGAGGACCCCCAGACCCCCCCATATGAAATGACAACTTGCCCCCCCCCCCATACAGAAATCCTGGTTGCACCCATGCGTTCATTAGTTTATTTTGGAGGTTAAAATTAATGAAAAATGCTTATTATTAAATGTTGTCGCGCGTGCAATATGGCAACGCTGAATTTCGTCCATGTAAACCAATGTAACATGTGTTTGTTATGCGTTTGTTTTAAAACCGATAATTGTACCAAGAGTACGGTAGTAGGTTTTTTGTTTCCATAAAAGTAAACAAAAAAAAAAAAAAACCTCTTCCGCAGCTTATTGAGCGGGCGTAAGCGCCCCCCGCCCCAAAAATAAGAAAAGTAGCCGATAGCTTTGGACACCATCACATTTCAAACAAATTGGAGTCTATCGATGCCTCTTTTTGGTAAAAAATGACCCAGCATAAAAAAATTCAGTTGACCCAATCAAATCTTTGGTTCACTCAGCAAAATCTCGTTAGTTAGGCGAACAGAACCTTCGGGGTTAGCTCTGCTAAAATCTTTTTCTTAGTCATTGTTCTATCAAAGGTTTTATCAGCGCTACCGAAACGTTTTTTCTGTTGTTTTTTTTTTCCTGTGTGGTGTATATTCAAAATGGCGAACACTTTAATACCTCTGTCTCTATACTTCGCATTGCTTTGCATGGTGATAGTTTGGATCTTCTTAAAATTGTGAAAATAATGTTTTCAAATGAATCGAAGTTTCCATTCTAATTCTATAGTATTCAGTGCGCGTGGTTTTGCGTTCGGAGCTGCTGTTTTGCTTAAAGTTAATGTCATTTTTCAACCCGCCGACGATTTCATCGGTTGAGAGAAGATTTACACTACTGTTCAGTTTAGTGTATGACTGTAACACACGAAAATACTCGCATCTGTAATATTTTCTCAACCGGTGGAGTCGTCGATAACTTTAAAAAACTTGTGGGTATTTTTTAAAAATTGAACGGCGATTGCAACGATTGAGAAAGATTACAGATCAGAGTATTTCCGTGCAGTGCAGTCATTCACTAAGCTGAATTTTGTAATCTTTTCTCAACCGAACCGGTGAAACTATCGGTGCATTAAAAATACCATTGATGATACGCAAAACGGCAGCTATGGTAATGGACGAAAATACTCTGATCTGTAATCTTCTCTCAACCTGTGGAGTATTCGTTATTGACTTTAATAAATCTACAGTTATTTTGATGTTGGGTGATTCCACCGATCGATGAAAGATTACAGATCCGAGCATTTTTCAGATTTACAGCATCAGAGTATTTTCGTGCAGAGCAGTCATACACTGAACTGAGCTGTGTAACCATTTTTCAACAGGTGGAATCATTGGAGAATTGAAAAATTCCATTAACCTCTTATGGGCCAAGCCCGAGTTTACTCGGTTTTTTCCTCGAGTCTGTTTCACATTGTTTTATCTTCATTCCGAATAAATGCAAGTACCGATGAAAACACTGCAATAAATAAGGTCTCGTTCGGGCGTCTTCAATTCGTCGAATAGGCAATTCCAACTCCACCGAGTACGAACAGTTAACTACCTTCCCTATCAGTGGCGGCTCGTCAGTGTAGTTAGTGTAGTGGCACTACACCTACTTTTCCAAGGTTTTTTTTTTTTTTCTTTTTCTTTTTCTTTTCAAATTTTCAAAGATAATGGTCGCTCTTGATTAAAAATGATTGGGATTTCGGAGAACTTATTGAACTTATTAAAACTCTTGTAAAAACAAAGTTTCTTAACGTTTTCATGTTTTTCAATTTTTTATTTTGATATTTAAATAAATGTTGGTCTTTAAGGCTTAAAAAAATGTGTTTTTATTGCAGGTTTTGCTCGGAAATTTACTTATGTTTTTCATTTTTTTCCTTTTTTTAAGTTATTAAGGGGGGGGGGTTGATATTACTATATCATCGCAGGAGAACTTTCGTGTCACGAAATAGTTAAAACTAGCTTAAAATTAAATCTGAGGCAGGTCGAATTTTCGAAAAATTTTCACGGGAGGATCCCCACAACTACACCTAATTTTCCAGTCACGAGCCGCCACTGTTCCCTATAGAAACGGAGGAGTGGTGTTTTCTTGAACTAACCCGGTTCTTAAAAGGTTAAGTATGCAAAAC
>VMOF01000388.1:64289979-64424610 GCA_011764245.1 Trialeurodes vaporariorum
AAAGTATGGGAGAAAGAGAGAGGCACGCCGCGAGAGAGAGAGAGAGAGAGAGAGAGAGAGAGAGAGAGAGAGCGTATGAGGCACTGGGTCTGAGACATTGAGTAACATAGGAGAGAGAGAAAGTAACAATGAAAGGGAAAGAGAGAGAGCGAGAGAGAGGGGGTGGAAAGCAAGAGGTGCTGGGCCTGAGGCATTAAAAGTCATAGGAGAGAGAGAAAGTAAGAGTGACAGGGAAAGATAGAGAGAGGAGGAAGAGAGTGATAGAGAAGGACCGAGAGGGAGAGGGAGGGAGAGAGAGAGAGGGGTTGAGAGAGATAGTGTGTGAGGCGCTGGGTCTGAGGCATTAAACGTTATAGAAGGGCGAGGAAGAAGAAGCGAAGAAGGCGAAAAAGTCGAGAAAGCGAGAGAGCTCGAGCGAGCGAATCGTGTAATCCCTCCCTTTTGACGCAACTTCAGGACATCAGCGGAATACAATTCGTGTATGAATTTTCCCGATACCGTTTATTTTTCATTTGCACCTACCAAGTAGCAGTAGGCAACCCACCGCAAACATTGAGAGAATTCTCCGTTACCGCAAAGAGAATTCTGTTTGATGCATTCCGCAGTGGAATTCAAGTTAATGAGACAGGAATCCCGCGGTAACATTAGAAAGATTTATTATATTATTGGCTGATAAAAAAGGGAACTAATGTGACGAAATCAGAAATGTTCCTTGACGTCCTGAAACCCCGACCGTGACGTACGGATCGAAATTATTGCGTGCTCTTAACCAGTGACGGCTCGTGCAATTTGGCAACAATGTTTTAACTGCATTTGACTCTATGTAAAATAATCGATTCGGTAGAGAAGCAGCGCTTCACCACATTCGATTGTTCCACATAGAGTCAAATGGAGGAAAAACATTGCTGCCAAATTGCATAAGCCGCCGCTCGCCGCTGCTCTAAACCCTTTCATTCTCGAACCAACAAAGAGAGGAGTAGATTACGTAAAGTATTCTTAAAAACTAAGTAATAGCATTTATAAGAAAAAAAAAAAGAAAAAAAAAAAATATTCAAAACTGTGTAAAGAGCCAAGCTCATTCATAAATTATTCCTAAAATTGTTTAAATATTTAAACAAAAATAATAATTATAACAAATAAAAAAACATAAAATAAAAAAAATTATTAAAAACTGTGTAAAAAGCAAAGCTTGTTCATAAATTATTCCTAAAATAGATAAACTATTTTTAAAAAAATAATAAATATAAAAAATAAAAAATAAAATGAAAAAAAAAAAAGTATTAAAAACTGTGTAAAAAGCCAAGCTTGTTCATAAATTATTCCTAAAATGGATAAAATATTTTAAAAAAATAATAAATATAAGAAATAAAAAATAAAATGAAAAAAAAAAAAAGTATTAAAAACTGTGTAAAAAGCCAAGCTTGTTCATAAATTATTCCTAAAATGGATAAAATATTTAAGAAAAAAAAAAAAAAAAAAAAAAAAAAAAAAAAAAAAAAAAAAAAAAAAAAAAAAAAACGTGGTTCAAACTCAGCCTTCAATTGTTTTTGATTTTCTTTTTAAAAGTGTAACAGGGGAGAACGTACCGGGGGGAATTGTTGAAGGAATATCCAGCCATCCCTTGAGATGAGGCCCCCTTTGAGTCCGAGGCCCCATTCAGTTGCGTCTTTTCCGTAGCGGTAAATCCGCCCCTGACTGCATCGTCTCTCGCGAGAAACACCGCGTGATTCAAAAGGGTCAACAGAGAAAAGGCAAATACATTTCTCGATCAAACTGATCTTTTAATAAAACGATGCCATACCCATTAGAGAACATCTCCGCTCTTGAGGGACTCTTATTCTTTTTCACGCAGAGCTACGTCAACAACGACTGGTTCATTTGCCCTTTCGGGTCCACTCTCGTTCAAGGACTCTTAGTTCTTATATACTCTCATCCTTCACTCATGGAGACCCTCAATTTTCACGGAAGTCAGACGGGTTCACTTTCATTTCAAAAGAGTCTAAACAAACTCAAAGGCAGAACAAACACATTACCAAACAAAACACGATGGAAAAGAATTAAGGTTTGTTTAGAGGCATGAGCTTAGATATTACTCGTACTGGAACGACGACTTTCCGCAAGTCGCGGTTGTCAAACGGACAAAAAAATAAAAAAAAAAATCGAGTTGGCTCAAACTTTTCGCATAGTTGATGTTGACTTCTAACCTCAAATACCGCTGACAACAATGGCGAGGAAAAGAATTGAGGGGGAAAAAATGAGAACCAAACAGCTAAAGAGCCCGTAAGTAAGTTACTTTTGATGAAAGGCGGACAAAAAAAAAAAAGCTACGGAATCCAAGTGCTTTCCGAAGAGGCTTGAGCTGGAGCCAAGACCCAATTCAATGAGCTTTTGAGCAAATAAAGAAAAAAAAACAAGTTGCCTGGTTCCAACACTAAGGTGTTCGAAAAGCGTGCCTTTGTTGGTATGTCTAGTGATAATTTTTTTTAACTTATTACATTTTATATTATGACTTGGATTTACAGAGCAACTTTGATACTTTCTTTTTTGCAAGATTGATTTCTGTCTGAGCAATACTGTAAATTCCACTGGGGAACCTAGAAAGCAACATCGGTGCAAAATTTGTATGCATAAGGATCAATGGTTCAAAATTTATGTCGGACTGGCAGTCTGACAGACTCAGGGCCGGATTGGCCGGGGTGCTGGGGTGCGATCGCACCCCGGGCCAACATCCTTACGGGCCAAATTGCAGCTCCGAAAAAAGGAGAAAAAGTCCCCCCTTATACGCCCACTCGAGCACTCGGGCCATTTGGGGTATCAGCACCCCGGGTCAAATTTTCCCTGTCCGGCCCCGGACAGACTGACAACTGACAGATAGACACACACCACAGACTTTTTTTCCATAAAACCCTGTCAATTTGAAAGGGTTAAAAAACATGGAAATATGATGGAAGGATGTTCTTTTGGATGATATTAGGCATGGTGAGAAGCCATTACTTGGTAAAAATCAGGATTGATTTAGTCGTGACTCGTGAGAGGCCAAGTATCAAAACAAAACATCTGAAATAACTCTGCGCCATCGCAATACTTTCATAATTTTTCTAACTTTGTTTAAGTGAGAAGGAAAAAAGGAGGTTACCAAAAGGAGACAATTTGTACTCTCCCCCCCCCTTCAGAGGCTGAAACCTGGCAATACTTTCATAATTTTTCTAACTTTGTTTAAGTGAGAAGGAAAAAAGGAGGTTACCAAAAGGAGACAATTTGTACTCTCCCCCCCCCTTCAGAGGCTGGATCCACCAAACACATCTACTGTATCATTAAAACTTTGACCGCTTGTCTAAATTTTGGAGGTTCATCCCCCTAAATTAGAATCAACAATAAGATACAACTTGACAAAGACCATAGCAAACCGATCGAACACAACTGCGCGTTGCAAATCAAACAGAAGATAACAACCAATAGAATTCAAAACGCGGAGGCAGGCTAAACATTTAAAAACGACTGATTTCCACGTTTTATCAGTTTTTGGAGGTGTTGAAAGCAAATTTACACCCAATAAAAACCACTTTACAGAAAAACAAAAATACTTAGAAATAAAAGGAGAATACCTGCAACAACCTCTTTCCTCTTATTTGCCATTAAACATGCCAAATTTAAACTCTTCACCAAGATAAGCGAAACCCGGGCACTCTGAAAAAACTTTTAATGTAATCAAATGGAAAATGGCGTCGCCTTAATAGTTAACACCAAGCCGGCAAGATCGATTTGAAGAAGCATGCCCTATGTGGGCACGCTTACAAAGAAGTTCCGCAACCTTTCGGGGGGGGAGACGAGAGAGAGCGAGAGAGAGAGAGGGAGAGAGGGAGAGAGAGAGAGAGAGAGAGAGAGAGAGAGAGAGAGAGAGAGAGAGAGAGACGGAGAGAGACGAAGAGAGGGGGGGGAGAGAGAGAGAGAAAGAGAGAGAGAGAGCCTCGTAGATGTGATTAGACCGAATCCTTTTCGGCTTAATCAACCCACTCCATTCTACTTCATTCGTTCCTTTTACGGAAGCTCCCAGAGCGGGCGGCCGTTGATTCTTAACTGAATCCCACAAAAAAAAGTCCAAAGCCAAAAAGCATGAAAGTTACGATATTGCGAGAAACAGATGTTTTGAAGAATGTGATGTTTATTGAAAATACGTTTGACGCACTTCCCCGAGATCAAACCCGTACAGAACCACTCGGGAAATTGTTTCCATTCAGGGTGGCGTGCGATGAACAGTGAACACTGAACACCCTTCGACTCGACCTTTTGCATGCTGGTTAAATGGCCGTAATGCGAGGTTGCCAAAATGCACGCTTCGGCATTGATTCCTCCGGAGCTTCCGTTTCGTGTGTTTTTCTCATTTTTCAATCAGTGGCGTAGCGTGCAATTTGGCAACGTTGCAACTCGTCTATTTAAATCCATGAAAAATATCGAACTATTGGGTGTTCGGTAAACACTTTCGCATTCGACCTTTCACATGGATTTCAATGGACACAATAAATCGTTGCCAAAGTACATACAAGCTACGCCACTGTTTTCAATGGCCAGGTCTGTTATTGCGTATGCTTTTGCGACAGCAAAATGGTACTATGACTTTCAAAGGAAAATACCCTGATCGTAATGCTTATCGTTAAATTTTCCGTTGTTACCAGCAGCACAACGATATGAGAACGACAGAAAGTCTAGTACTTTGATCCGAAAATTCTGGTGTTAATACCAGAATACTAGAATTTCCTAAAAATTGCAAGAATTAAGTAGAAATACTGGAATTCTTTCAATTGTACTATCCCTTACATAAGTTCACTTACTTTCATGCTTCCGGTAATCTTTTTTTTTTAAGTGAATACCAACATCGTTAAACGGCGCAAAAGAATAATCAAATGGATTGCAGAAAAGTTTAACTATGTTTACCATAGCAACAGCCAAGTCTTAAAATTCTAGACCAATGGGTCAGTTGCATGAGTCTGATTTTCTGCAATTTGTATTCATGAAATGGTAATACAAGCACAAGCCAAGCTGAAACAGTAATGAGTCACCGTTTGTTCCTACGTCCAATAGATCCGGAGTTGTGCGGACAATTACAAACGAGCAAAAATACATTATTTCTTACGGGAGATAAGCCTCATGACGTCACCAGGCATACCGGTTTTAGCAACTTTACAGAGCTTTATCCACGGAACCAACATTCAAAATGATAAATCAAAAAATACGTGTCCCCTTATTTTTTCCCTCGTTTACAAAAATGAATTTGAAAAAATACATGCATCTGACCCTATCAGTTTAGCGTGAAAATAAACGATCAGCCCACTGAACTGAAAAATATCTTGGTAAGACTTATGGAAAGGCTTCACATTTTATAGACAGCAACAGTCTCTTTCAGTATTATTATAACGAGAGAAAAGTATTGAACAATTTTCGCCCGAGAGCAACGGCCAATATGTGGTGTCCACCCAGTGGCGGCTCGTGAAATACGATATATCGATGTCTACTCCATTTAAAACCAAAGAAAAGTAATGATCGTCCAAGGGTGCAATTGGACCCCCCGAGAAATTGATACTTTTCTATAGTTTTACATGGAGTAGATTTCGATAGATCGCATTTCACGAGCCGCCACTGCGTCCACCTCCAAACCCAGCTAGTTCCATTTTTGAAAGATTCACATTCAAAGCGCGATTTTTTTTTTTTTTTTTGGATAGGAAAAAACCAAAGAGTAAACAAGAGTCGCAATTGAATGGAAGGCCTGCGTGGTCAACGTAGATAAGGGATCCGAACGCGGGCTGGCCTGGGCTGGCCTCTGATTGGCTGCAACGGGTGGAGCAAAAATGACTCGGGGTATAGGGAAAATAACACGGGTTTTTCGTTCCGGGGCGTTTATCTCGAAACCTAAGCAAAATAATATCTAAACAATTTATACGAGTCGATTCAGCAGATTTTTCCGAACAATTTGATAGGTCATAAATGCCACTTTATTGCAAATTCGAAAAGACTGTTTCAGTTTAAAAGTACGCACAATAGTGAGTTACTCAAACACTGCTCGAACCGCTCGAACACACGCCAAGCATGTAATCACACTATTGTGCGTACTTTTAAACTGAAACAGTCTTTTCGAATTTGCAATAAAGTGGTATTTATGACCTATCAAATTGTTCGGAAAAATCTGCTGAATCGACTCGTATAAATTGTTTAGATATTATTTTGCTTAGGTTTCGAGATAAACGCCCCGGAACGAAAAACCCGTGTTATTTTCCCTATACCCCGAGTCATTTTTGCTCCACCCGTTGCAGCCAATCAGAGGCCAGCCCAGGCCAGCCCGCGTTCGGATCCCTTATCTACGTTGACCACGCAGGCCTTCCATTCAATTGCGACTCTTGTTTACTCTTTGGAAAAAACAAACTACTGAAGGCAAGAAAAGAATAAACGGGCATCAGTGGCGTAGCGTTGCACTTTGGCAACGGTGTATTTTGTCCATTTAAATCCATGTAAAAGGTCGAATGCGCAGGTGTTCACCGAACATACAATAGTTCGATATTTTTCATGGATTTAAATGGACGAACTGTGAACGTTACCAAATTTCACGCTACGCCACTGACAGACATCATAACATATATTGATTTTTTTGTAGGCAGAATGAGCCGGTTTCTTTCGTAAATGAACGAGTCAGAGACTTGTCCGTTTTTATTGTACAGTAGTCTTTGCACATCAACTTTTAACTATGTTGATCTGATCGTTCAGAGAACACCTCATTATTACTGTAGTTTGGAAGACAAAATGGTTTTTGAGGAGACTATACTTTTTAGTTCGAAATTTGCTTCACTAAGCTTATTTAGCAGTTCCCCCTTTTTCATTTCTTGAATAAATAAGTAGTGACAAATTAAGATAATGTAAATTGATAAGAAAACTAAGGCCAATAGGAGGCAAGTCGGGGATATAAAAAATGAGAGAGACGGAAAACAAAACAGAGCAGTTTGTTCACGTCTGCGACAAAAAACTTTCTACAGAAGTTTTCAAGTTTAGCACTAAATCACACTCCGTTTGAGTTCAACCTCATTTTCCCTTTTTTTCTCTTTTTTTTTAAGACACGAGCGATCAAAGGCGTTTTGTATAGGGAGTAATTAGAGAGCGAAATTCACAAAGTCTCCACCTGTTCTCGAGAAAAGTGTGAGGAAACTGCGCATTCAGTTAAATGCGAGAAAATTGGTGAAAACTTCGGATAGAGGTATGAGATGAAAGAGATAAATGATAAATGAGTAATGAGTGGATTAGCATACCGAGAGACGCTGCTAGTTATACTAAATCAACAAGAATCTAATCGGACAAAAACTAGTTTCAGAACATATCCAGCACAGTACAACGTAATTCGAACGATTTTATTTGAAATCCGGATGAAAAAGACCTCGGGCCGAATGAAGAATTGAAGGTACAAGTCTAACTTAATGGGTCTGTTGCAAACTTTTGATACAGCGCTATAGAGTGTTCTATCTCATGTAAAATCGCGTGAAAAGTCCATTGGTGGCATCAGAAAGTCATAAAATGCAGTATAAAACTCACGAGAGACATTTAATGAAATCCAAGATGGCGGTAAAATATCGAGCAACCGTGTATGCATGCACCACGAACATCCAAGGATAGCCAACCTCACAATATCGATCACACCGAATCACAACGTAAGTAAACACATAACCTCTGAAGCTGTGAGGTTGTCAACGTTGGCAATCCTTGGATGTTAAAGGTGCATGCATATAGATTGTTAGATATTTTACCGCCATCTTGGATTTCATTAAACGTCTCTCGTGAGTTTTATACTGCATTTTATGACTTTCTGATGCCACCAATGGACTTTTCACGCAATTTTACATGACATAGAACACTCTTTATCGTTGTAGCAAAAGTTTGCAACATACCCATTGCAAGTACACTGAAAAAAAAAAAGAATTGATTCGCCCTACTAATTATTGTGAAACCTGCGCAATCATATTAATTGGTCGTACTTACCCAAAAAATAAGGTACATCAACCAATAACTGGTACCTGGTACTGACTATATTGGGTAAGTGCAACCAATAAAATTGGGTGTACCGAACCACTATGAGTTGGTACCCGGTAGTAATTTATTGGTACCACGGGTACCAATTTAATGGTTGGAATACTTAATTTATGTGTAAGCACAACCAATTAAGTTGATTGCGCAAAGGGGTCCATCCAGCTACCATTAGGAGTGCCCCCCCCCTCAGAAATGGATGAAACTTTCAAGGATGATGAATTCAGCGACCCAAAAATCCCCTATCTTCCAAGTTTCAATGAATTTCATCAATTATTGGTGGAGAATCAAATTTTTTTGTAGAATCGAAAGTTGGCAACACCCTAATTTTAGCCTAGATTTGAAACTTTGCGCGGTCATAACTCTTGAACGAAACGTTTCCCGGCATCGCGGTTTGCGCCATCTGAAAGCTTATAAAATCAGCTTTCTTCACGGAAGTTCTTTGTCGTGTCGGAGTCGTCAATGACTTTAAAAAACGTGCGAATATTTAATGAATTAACGGTGTTTAAACCGATTGAGAAAAGATTACAGATCAGAGTATTTTCGTGCATTACTGTCATACATTGAACTCAACTGTGTAATCGTTCCTCAACCTGTGGAATCATCGATGAATTAAAAAATGCCGTTAATTATACGCAAAATGGCAGCTCTGGTTTTGAGACTTCCGAGTAAGATCACCTACTCGAATAAGTATAGAGTCTCTCATCTCTCTATAAGGGGGTGCTGTGCTTGCCTCTTTGCAACTCTCGCTCGCTAAAAGAGCTCCCTTTAGGTTATTGGTGAGGGGGGGGCTTTGAGCGGCGGGGGGTCCCGGGTCCCGTCGGCAAGTTGGCACACGTATCCGCGATGACGCGGCGTGGCACATCCAAAGCAATTTTACGTTCTCATACTTTTTGTTCGAAATTCAAAGGAATTACTTGAACATCTACGTCTTCACCACGTGCCACCCTTTGAACAACATACTGTTATGATGACATCGTACAGAGGCGCGCCCCCATCTCTCTCTCTCTCTCTCCTCTCTCTCTCTCTCTCTCTCTCTCTGTCTCTCTGTCTCTCTGTCTCTCTGTCTCTCTGTCTCTCTGTCTCTCTGTCTCTCTGTCTCTCTGTCTCTCTGTCTCTCTGTCTCTTCTCTGTGTCTCTGTGTCTCTGTCTCTCTGTCTCTCTGTCTGTCTGTCTGTCTGTCTGTCTGTCTGTCTGTCTCTCTTCTCTCTCTCTCTCGCTCTCTCTCTCTCTCTCCTCTCCTCTCTCTCTCTCTCTCTCCGCTCTCTCCCTCTCCCCTCCTCTCTCTCTCTCTCTCTCTCTCTCTCCTCTCTCTCTCTCTCTCTCTCTCTCTCTCTCTCCTCTCCTCTCTTGTTTTTTTTTTAAATATCGTTGAGAGTGAGCTAGGTGGGAAAATGGAAGAGAGGGCTTCATAGCCCTAACTTGCTCTATCCACAATCTTAATGACGGAATAAACGAGTAGGTAAGATAGATGTCCCAATTACCGCCACCCTATTCATTTATTCTTTAAAATAAGCCTGTACTTTAGCAGACAAATTTAAGAGTATATGGGATAAGTGTTTTTCATATAAGTTGGCTGAACTGGTGAAAAAAGTTTGAAGTTGATAATTTAGCAGCACTGCATGTGCCCTTAAAAAATCACAGAAGTTGACACCTGCCTAGCTCCACCTGTTTGTGCCGATTTGTTTCAGTAATTACTTATTGAAAATCTGTTCTCTTTACTTTCTGCTTTTAAAATTATCAAAATTTCATTATTTCCTGACAGTAAACATGATGATTTGAATGAAAAGCCCGTGAAAATGTGCAAGGTGATAATTGGGGCAGCTGATATGACAATAATTGGGAAGAAGCTACTTATGGCATGGCGGTAATTGGGACATGGGCCATTTTTTCGAGTTTTATTTTTTTCCCTGATTGATTTCTCCAATTTCTTGTTTTTTCTTCATAAAACTGGAATGTATTTGAAGGGTCCAAGTGCAGACAGATTCTAGATAAAATCGAAATTGACATTTTTACAGATATTTTACGGAAATTTTTTCTTAAGGGTGGCGGTATAATTGGAACATCTACCTTACTTAGCTTTAAATGAATGAGTAAATAATAAAATAATAAATTGAAAAATGAAGTTTACCGTACAGCAATAGGACGAGAAAACCTTTCACAAAAGATAGTAATATTCCGACGCAGCAAAATTTTAACTGCTCGTGATGCGCCAGAGAGTTCAACTTACCTGAAACAAAAGAGGAAGAACATAGCACTGAAAAAAAAAAAGTTCTGGCTCTACCGAATACATGCTTCGGGAAGCTGAAGGAGGCATATCCGAAGCAAAGTTCTGTGACTAGCGGGCTTTCCGTCGGTAGTAGCGAGCCACATGCTCTAGTAGTCCCGAACCTCTTGCTTCGGCATTGCGATGTAGGCGGCAACACGTGCAATGACATATAATTAGCAGGACCTGTCGCCATCTTTTCTCTGTTAAGTATCAGAGTAGAACGGGTTCACTCTTGAAATCAATTCACTCTGAGAATTTGTCATCGGCGATCTCTGGAAGAACGCTACGTTACAATTTAGGAGCATATTCACAGAGTTTGCTCACTTAACTAAGCGCGTCGTAAAGGGTGTGCGCCTCGGAGCGCTACCCTTATACGCAGCAATCAGGCCTCATATTCCGTAAGCACTGAGCACCGCAGTGGTAACGCACTGGACCCCGGAATGATACATCCCCGGCTCGATCCTGGGTAGCGGCACGCTCTTTTTTTCACTCTTCTTTATATACATTCCCGAAGCACGTGCTTATGTACTACCGAGCTTTGCTCCGCGAAGCTATCTGAATCAGCACGTGCTTCGGCTCTACCGGAGCAATAGGTGTACTACCGGAGCACAGTTCTTTCAGTGAGTGTAATCATAAACGGTACTCCAAAAAACTTCCAACTTCATAGAGGATCTTTGATAAGAGAAGTTGTAAGTACATAATATAGTCGGCGAATCAAATATTATGTCTGTCGGTACCTTAAAGCAATTATAGTAGCTAAAAGTACTGATTTGAGGAACGCCGGTACCTGCGAGCATACGTCAGGAAGATACCCTGAAAGTTTCAAGCTGAAAAACTCAAAAATAAAGCCGGAAATTATGAAATACGACAAATTTCCATTGGCCTCAATGAGTGCAAGTGAGGCAGGTAGACATAGCATCACTCGCACTCACCAAAGCTTAAGGCGAAATCACTGGCGCAACCAGGATCTCTTCCATCTCTCTCATTTCCCATTTGAATGCATGAGTAGGAAAAGGACAGAAGGAGGGGGTTTTATCCCTTTGTCCATCCTTGTCTAACATACGTTTCTTAATGGAGAAAAGAGAGAGATGAAGAAACTCTCGGTGCGCTACTGGGCGAAATGAATTTCATTGTTTACGGCCGGCTTTTCATTCTCAACCAATTTTGCTTGTTTTGAGCTCGACAAATTCGTAAAAAAATAACGCAGGTTCTGAAGTTCGTGAATTTTGCATTTTTTCTTAGAATTCAATTTAAAATGCCAACAACACGACTTTCCCCAAAAGCGACAAAAGGCACCGCATCCTTCGGAATGAAATCTGAGAAAATTTCGCCTGGAATCACCTCAACACCAAATTTAAAGATTTCTCACGCCCCCCCCCCACCCCCGAAATCCATTTCCTATCAATTTATCCAGCGTTTAGTCGAAAACTTGGTTAAATTTCAACCATGAAAGAATGGATCAGTTGAAAATGCGACAAGCCGAAATGTCGCGCATCTTTCGAGAGCGCGACTCAAAACCCGCTTTGCAACCAGCTCATTCCAAATAGACGTGGCGTGTTCCACAGATCTGCCGTTTTGCGTGTAATCAATGGTATTTTTCATTTCACCGATGATGCCACCAGTTGCGTAAAAAGATTACAAAGTTCAGTTCAGTGTATGACTGTACTGCACAAAAATATTATAATCTGTAATCTTTTCTCAATCGGTGCAATCGCCGTTGAATGGGGCTAATGCACACTTTTGCTATAAGCGATTTAATAGGCGTCCATGGCGTAAAAACCTCAAAAAATAACGATGACGGCACTAAAAACTTCCAAAATCCACTCCTAAACTCAATAAACGCAGTTATGTGCGCGAGCGTAATGGTGGCCGAAGGCACTGACAATGGGACATTCCTATCTTAATTTCGTCACTCTTTCTATGTTGACAAGGATGATTCACAGAGTAATTAGTAATCAGAGTCATGATCCACATCCTATGAATGGTGCCGCAACACCTAGTGACCACCGGTGTCAAATGAAAGTAGTCTCTTATTGGTCACTTCTTGATGGAGTTTCAGTATTGTTAGATGGGAATCTCCCATTGTTAGTGCCTTCGGCCACCATTACGCTCGCGCAAATAACTGCGTTTATTGAGTTTAAGAGTGTATTTTGGAAATTTTTAGTGCCGCCATCGTTATTTTTTGAGGTTTTTACGCCATAATCGACTATTAAATCGCTTATAGCAAAAGTGTGAAACAGCCCCATTATTAACATACCCGCAAGTTTTTCTTACGAATGTTTTTTTTTTTTTTTTTTTTTTTTTGCACATTTTCTGCACATTGCAACAGTGCCAGACACGTAATAATTTTACTTTATGGGAGGCGGAAAAAAAGAAGGAAAAAAAACGAAGAAAAAAATTACTCAGAATTATAACTTCCGCGAGGGCTTTGATCTATGCTCCGTTTTACCGCAGGCAGCGGGCGACGCGACGCGACAACGGAAAACATTTTTCCATCGGGCGATATGAAAGACAAGTTGAACGAAGAAACGTCGGTGCGGGGGGGGAGGGGGTTGGTTTGGATGGGAGCAGGGGTAAACAATGTTGCGGTGGATGGCACTCCTTGCCGGCACAAAGATACTGCCACAGTCGTATTCTATCTAGTATTCTATGTACGAGACTATAGCGAGGCGCGACAAGCTCCAGCTAGGCGGCTTAAGGGTACCAGTACCCCTCTTATTTGAAACCCCTGGAACGAGATTATGAGAGCACCTACGCTACGGCCTACGCCACAAAAAAGAAGAAGAAAAAGATCGAGAAGTAATATGAATGAAGAGACGCCGTAGCCAGATTTTTATCCCTTTCACACACGGGCTGTGAACAAAATTTCACTTTAGTCTAAAAATAAGACCTGTATCATTAAATTTAACGAACTTTTTTATACATATATTAATATGTGCGAGTTCAAAAATACAGATTAAAAAGGTATGCTCAAATGACTTCGCGCCACAAATTCAGTGGCGCGCAGTTCAAAATCACTGCAGGCAAGATGGCCGACAAAAGCAGAAAACGTATACTCTTTGCAGAAAACATTGGGTTGTTTTCTGCTTTCCTGCAGAGGGCAGCCCAATTTTTTCTGCTTTTGTCGACCATCTTGCCTGCAGTGCTTTTGAACTGCGCACCACTGAATTGGGGGGGGGGCGAAGGCAGTTGAGCATACCTCTTAAATCTAAAACTTTGGTGAGAGTTGATATTTTTGAATTGAGAGTCCATTTAAAATGTTGTTCTTTATATATAGCGCATAGCTAGCGAAGAGGTTAACCTTCATCTCAGCGTTGGGCAAACATCAACTTTTGAATACTCACGAATAATTAAGCAGTTGCAAGGGTTTGAAATGTTGTATTTTTTAGAAAGAAAATGAAAGTCGTTGATGAGCTGAGAACAAAGATGCCTTTGGTTTCTAATTAAGTCCTATTATTCCGGATATGAGATTTTGGCCCAAAACACATTGTTTTTAATGGAATTCCGCGTAGTGATGTCAGTACAAACACGATTTGTTACAACTTTATACGTGTGTATCTCCAAAGCTGGGACACTTAGAAAAAAACCAAAGGCATAATTGTGCTCCACTTATTGTGTGCATCAAGTACTATCATTTTCTTTATGAAAAAAAAACAACATTTCAGACCCTTGAAACTGCCCTCATTAATTAAAATTATTCACATAATTCTCATGTTATTCCTATTAGTTAATCAAAGTTTTAACATTTCCAGCATAGTCATCTGCTATAAAATAAACGACTGGTGGTGTTAAAAATATGATTTAATACTTATAGGAATAACAAAAGAACAATGTGAATGAAATTAGTTAAGTTTTAATGATTATTCAAAACTTGATTTTCATGCCCAACACTGCGTTCATATTTTCAAGCGGGGTCCTGCCGACCCCCCGAACAGATTTTTTTTTTTTTTCTGTTTGGTGGAGGGGGACGAATCACCCACCATGTACCCCCTTCCGACTAATAGACTTTTCCTCCGAGGGTACATGAAGGGCTTTCACCACGTACTGACAATTTTCGTGCAGTACAATTAATTTGATTTACGCCCGAAGTCGCTGCGGGGTCATAGCGCAGGTATGACGTTATTGTTTATAGGGTTATTGTATCGTTTGAAAACTCGAGAGGTCCCTTTTTCAATGCATATACCTGGAAATCTAAGAAAGAAACCATGCAGTGCGACAGGGCTGCCGAATGGGCAGATTCAGCAATTTGGCAACCATGAATTCATCCCGTTTGAACGTATGAGAAACAATCGATTCTTGTGGGGGCCATGGGCCCTTTTACTAATCGATTGTTTCTAATGCATTCAAATGGGAATGATACGCAGTTGCCAGATTGCTGGATCCGCCTTTGGGCCTCCATTTTGCGGATCTTAAAAATAATTGTTTTAATTCACCATGATTCCACCCAGGGGTGCAAAATGTTCCAAAACTTCGGAAGTTTCACGCGATCCATGACCAATTTCCTCACAGATTTTTTAAAATTTCCTCACAAAAATGTGAAAGTGATGACTTTTTTTTTTTGGTTCTTTTAACATTTCAACACCGTATTTTCGCAAAATGACCGATATTTTCCTGTATTTTCCTGGGAAATCCTCATTGCCATTAAAAAAAAAAAAAAAAAAAAAAAAAAAAAAAAAAAAAAAAAAAAAAAAAAATTGGACAAAATTCCTCACTTTCCCAAAAATTTCCTCACTTTCACGCGATCCGCGGATCGCTAGATCGGGCACATTTTGCACCCCTGATTCCACCGGATGGCGAAAAGATTACACAGTCCAGGTTAGCAGCCTGACTGTAACACATGTAAATACTCTGATCAGTAATCTTTTCGTCCACCGATGGAAACACTGTTGACTTAAAAATTTGATGAAATTAATAATCAACAAAGTTTCTATCGGTGAACAAATACATTTCAGGTGAGAGTACTTTCGTGCGTTTTAGCCATGCTGCGCTGAGCTAAAATGTGTAATATTTTCGTCAGTCAGTGGAATCATCGGTGAATTAAAACTTGTAAGAAATATCAACTTATAGGCAAATTCAAGGCAAGTCTAAAGAGAAAAGCTCCGCATTTACAGCTTTTCCTACGTTTAACAACAACAAAAAATCTAAAAAGTTGCAACGCAACTTTAGAAATTTTCAAGTTTGTCTTTTATTTTGGACCGCAATAAGCATATATTTAATTCTTCATGAGATTGGAGATGAAAATTGATTAGAAAATAAGTAATTTGAGGTTGGTGTCCGGCCGGCGGGCTCCATTTAGGAATCTACATTCTACTGCGTTGCCTGATTTCAGGTTAAAATTCGCACATTTCACATTGAGTATTATGGGAATTTTACGACCTACAGACGTACATCGAGCAATAGTGACATCATGAATGAGCTTGAAAAGAAGACAGTTAACGAAACGGTCAGTTATCTTTTTAAGTTTGAATCTTCAGCGATCTGTGGTGAGATTCAGTTACTAGAGTGTCAGTTACTAGAAAATCATCTGAAGAACGTCTCTCCAAAATACCTCGTCAGTAACTTCAAAAATAAGACTGAAAGTACAAAAAAATGGAAAATCGCAAATCGATTCTTGTATCGAAATGCGATATTCGATTTTTTGGTACTTTCAGCCTTATTTTTGAAGTTTATTGACTAGATATTTTGAAGGACATTCTTCGGATGATTATCTAGGAACTGCGACACTCCGTTTTCTTAAAAATAAATTACTTTCAGCCTGTAATTTGACATTAACCCTTTCCAGCAAGGTAGTACATATACGAACCATTTTCTGTAACATGAGTTTCAATGAAATTTAAATGGACATTTTGCAAAAACATGTGTGACCCATCAAAAGTCTTAGAACATTGCCCTCTTTTGAACGGTCTAAAAAAATCTCAAAAAAAGTCAAGTTCCAAAATGCGTGCTGGAAAGGGTTAATCGAACGGTAGCGCTCTGGTGGCAGAAATCGGCACTATAAACGCTGGAAAGTCACCTTAAAAATTGCTTCGGTAAAAGTTCGCAACAGAGCCATTTCACCAGTTTATTCCTATATAAACTTTACTTTACTTTTTCTCTCTCGCAGAATTCGTTCATTATGGCAACTCCTTGAATATGGATTGAGAGACTCAACGCTACGGTTAACCTGCATGACTGAGGAGAGGGGGCGGGAAAGGAAAGGAAAGGAAAGGGCTATAAAAGCAAATACTACGGCCCCAAAGTAAGCGTGTTTGAAATACGAGTGAAAACTGAATATTTACGAAAAGGGCAGGGCTGCCGTTTTGCGTATAATCAATGCTATTTTTCAATTCACCGATGATTCCACCGGTTGAGAAAAGATCACACAGTTCAGTTCAGTGCATGACTGTAATAAACTAAAATACTCGCATCTGTAATCTTTTCTGAACCGGTGGAGTCGTCGATGACTTTAAAAAACTTGCGGATATTTTAATTAATCAACGGAGTTTCCATCGATTAAGGAAAGATTATAGATCAAAGTATTTTCGTGCATTACAGTCAGACACTAAACTGAACTGTGTAATCTTTTTTAACCGGTGGAATCATCGGTGAATAGAAAAATAGCATTGATTATACGCAAAACGGCAGCCCTGGAAAAGGGTTGCCGCTCGCTGCTCTGCTGGTAATGCCGCTACAATCGCATAAAACTGCATCACCTCGTCGAATAACCTCCCCCCCTCCCCCCTCCCCCTCAACCCCCAACCACCCAGTTAGGTACTATGTTGGGTAAAATAAATCCCCTCCTCTCTCACCCTTTTTCCACCGAACAGAAAGTCAAGGGTACACTTGCAGGAATAATAAAAACCCGCTTGCAGTTGCCAAAAGAGTGGACTCTCCTATACGGTAGAGGGTTCTCGACCGACGAAAACAAAACATTATAAAACTACCCGATTTCGTTCCTTTCACATGAAAACCGAAAATCTCGTACCAACAGAAGAGGGAGTTTGAATGCTAGGGGTGCAAACACGCTTCCTTGTTCGTGACAGAATCAAAGTCAGAAATGGATAATTGCTGTACAATGGGTCTGTTGCAAACTTTTGCTACAACAATAAAGAGTGTTTCTTCGTGCGTAAAATCGCCCGAAAAGGCCATTGGTGGCATCAGAAAGTCATGAAATGCGATAATAAACTCACAAGAGACGTTTAATGAAATCCAAGATGTCGGTAAAATATCGAGCAATCTTAATGCATGCGCCTTTAACATCCAATGATTGCCAACGTTGACAACCTCACAGCTTCAGAGGTTATGTGTTTATTTACGTTGTGATTGGGTGTGATCGATATTGTGAGGTTGGCTAATGGCTATCCTTGGACGTTCGTGGTGCATGCATACAGGTTGCTCGATATTTCACCGCCATCTTGGATTTCATTAAACGCCTCTTGTGAGTTTGCTATCGCATTTTAGGACTTTCTGATGCCATCAATAGACTTTTCACGCGATTTTACATGAGATTGAACACTCTATAACGCTGTAGCAAAAGTTTGCAACAGACCCATTGCCGCGTTAAAGTTCAAATTCGGAACGCTGGAGCTGAGCAACTATTCGTCAATTTCGTAGAACCTTTGACGCCCTTTTTCTCAATTATGGTACACATGTATATTATTTTCGAAAATGGTTCTTTTTTTTTCGTTCATATTTTCAAAATGCCTCTCATTCGCAAACACAATAGGTACCATATGGTAACGAGACAGTTAATCATCTCGCTAGAGGAGGAAGGGGGGGGGGGACTTTGCGGGCTCAAGCCCTCCTTCCAACTTTTTGTGAGAGGGCTCAAAAATGGAGAAATAAAAATAGTACCACCTTAGCCCCCCCCCCCATTTTTACACGGAGGATGGCTCAAGAAAAGTGATTAGGAAAAAAAATGAAAAATATATGAATAAAATAGTGAAGGTCATCACATCATTGTAAGCCCAACCCACCCCTCTCCTTTGAACCCACGCAACGGATCGCCGCTGATTGTGACACCAGAAGCTTTCAAAACCTCGTTAATTTAATGCTATCTTTAAAAATGTTGAACGAAAATGGAGTGTAGTATCACCGTAGTCCTATCGAATTCATCAGTCTCATCATGCTGGTGAATGAATGGGCTTCGTGGAGTGATTAACCGATAGGGTAGTATTTCACAAAGAGTCTCCTTTAACAGTGTAAAGACAGCGACTATAGTTAGCAGTGTTGCTGCTTCCTTTTTCAGTTTTGGGAGCCACTTGACCGGCACGTTTGCTTAATAGGGGCCATCTACAATTTTTTAGGAGCCGTAGTGATTTTTTTGCATACTGATCACGGCGCATGATGTTTCATTGAAAAGAAAACACGCGTAATGTAATGTTAGTAGATAAGCCCAGATAACTAAGGAATATGCTATAGAATAACAGTAAAGAAGTAAATAATTAATATTTATTCTCTTATTTCTCCACGCGCTTTTGGTGTTTTTTTAAGGAAAACATCAACTTCATATTTTTTTGCGGCAATTTTTTGGATTTTTTTTTTTTTTTTTTTTTTTTTTTTTTTTTTTTTTTTTTTTTTTTTTACGGCATGTTTTAGCGGATGATTGTGCAGTTCAATTCTAATTTTATATCGTCTATTTACATGAACTCAAGCCACCGCCTCCTCCCATAAGGGGGGGGGGAGGCTTTAACCTCGGTAAAAGACGCGATTTGTACGAGCTACCTCGCCAGATTTGCCGGATAGTCGATTACGCGGCTTTTTCCGGGAAATTCGCCGATTCCCGCAGAATTTCGCTGGAAATCGCAGATTTCGCGAAAATTTACTTTACAAAATTGAACCCAAGTGGTTACAACTGATACTCCTGTGAGGATCAGATCGCGATACGACCGTTTTAAAAATTTCTCGGCATTTCGCTGTCGCGAAAATTTCCAAGCTCTACTGGCATGAGCATACGGGCGAACATTCAATTAGGCGCCACGTTTGACCGAAGCAATTGTTTCTTAGGCGCCAACGCCGAATTTTTAGGCGCAATTCGCGAGTGGCCCCTGGGGAAGCAGCAACACTGATAGTTAGTTATAGTTATCCCTATGGTATTGAAGTTACGACGCAAATATCGCTACGACTTTTAAAAGCTTCAACTAATTTTAAGTTAGCGTGTATAGATTCCGGAAGTTTTTAGAGTCACCATCGTTTTTTTCCCTAGTTTTTTACAAAATAAACGACACTCCATCCACTTGTTGCAAAAGTTTGAGAGCGCCAGTGGCGGCTCGTGCAGTTTGGCAACAATGTTTTACCCTCATATGATGCTATGTAAAACAATCGATTCGATTGTGAAGCAGCGCTTCACCAGCAATCGATTGTTGAGCATGGATTCAAAAGAAGCGTTCACATTGTTGCCAAATAACACGAGCCGCCACTGGAGAGCGCCCTTCGAAAGGAAAAATAGGATTAAAATTTCCATCACTAACTCCACCCTCTTAAACATAGAAACGCAAGTTAACGAGTCGACCAGTCGCCGAATCACTATACCTACACTCAAACACAGCCGACTGATTGTGAGTTAATCGTTAATTTGATTGTAATAAAATCTGACGCCACGGCAATAATACCTTTCTAAAGTTTAAAGTATGAGAGGATTACAGTAATTTGGACCATTAGAATGGACGTTTGAATCACATCTAAGTCTTTCCTGATTCGGTCTATACTTTATTTTCAAATGTTGTCGAGGCGATATACAGGGTGTCCGGTAAGTCCCGGAACGGCTGCGCCATTTCTTTATTTACGCAGATAAAAAAACCAAACTTTGGGAATGTTTCTAGATAAATAAAAACTACTTTTTGGGGGGTCAAAATTTTAGTCGCCCCTCCCGGGGGGGGGGCGGGGGCGCCCCTAACTTTTTTTTTCAAATGGCAACCCCTATCTTGTGATACCTCATTCGAAAGAGGGTAAAAAACTGAGCATTTTGGCGCAAACCGCATGTCGATATCTCTTTTAGTATTCGAGATATCGAACTTCAAAATCTATGGAAACCCATTTTAAAAAAAATCATAACTCTTATTCAGAAAGTCGCTATTTAAAAAAACTAGGGGTCTAAACTACTCTACAGAACAAGCTCTTTCCAGGGAAAAACACCTCTGCCCAAAAAATTTAACTTACAGTTATTGTTTTTTTTTCCCGCCAAAATGTTTTAAAAAATTTTGGCGGGGAAAAAAAAACAATGACTGTAAGTTAATTTTTTTGGGCAGAGGTGTTTTTCCCTGGAAAGAGCTTATTATTTAGAGTAGTTTAGACCCCTAGTTTTTTAAATAGCGACTTTCTGAATAAGAGTTATGATTTTTTTAAAATGGGTTTCCATAGATTTTGAAGTTCGATATCTCGAATACTAAAAGAGATATCGACATGCGGTTTGCGCCAAAATGCTCAGTTTTTTACCCTCTTTTGAATGAGGTATCACAAGATAGGGGTTGCCATTTGAAAAAAAAAAAGTTAGGGGTGCCCTCGCCCCCCGGGAGGGGTGACCAAAATTTTGACCCCCCCCCCCAAAAGTAGGTTTTATTTATCTAGGAACATTCCCAAAGTTTGGTTTTTTTATCTGCGTAAATAAAGAAATGGCGCAGCCGTTCCGGGACTTACCGGACACCCTGTATACATTTTACTTCATCCAGCAAAAAAATGCCTGCAATTGGCTGGTTATGCAATTCCATCTCTCACAAGCAGGAATAGTTGCATGAAGCGATCGCAGCGCATGTTCTATTAAGAGAGTGAAGGCGCATCGGGAATTTCATTCTGCGCCTGATTCAAATACGCTCTCCGACTTCGCATTTCACTGGAACGAAGAGAGAAACAGCGCAACTATTCCCTATTTTAAAAAAGGCAGGAAATTACAAGAAAATTCGTAGATTTGAAAAAAAGAAAAAAATCCCTTGACTCCTACAGATTCTCGTGCGAGGGATATTTTTTTTGCGCGATGCTAAAAGGAAGAAAGATAGAGAGAGAAAATTATACATACGTCTAATATCTAGAGGCATTTACAGGAAAAATAGCGATAGACAAATAATGAGCCTCGGATCACTGACTTTACCCAAAGACGGAGAAGAGAAAATTATCAGTCACAATCTTGACTCTTTCCGGTGACAATATTCCGAGATAATTCCTGGTTTTACACGATTACCAAAGAAGTCAGTGGCGAAGCGTGAAATTTGGCAACAATGTATTTTCTCCATTTAAATTCACCAAAAAAGTTGAACGCTCCAGTCATCGGCGATGACCAGGCATTACGACCTTTTTAATGGGTTTCGATGGGCAAAAGGAACGTTGCCAAATCGCACGCCTCGCCACTGAGAAAAGTACAGAAGTGATTTCACGTGACAGACCCTCTTTCTTTATACAAAAAATTAGGAACTTTATGAGGATCACCACTGTTTTTGGATTGCGAAGGATACAAGGATATCAAGGATCCTACAAGGAAACATTTTAATCCGGCAACAAGGTGAATGGTCGATTTGGAGCGCGTCCCTTGACAGAAAAGATGTTTCCTTAATCCACTCGGTCGGCGGATTGCCCTGGAGCGACAGCGCGGAAGGAAGGAGAGTGGACAAAGAGAGGTGGTGAAGGGAAAGGGGATAAAAAGAAGGAGAGAGAGAGAGCGTGGGGTGGGGGGAGAGATAGAAAGAATAGGGACGGAGGGTCAGAAAGTGGGGGAGGGGGGAGAAAGCGACAGAGCGCGGGAGAGAGATGGAGAGAGTGAGAGACAGAGAGAAAGAGAGAGAAGTGAGAACGTGGGGACGGGAGAGGAGGGGAGAGAGAGAGAGAGAGAGAGAGAGAGAGGAGAGAGAGAGAGAGAGAGAGAGAGAGAGAGAGAGAGAGAGAGAGGAGGGGGAGAGAGGGGAGTTAAAGAGAAATAAAGACAGGGGGGTGGGAGAGAGTGAGAGAAAGACGGAGAGGAGGAGTGGGATAGAGAAAGAGAAAGAGAGAGAGAGAGAGAGAGAGAGGAGAGAGAGAGAGAGAGAGAGAGGGGAGAGTGAGAGTGGAGAGAGAGAGAGAGAGGGGGAGTTAAGAGAATAAAGACAGGGGGGATGGGAGAGAGAGTGAGAGAAAGACGGAGAGGAGGGGTGGGATAGAGAAAGAGAGAGAGAGAGAGAGAGAGAGAGAGAGAGAGAGAGAGGAGAGAGAGAGAGAGAGAGAGAGAGAGAGAGAGAGTGGGAGAGTGAGAGTGGTAGAGAGAGAGAGAGAGGGGGGAGTTAAAGAGAAATAAAGACAGGGGGGATGGGAGAGAGAGTGAGAGAAAGACGGAGAGGAGGGGTGGGATAGAGAGAGAGAGAGAGAGAGAGAGAGAGAGAGAGAGAGAGAGAGAGAGAGAGAGAGAGAGAGAGAGAGAGAGAGAGAGAGAGGGAGGGACGATACAGAGAAGATCCTGGCTTCACTCCAACGCGCGCAAAATCCTTTATTCTATATCAATAATGGTATTCTTCAATTATTATGCTCCTGATTTATCACGCGAAACGTGTATATTAACATAAGTGAACAACATCTGTGACAAGGAAAATTCGTTACTCAAAACCTTATTCAGGCGAACGGGAGGCGAGATCGCGTCTCGTCTCGAGTCTCGTCGTTCACTGCCGTCGCCCCCTGCATGTTTAGTTTTAGATAACCCGCTCGTCTTACAAGTAACACCGGAAGTTTCGATATTATAAAATGGCGACGGAGACTCCTCAGCCACCGTCGCACGTTGTCCCTAGTGTTTGTCCCCGCGTTCCCGATATTTTATTAAATGCTGAACGTGACACTTCCAATGACCCCCCCCCCCCCCCCCGGGGGGGGGGTGAGGGGGTT
This sequence comes from Trialeurodes vaporariorum, assembly GCA_011764245.1. Taxonomy (NCBI): domain Eukaryota; kingdom Metazoa; phylum Arthropoda; class Insecta; order Hemiptera; family Aleyrodidae; genus Trialeurodes; species Trialeurodes vaporariorum. The sequence continues at coordinate 64,313,120 of VMOF01000388.1, forward strand.
CGCCTCTTTCCTTCAGCTCACAGTGGATCGAGCCGTGGGTCGCGCGAACAAAAAATCAAGATTTGTAACACTACGTAAGTACGTCCAAAAAGGTTCTGAAACATGACTTACAAAATCACGTTTACAGTCTCCAAAGAGAAAAATAAACTGTAGTATCACCATAGTACACTGGATATTGGATAATGGGGAAGTTGCCCACTATTGCTATCAGCGATTTAATAGTCGATCCTGGTGTAAAAACCTACAAAAATAAGGATGGCAGCACTAAAAACTTCTGAAATCCACTCCTAAAGTCAACAAACGCTTTTATTTGCGCGATTGTGATGGTGGCATAGGGCAGTAATAATGGGAGATTCCTATCTTAATTTTGTCTCTCTCCCTCTATGTTGACAAGGATGATTCACAGAGTAATACGTAATAAGCTGATGAATGATACCGTTACATCTAGTGACACCGGTGTCAAATGAAAGTCGTCTCCTATTGGTCACTTCTTGATGGAGTCACCGTATTGTTAGATGGGAATATCCCATTATTTCTGCCACCATTACGCTCGCGCAAATAAAAGCGTTTATTGAGTTTAAAGGTGAATTTTGGAAGTTGTTAGTGCTGCCATCGTTATTTTTTGAGGTTTTAACACCAGAGTCGACTTTTAAATCGCTTATAGCAAAAGTGTGCAACAGCCCCATTTCTAATACCCTTTAAAAAATGGAAAAAAACCACAGCTACATCAAACATGCGGTCCGCCGGGCCCGGTCTTTGTGAAGTGTGGAGCCACGGCAAAAAATTACCCGTCATTTTACTTTCAAATTCGATTTCTTCTGTTTATTTTTCGATAGAGTGATAAGTATGAACCCATCAATATCTTTGGTATAGCCTCAAAAAAATATAAGTTGAATTTCCCGAAGGCAAACAGGAGTAATAGTTTTCTTGAACTTTAATTTTAACTGAGGCAAAGTAGAAAATCCCATGTTAAATCTCCATACGGGAAATTTCACCAGGTCCAAGCTTTCGCCAACCAATTAGAGGCCGTTAAATCGACAGCGACATTCGATCTTAATTCAATTAGGCCACATTTTTCTACTTTCTTGTTGGGAATCTTATTTACTCTTTGTCACCGCAGCCTGTATTAATCTACCTTGCAGCGGTGAAAGCGTGCTATTCGGCAACGTGACAATTTGTTCATTTGAACCCATTGAAATAAAAATATCGATCCGATGGTCATCAGCGATTCCTAGATGGTTCGATATTTTTCATGGGTTTTAATGAGCCAAACGCAACGTTGCCAGATTGCATGCTCCGCCAATGCACTGTGCGACGCTTCGTGCGCGCTCGCGCGTCCCACTCTTCAGATATAACCACCCCTCCTCTCCCCCCCCCCTTTAACCATTTTTCTAAAACATTATGTATAACTGCAGTTTCATTTCTCACCCGTGCAAGGTCCGAGTCGCAGTTGCAAGTAACGTGTCCACGTCCACTATTTTTTTTTTTACTTTATTCCAGTTTTGGCTTCGGGTTTTTGCTCGCATTTTATACTTTGCTTCGATTATTTTCATTTTTTGTTTCTTTTTTCTTTTATTATTATTATTTGTATTGACTTTACTCACTATTTTGCGCGCGTACCTCGCGGAAACAAAACGAACCTCTCACACACACACACAAGTCGGATGGAAAATAAAAGGTCTCCGTCAGTTTCCACTCTGATACGTAATGTTTCCCCTCCTTCATTTTAATTCTAAAGCCAGCCCCCCCACCCCCCCCCCCCCCCCCGCCGGTTCCTCTTCGATATTTCGTTCGTGTCTGACAGAATGAACTCGCGGAGGAGCACAGCAAGAACAAAGAGAGGACCGCTCTTCTGTCTGACCGCTTTTTCTCATTTCTTTCACTTTGCTGAGATGAGTTTCTGTTTCCTGGTGTTGTCATTTATCCTCCTTTCCCGTGTTGGAAAAGGAGCGGACCACGAGAGGACTAACATCAAATGCAATTTTGCGCCGGGTAGTGGAAGGGGGCAGGAGGGGGGCGACAGAGAGTCATGCAGCAAGTGATAAATGGGTCACTTGCGCGTGGAGCATGATTTTACGTTTTTCTATTCATAAAATAACTTAAAGTCTCTGTAAGTACCGTCGTGCTGTATGAACGATATGAACATGAAAACGTTCTTAGTTTTTCTTGAAGTCTGATGATTCCAGAAATATGCAAAAAAAAATTCAAGAATGACGGATATGTAGTGTAACACAGTGCTACCCGCACGGAAAAAAAAGATCAGTGAAAATAACCATACGGATACCTGATTTTGGCACCTGCTAGATCTTATGGTAAACTTGACCAGAAGTATGGTACATTTATCGATAATTTGAGTACATTCGACATGCAATCAGGTAATATCACCTAGTACCTAGTCAAAACATAGTATACTTTTGGTTAACATTACCATAACATCTAGCAGGTGCCAAAATCAGGTATCCGTATGATTATTTTCACCGTAGTTTTTCCGTGCGTTTAACCCCTGGCCAAGCCCAAGTAATCTCGTTTTTAGTAATTTTTAGTAATCTCTTTCTAGTCTATTTCACATTGTTTCAGTCTTCATTCCGGATAAACGCGATTATCGATGAAAACTCTTACAGGATGTGATCTCTTTGGACGCCTTCAATCTGTCGTATAGGCAATTCCAACTCCCCCGAGTACGAACAGTTAACTACCTGCCCTAAATAAACATAGGAGTGCCGTTCTTTTGTACTAACCTGACCCTCAGAGGGTGAACAAGTTTCGAGTACAGAGCTTATCAGCTAGCATTCCAGATTGGTTGAACAAAGCGGGTTGCAAACGAATAGAAAGCTTCATTTCACACTGATACGATTTGAGCACATCAAGTCCCTATCAGTGATGTCTCGTGCACTCTGGCAACGTTGCATTTTGTCCATTCAAACTCGTGTAAAGGGTCGAAATAATGAGAGTGCACGGTGCACTCTACCTCATCTGATCGATATTTTACATGAATTCAAACGGACTTGATGCAACGATGCCAGATTGCACGCGACACTACTATAATCCATATCAAAGTGTGATAACCAGCTTTCTATCCGCTTTCTCTGAATTGGTTCTCTTTTCGTTAAGTCGTGGCTATCTCGTTTTGTTCCTTATGTCAATTTCTTCTAAACGCAGTTTAAGAAAAGAGTTTCGATGATATCGCTTTAAAAAACAAAAACAAAAAAACAAACAAACCAACAACAAAAATTAAACAAAAAAGAAGCTAGGTATAAACATGGCAATCATTAAAACGTAAAACCTTTCTACGGTTTTCTTCGATTTTGAGCTTTGCGACGAAACATTCACAGTAATTATAAGCGCTAAAGGGAAAAACATGACTCATAAAATAATATAATCAATAGCATTTTTATGAAAAACATGATTATTTCCTTCCCTTTGATAAATTCGATTAAAATTTATAATGATCTGATTTGCGCTGAGAAGTTGTAGTAACGACCGCGTTTTGTTAGAGAAAATTATATAACTTACAGGCGCGGATCATTTTCCGAAAGGTACTTTTTTTTTGCACATTCTGTCTATAGCCAACTAGACGCACTTTCCAATGAAGATGAATCTCATTAAAGCATTCAAAGCTAAGTTATAGATTGCTATTTTTGAAATTTCTTCTTTTAAACGAGTTATGTAAGGGTTCCGGGGGAAACTTTTAACGAGCTCGAAGAAAAAGAAAAAATGAAAAGCTCTGTCTTAACTCGTAAGTATGAACGACAGACCTATAAATATATATTCCAAGCAGAAAAGGGACATTTTTCATTACGTGTTTCAGTTTTTAACTGGTTCTTCAGTCGCATTCTTAAGAATTGATTCTATAGGCTTAGGGAACTTTCTTTAAAGTTACTAATACTTTTTCTTTTTCAGCAGGTAGCTCATGCAACTTGGTTTTTCCGCCAATGCTGCCGTTCGTGTATATTTAATGGCATTTTTTCAATTCACCAATAATTCCACCGGTTGAGAAAAGATTACAAAGTTCAGTTCAGCTCGAGACTGACACACTTGCACTTGTAATATTTTCTTGATCGGTGTAACTGCCGTAAGTTATTAAAATACTAGCGAGTTTTTGTCAAAGTAATCGACGATTCCATCGGTTGAAAAAAGATTACAGATGTGAGTATTGTAAATCATTAGTCATAAACTAAACTGAGCCATGTAATCTTTTCTCAACCGGTGGAATCATCGGTGAACTGAAAAATGCCATGAAATATTACACGGAACGGCAACTCTGTTTTCTATTATTTCTTTGATCGAATCGGCTCTGACTATTATCAATTTTACGTGCTTGATAGTGTGCAGTAGAATAATTAATTGTGACTGACTTGGTATGGATATTCTTTACTTGAAAGTTTAAACGGAGTGCAGCTGACAGTTGTCGTGGCAAACTTTAACCTGTTATTGAAGAAAAAGTACCCTTTTCGTATTTCTATGACGACCAACGATGGGACGAGCTAATGAAAGTTCAAGAAGGTAGTTATGATTGAAATCTCTTATGGACATTTTACACGGGCTCGGTTTGTTTGCCTCATTTTTTTAACCTTAAAAAAAAAAAAAAAAAAAAAAAAAAAAAAAAAAAAAAAAAAATTGTGACAAATCCTCTTGAAATTGGTTTTAAACGAAAAAGCAAGTGTTTGAGATTTGCTATCTGGACTCATAAATCGATCTTAAACAATCGCACTTGTACGTTTAAAACAGAATTCTACTGGATTAATAAAAATTTTTGATTTGAGGTTAAAAAATATGAGGCAAACAAACCAGATTCAGATCGCCCATGCTCAGAGGCGTCGCGTGCAATTTGGCAACAATGTAATTTATCCATTTAAACTCATGTAAAAGGTCGAATTCAGGGGGTGCACAGTGCACAAGGAAAATTCGATATATTTAATGAGTTTAAATGGAGCAGTTGCATTGTTGCCAAATGGCACGCGACGCCACTGCTCATGCTGTCACACTTTGAGACATAGGTCTTATGACAAGTATCACCCTCCACTATTACAATCCCTCGTTGATGACGACAAATGAGAGACGAATTTGGTGCAAAGTCAGCGAAAAACAATAATTAATGATAATAATAATTTTATCATTTTATTTTTTTCATTGTTCATTGGACCTGTCTCTCGAGGCTATTTGAAGGAGATGCTTACATTTAAAAAAATATAATTACAATATTTATGATCTACAAATAGGGAAACGAACTCTGTTTTTTTTTCAATTATTCAAAATTCTTTTAGATGAATTAGATGATTATCCTTCATAATTTTAGGAAGAGGTTTAATTGATTAAAAAATAGTTTCTGGAATAGGATATTTTAAAAACGGCTGTTATGAGCTCAGACGTCAAAGTTGGCACTTTCATCGGGGTAAAAAACCTGAGGGCCGATCATTTACTTCATCAATAAACCGATCGTTAAAACTGTGTATGAATGATTTGATTGGCCGAAAGTTGTAAAACTTAGCCGTTGCTATGGTAATCATCGTTATAGGGCCCGCTGTTCAAAGGTTGCCCATGAATAACCTTTAACTAACGGGACTCTAACGACGGTAACCATCAGTGGCGTAGCGTGCAATTTGGCAACGTTGTATTTAATCCTTTTAAAGCCAGGTAAAAGTAGAGTCCCTATATGTAGAGAGTTAAGACAAGTGAAACCATGGCATGGGCGCCGCTATTGGATGCGATTTTGCACATTTGTTTACATTCTGAGGGCCGTTGTTGTGTTTTCGTCCTCAGCAAAGATTACGGTGCCGCTGAGTTTCTAACGATGTAATCTTTTACTGCTTTTGTGGACCGATATATATTTACGCTTTGAAAGATTCTTTTGGGATTTATATAGTCATTCTTGAGGCGTATCATGATTAAAATTAACAGATTCGTCGAAAATTAATTCTTTATCCGCAAAATACCGTTGGTAAACAACTGCGATTGTAAACGAAAGTGCAAAATCGCATCCAATGGCGGCGCGGCGTCCGTAGAGCCTAAAACTCATCGACCAATCAGAAGTTGACTACACTCTTGTCTTAACTCTCTACATGTAGGGACTCTAGGTAAGAGGTGTAATACAAAGGTGTTCACAGAACACCCAATAGCCAATAGTTGAATCTTTTTCGTGGGTTTAAATGTATGAGCCGCAACGTTGCCAAATTTCACCCTGCGCCACTGCCGCCACTGGTTACCATAACAACGGCCAGGTTTGACATATTTCGACCGACAGAATCACTCATGCACAGTCTTAACGATCGGTTTAACGATGAAGTAAATGATCAGCCCGCTGGGGTGAACTTGAGAAATCGGGGATGCAAGTTTTGTGGTGAGCAAAGGGTAGCTCATCATTTACGTTTCAACTTTCAAACTTTTACCATAATTCGTCTCCGCACCATCACATCAAACACCCTATGTCTTCGTCTTGATAATTCCGAACAGATGAGACGGACTTCTTTCAATCTTCTCTCTCATTTTTAGCTTAACTTCCAGATTCTTTCTTTAAAATTAGCATTCAGCACTGGTATTCGACAAGATTAACTTTGCAAAATGCGATACAAGAAGAAAGGAGACTACTGGCTTAAAGAAAGAGTGGATTGAGAGGGGAGGGGGGGAGAGTCTTGCCAAGACTTTTGGACGGAGCAGTAGAAAAAATGATAATTTTGAGACCGCATAATGAAGTTTACTTCCGGCTGTGCCTGGAACGCCTTCATTTTGTCGGGACGCAGCCCTCCTAACGGGAAGCGCGTCACTGAATTTTAATCCCCAACAAGCTCGCCGCTCCTCCGCGAAAAGATTGAATGGAGGAAATTACAGAAGTTTAGCGGTTGGAGCGGCGACGCGACGCTTGGAATTGCGAAACCGTTCGTCCATTTTTCTTTCTCTCCTCCGAAAACTGTCAGAAAATTAACCCTTTAATTCGTCGCGTTCATATTTTACCAAACCGAGGAGGCGTTCACAAGGGGAGGAGAACAGAGTAGAAACCTTCACATCCATTCTTGTCAGATTTAGAAAAAAATAAACTGTAGGGAATACCTTACGAACACTTTCTCACATCAGATTTAATCTAGGGGGGACCCCCAGACCATCCTGGGGGAGACCCCCAGACCCCCTTAAATATCTTGGGGGAGACCCCCAACCCCCCTCCCCCCCTTTGATATTTTTATCCAGATATAAAGATTCATTTTTGAAATATTTGTATTTAAATTTGTCCTTTTTTTGACCCATTTTCACATTGATTTTAATGGAAACCATTTTTCATCCATAACGAACCTAAAATTAAAATTTCAAAAAAAAGAGAAAAATCCCCTCTGGGGAATGTTAAAAGCAACATCTCTGCAAAATTTATATGCATATGGATCAGTAGTTCAAAAGTTATGCTATGTTCCACGTTTTATGGCTACGGACGGACGGACAGACGTCAGACAGACAGACGCCACAGAAAGTTTGTGCATTCACATCTCCAAGCCACAAATGGTTAAAGAATGTTGATACTTTATGCATGAATATTCTTTAGGATAGTACTTTAGGCATATTGAAATCAAATTATTTTGTAATTGTCATGATTTACTTAGTCGTAGTGGGCCAAGTATTGAAACAAAATACCTTGAAAATCTCTGCGCCATTGCAATACTTTCTCTATTTCTAACTTTGTTAATAGTGAGAAAGTAAAAAACATCATATTTTCCATTAGAATCAAAATCAACAATGTATATAGGAATAGAGAGACCGATGAATGTTATAAAGTCCTATCCCAAAGGGAGGAAACATGCAGACGGTCTAATTCTGGGTTTGTTTGCCTCAGATGTTTTAACCTTAAAAAACCTTCCGTTCAAAACGAAAACAAAACAGATTTTATTAAGGTATAAACATTCCCAAGGTTTCGTTATTTTACCTGCAACCGTTCAAAAGTTAGAGGGCACAGACTTTTTGAACACCCTATGCATGCACATGCCAAATTGTTGATAAATACTGACTCATTTTTCCACATACTCGCCGTTTTTCGCGTATGTCTCCGAATGCTACGCTGGTTCCGTCTTTCATTACGGCAAAGAAATGAGAGACGTGTGGTTCACCCGATCAAATTGATCAGAGCAACAACAGCCCACTGCACTGTGGTTAGGAAAACGCAGATAACGATATATAAGATATATGCGATGCCGTCAGAGGTATCAGGTGATTTAGTTTCTACGACAAAGCAAAAGCAAGGCGGTATCGTACTATTACACGTATCATATATGTATTCAGAAGTGGGTCATCTTGATTGAGGTTTCCGCTTTTCGTGGAAAACAGAGAACAGTCCCGGTCGTATCGAGTTTTTAACGCTTGAGAGTGTTTCCGCCGGTTGAAATTCAAATGCGTTTGAAAAACGCTAATGGCGATGGTGTACTACACATAAAACACGTTCGTGAGAAGCATAAACGCGCTCTAAGTTGCCCTAAAAAGGTAAAATTAGCTAATGTTCCGTACTCAATTAATTTGTTTCTTTCCGTATTGTTTGGTTCTTAAATACGTTTCCAAAACAATTTTATGATTAATTTATTGAGAACAAAGAGGACGTTCGGATTTAAAAATGCTTCACGGTTATTTTGTAAAATAATTTTCCTTAAAGATGATTGGGCTCTTAATTGCAAACTTTTGCTACGGGGGATTGAAGAGTTGATTCTTGCATAAAAACCTGTAAAAATGACGATGAATACACTGAAAAATCGACCCTGGAATCATCTTAAATATAAGTACTTTGGGGCGAACCAATTCTTTTTTGTCAGCATTTGAAATGTTTTGGAAACTTCCAAGAACCAAATGAGAGGGACAGTGGGCACTCCAAAAATTTTCGAAACATTCTCCGACCGGTATTCGAAACAGTCGAATTTTTTTATGAATTATTTTCAAAGCAAATTTTGTCTTCACTGAAGCATTTCACAAACATTTTGAAAGCATGATGCGTATGACATGAGGATTAATAAATATTGGGTGCTGAAGCACAGTCGCTTGAGTTTCAACCGAACTGGCATTAATGACGATCAAAAAAAACACTGGGATGGGCGAGTTGGAGTCGATGAAGGATAGGACATTGAAAATGGCAGAAATCCGAATGTGCGGTCTACTGAGTACTGCTCTAGCTTTCGTATGTATAAAAGGACCCAACACCGTTCTATTTGAGCCGCGCAGTATTGGCTTTTTCAGTGTAATTACACAATAATTAATTCAGAATACCACGTCAAAACCAGTCATAGCTCACAGCAAACCCGGCATCAATTTCATCTAGTTGACTACCGGGCTAATTTGCAAGTGACAGCAGAGCTATAGGCAGTGCGATTCACTCGCTTGAAACAAGGTTGTCACTTCGTCAGTGGAATAGTGTGGACACCGATCACTCACTATTTGAAAAGTCCTACACAAAACGTGGAATTTTCGCCACAATCACCTCCACAATGGGTCTATTGCATACTTTTGCTACAACAATATAGAACCTTGATTCTTACGTAAAAGGCGGAAATAACGATGCACACATTGAAAACGTTCAAAATCTACTCATTAACTCAGAAAATCACTTCAATTTCAAACAGCCCGCGCTACACTAGACACTATTTGCACCGGTATACTACTACATAGACGGAACCACCGTGCATAAGTAAACAGCATCGTAACTAAAAATGATGGAAATTCTTTTTAATACATGAAATATAAGCTGCATTTGCTGTCTGGTCTTTTCGGTTTATCAAAGATTACAAAATAATGTAAGAAATGTACGCATCTAAACGAAACATTCCAATGTTTGCAAAATTGCAAGTTCTGTTCATGTTCACGTAAACGAGATGGTTCCATCTATGTAGTTATAAGTCGGTGATAAAGTGTCTAGTGTAGCGCGGGTTGTTTGAAATGGAAGGTATTTTCTGAGTTAATGAGTGGATTTTGAAAGTTTTTAATGGGCGCATCGTTATTTTCGTCGAATTTTACGTTAGTAACAATGAGTTATATTGTTGTAGCAAAAGTACGCAACAGACCCATTTGACTCATAGGTGGTTAGATAACGCACATAGTTTTCCTTGATGCATCAGTTGTTGTCGTATCGGAGTATCGGACCCAAGAGACACAATTTAGTGATCAAAAATCTTTCTAAGAAGTTTTTTAATTTGATTTCAGTAGTTGTTGGTCATAATTTTTATCGGTAACATAAAATTTGTGCTGGTAACGATACATAAGAGGTCGCCTGAAATGTACAGTCAGGTTAAATTTTTGAAGTCAATAATGATCTTTATACCCGCGTAAAAATACCTCGCGACTAATTTTCACGACAATGGGGCAGTTGCAAGGGTTTGAAATGTTGCGTTTTTTACTCAGAAAATGAAAGTCCTTGGTGAGCTGAGAACAAAAATGCCTTTGCTCTCAATATAAGTCCCATTCCTCTGGAGATGAGATTTTGGCCCAAAATACATTGTTTAAAATGGGAATTTCGCGTAGTGACGTCACTACGTAAACGCTTTTTTACAACTTTACACGTGTCTATCTCCGAAACCGGGGCACTTACGAAAAAACCAAAGGCACCATTGTTCTCAGCTCAACAAGTACTATCATTTTCTTTATAAAAAACACAACATTTTAGACCCTTGCAACTGCCCCATTGGTTCATAATTGTAGACGATAGTCTAAAAAAAAAAAAATATCACACATTTATCAAAACCTCGATGGGGGGGGGGGGGTATCTGGCTCAAAAGGGGGGAATTTTCGTACCCACATGTTCATAGGAAAACAAACATCTTATTTTGGCCTTAAATACATAAATGCTCCCGAAGTTTGGCAAATGCGTTTTGTTACACCCTGTAAATGTACCTATCAACGGACGCTTCCAAAAGCTCTCGTGCAAGAGTTGTGGAGCCTAAAAGTTGACTGGCAGTGGCGGATCCACGGGGGGGGGCACGGGGGCACGTGCCCCCCCCCCCCCCCCAGAAGCCTCAAATTTTGCCTTTTTCTATAGAAAAAAGCCCGAAATTGCTTCCACCAACGCTTCAAATTTCAAAATTTCACAGGCGTGCCCCCCCCCAGAAAAATTTTCTAAATCCGCCACTGTTGACTGGGGTAAATACCTTGCCTCCAAACGTGGTTCGTCGTTGGAACGATAACCTCGCTTTTATACCTGCGTTTAAAAATGCCTTCATTCCCCAACGTTCCCACGTCATCAGTTCGACTTACCAATTGGTTATTTTGCCCACTGCACATAGAGCCTGTGATACCTCTGAGTAAGAACCACCTCATTTGTGCGTTATTTTTTCATTGTCAATCCGAATTCTCAAAGGATACGCTTGCATGAGCGCAGGGGCAAATAAATTCTGATGCATCCCCAAGGCGAGGTCATTTGGACATAAAATCCCCCACGGTATTCAAATATGGTTTCGTTACAGACGAAGGTGCTTCCCCATTAAAGAGAAAAAGTTGTTTGCTGCACAATTTTTTTTTTTTTTTTTTTTTTTTTTTTTTTTTTTTTAATTTTTATTTGAGTCAAATTGCTCTTATTTCAACAGGGGCGGCTTTAATTGCACGAGGGACCCTTCATTCCTCGTCCATAAAACATCCACTCTTGGAGAGAGAAAGGGAGAGGGAGAGAGAGAGAGAGAGAGAGAGAGAGAGAGAGAGAGAGAGAGAGAGAAAGAGAGAGAGAGAGAGAGAGAGAGAGAGAGAGAGAGAGAGAGAGAGAGAGAGAGAGAGGACGCGGCATATTCAAAACTCAGCCAGGAATAGATAGAAAGGATGCTCTGAGCGCGCAGGTTATTCGGAAAAATAAAAAAAAAAAAAGAAACACTAAAATAAGTGTACAAAGTTGAAATGAATATTAATCAACCTCCTCCGTTTCAAACTAATGGATTTTTCTCCCACTTAATTTGCATTAATTACAAGCGGAATGCTAAAGCGTGGCGCCGTTACTACAGTAAATGCATGAATGTGTCGTTATGTAAACACGCGGGTTTTCCTCTCTTTTTTACCCTTCACTTTTCCCCCGTTTTATTTATATTTTTGTCCCCCCCCCTCCCCTTTCCCCGAGGTAGGCCAAAGTTTTTGTGGAACGAAAAATACTTAAGAGCTTGATACACAGATATTTCAACAGACGGACGAAGGGTTGGTATTTTAATTTTAGGGATGTAATGTGCTTTCCTCTTGATTTTGAGATAATTCTTCTTTTAAGTCCGAAATCGTAGCTCATTAAATTATACAGTCATAAAAAAAAACGAATGGAATAATTTAACTAAATAAAAGGTTTCCTGCAGTGATTGGTGGAAATAATTATTCTGTCATTACCTAAATCACAGTAAGTCCGTGGGGTGGGGGGTGGGGGCTAAAGCTTTCCCCTGTCATCGGCGGATACAGGAATATATCTGTCCCCCTCTCTTCCTATTTGAATGCGTGCCTTAGTAAAGGATAGGAGAGGGGGCCATCACGCGACTTTAGCCCCTACCCCCATCCTTTCCTGTGGCGTACGTTTTCAAATGGGAGGAGAGAGAGAGAGACAGAAAAATTCCTGTACCCGCCTATCCCCCCCATTTTTTTTTTTTTTTTTTTTTTGGAAAAGAGCTCAAGAACAAGAAAATACGAAATTTGGTGCTCCTCAATCCCTTCACTTCTATATAGGAAAGGTCTTAAAAAAGGGAGAAGCGATAAAACGGGACGTAAAGTTTCAAGCCCCCCCCCTACTCCTCCACCAGTTTGAATCCACAGACCGCAAACTAAAAATGTGATATCCTTCGGAATGTTTCTTCTTCAGCTCTCAAAAATTCTGAGATACCGGAAACTCAAGTTGACGAGTTGCAATACGCTGAACTCATGAAGTGCAGCTAAAACACTCGAGAGCGAGAAAATTGTCAGGGTTTCGTCAAAATCCTGGCTTAAATGCTGCACTTAAGGATCTCGTTTCACGAATGGGGCTATTGCACACTTTTGCTATAAGCGATTTAATAGTCGATTGAGGCGTAGAAACCTCAAAAAATAACGATGGCGGCACTAAAAACTTCCTAAATCCACTCCTAAACTCAATAAACGCAGTTATTTGCGCGAGCGTAATGGTGACCGAAGGCACTAACAATGGGAGATTCCCATCTAACAATTCTGAAACTTCATCAAGAAGTGACCAATAAGAGACTACTTTCATTTGACACCGGTGTCACTTGGTGTTGCGGTACCATTCATCGGATGTGGATCATCACTCTGATGACTAATTACTCTCTGTGAATCATCCTTGTCAGCATAGAAAGAGTGACGAAATTAAGATAGGAATCTCCCATTGTTAGTGCCTTCGGCCACCATTACGCTCGCGCAAATAACTGCGTTTATTGAGTTTAGGAGTGGATTTTGGAAGTTTCTAGTGCCGCCATCGTTATTTGTTGAGGTTTTTACGCCATAATCGACTATTAAATCGCTTATAGCAAAAGTGTGCAGTAGCCCCATTGTCTAGATTTGTTTTTCAAAAAAGGCACTTGCAAGTGCCACTTGCGTCAGGAGCCCTTGAGGTAGTGTATTTTAATTCAGACCATTTAAAAGATTTGTTATGCTACCCGTCCAGTTATATAAGAGTGTATTTTAAGCATTTTGAGACTTGAGTGACTGCAGTGGCGAGGCGTTAAATTTAGCAAACATATGTATTTTCCCCATTTAAATTCACCAAAATGGTCGAACCCTTCAGTCATCGGCGATGATCAGGCATTTCGACCTTTCTAATGTTTTTAAGTGGGAAAAAAGAACGTTGCCCTATATGACTCTACGCGAATATTATAATTCCTAAGTCTTCGGCAAGAACCATCTCTCCCCGCAAACTATCCATGTATAATCGTTTAATAATTCTGAAATGCTTCATTCTTCGACGTAAATGGGGCTTTTGCAAACTTTTGTTGTAAGCAAAGCAATAGCAACAGCCAGCGAAAATCACACTAAAAAGTCTAAAATTTAGTAATAGACTTAAAAAACATGGCGGATCGTAATGGCGGAACTACGCAGGTATCATGGGAGATTCCTGTCTGATTTGTCTCTTTCTCCCCAGAAACACAGAGATACATCTTTTAGAAAAGAATCGAATCTCCCATGATACTTACATGATATAGCTCCGTTACTAAGCCCGATTCTAAGAGTGAATTTCGTGTTTTTTTGTGTACTCATCGTCATTTTTGCAGGTTTTTATGCAATAATCAACTCTTCAATCAACTGTAGCAAAAGTTTGCAAGAGGAGGAATCGATGTATGCTTGTAGGTTTGATACGGAAAGAAGTTCAAACCGCGGCCGCCAGGCGAATTTCGGTGAATCATCTGCACAAGTGCCTACTGTGCGTCGCGTAGCCTCTACTGAGATTAAAAATGCACAACAGTGGGAGTTGGTGGTTCAACAAGAATTCAGCTATACGCGAGAGTATTTACCTTCACTATTGAAGTTATTTTGATTATTTTTTCCTTCCTTTCTTTCGGAGTTTATGTTGTGAACTTTTTGTATTTTCCGCATTCTCATTTTTTGATGCCTACTCGACGAGTTCGATGGAAAAAAAACAAAACAAAACAAAAGGAGAAAAAATATAGGGAAAAAATTAAAAAAAAATTAATTAAAAAAGAAAATAAAAAGTAAATAGAATAAAATAAAAATAAAAAATAAATAGATAAATAAATAAATGATAGGAGGATATATTACATTTACTTATATTGTATTTTACTAGGTGCTGTACTGTGGCGGCTCGTGATATTTGGCAACCATGCAAGTTTTCCATTTAAACGTAGGTAAAATAATCGATTCTTGCGGAGGCTGGCAGCCTCCGGGAGAATCGATTGTTTTACATTGGTTAAATAGGAGGAGGACACGGTTGCCAAATTTCACGAGCCGCCACTGGTGCTGTAGAATCAATGGCTTTGTGCAAACTTTAGGCAAATTATGAATAGTACATTCACATGGGTCGGGGTATTTATTTCTTTTCTTTTAAAAAGATTTTGGTTTGGATTCGAAGAGTCCTTATTTAGCTTATTTTGATATTATTGCCGAGTGTATTACTTGATATACACTATACATTACTATATTAATTTTTTTTTTTTTTTTTTTTTTTTTTTTTTTTTTTTTTTTTAGAAAAAAAAAAATAAATAAAATAAATAAAAAATAGTATATTTGAAGCGGATGCTGGGTCATCTGACGATAGTGGATTTGAAGTAAAGAATGCTTGTTTGAAGATAGAAGTATAGATAAAAAAAGAAACATAAATAAAGAAAAAATAGAAATACTTGACAGCATCATGAAAGCGTATCGATTTCAAAACCAATGGCAAAACGTGCATTCTGGCAACGTAGCATTTCGTCCATTTAAAGCTATAAAAAAGGTCGAATTCCAGGGTGTTCGCCGCACAACCAACAATTCGATATTTTTCATGTGTTTCAAAGAACAATTTTCGACGTTGCCAGATTGCACGCTTCGCCACTACTCAACACACTGAATCATGTTTTGACACTTTCTCTCTTTCTGCAGAACACGAATTCATCTGCCCTCGAACTTTCAAACCACGGATTAGCTGATGAGACAACAGCAAACGACGAAATGGTTCCTCTTCCCTTACCACAAGGCTGTTTCTCGGAAACCCCCCCCCCGGTCCCCCGCTTCCCGCCCGTTCATTTAAAGATCGCCGCGCATTTTCGCCTTAATTTCAAACCCTCCACCATTCCATTCTCAACCCTCGCCCCCCACCTTTAAAACCTCGGGATCCCAAAACTGACTAACTAAGCAAAGTTGGTTCGTTTATATTTATGAAACGGTTACACAACTTCAACTTTTCAAGAGAAAGTTAAACTTGGACGAGAGGGAGACGAATCTAGAGAGTTGGACTGTTCGCGCAGACATATATTTCTTTCAATTCATTTCGAGAGACATTAACTTTTCAAACTCCTCCGCTTCCGCATTTGTAAGTCTCTAAACATCCTTTTTGGTTGGCATTCACCCCCTACTATTTTCCCCCTCCCTTTTTCTCCCGACACCCCCCTCCCTCTCTTCGCCACCGTACCTTGACGAGGCCGCAACCGTGTCTACTGTCTAGTGATGGTCCAATCTGCCGCCGCGTCGTCGTGGAGCGGATCTACTGTTTAAAACCAAAGAAGTGTAGGACCCCCCCTCCCTAAGTGGCGGATCCACGGGGGAGGGGAGCACTTCCCCCTACTAGAATCCTCGAATTTTGCCTTTTTTTCAACAGAAATAGGCCAACATTTCTTACTACAACGCTTGAAATTTAAAAATTCTTGGGCGTGTCCTCCAGAAAAAATGTTCTGGATCCTCCACTGCCCTCCCCCGCGGTCCGTTTCACTTAGTCTCGGTGAAACGGGGCTCTAGCTCTGGCAAAATTTTGCTACAGGTAATTGAAGAGTTGAACATGCATATTAGAAACTGGTAAAAATGACGATGACTATACACTAAATAAACTGTATGGAATACCCTATACCGAACACTTTCTCATATCAAATTTAATCTGGAGGAGACCCTCAGACCCCCTTTAATATTCTGGGGGAGATCCCCATCAGACACCCCTTTGATATTTTCATCCAGATCCAAAGATCCATTTGTGAAATATTTAAATTTTTGGTCTTTTTTTGACCAATTTTCTCATTGATTTTCAACGAAAACCATTTGTCATCCATAACTAACCAAAAATTAAAATTTCAAAAAACAGAAAAAAACCCCTCTGGGGGATGTTAAAAACAACATCTCTGCCAAAGAGCTGTATTCAAAATGAGCATTTTTGGCCCAAGAAAGAAAACCTTTCAAATTTTCAGGATTGATAGAGCTACTCTAGAGCTTTCTAAAAATGGCCAGTTTTTTGTTCTAGCCCTCTTGGAAGAGGGGGGGCGGGGGGTCAAAGTTGGAACCTTTAACCTCCCGTAACTTTTTAACGAGTTGACCAATTTGAGTGCGGTTTTTTTTAAAATGTAGCTTTTTTAACGTTCTTTAGATTGATGTGCCACAATCTACCTTTTGAGGAATTTTAAGACAATTTTTTTTGATTTTTTCGATTTTTGAAATTCCAATTTTTCTTTGTTTTGCATTTTTGAACCGGGGAAAACGCACTGAGGGTAACAAATACCAGTCTGGATTAAAGCTCTTTCAATTTGCTTTCAAGTAGTTCAAACCGCGTGTTGGGGAAACGTTTGGTTCAAAAGTTATAAGCACGTAAAGTTGACGCGGAACCGATTGCGGCGTGCTCAGGGCCCGCGTTTTTGACTTTAAGGTCGGCCGCTCCTCTCCGACTGGAAAGGAATAATAAATATTCTGGCTTAACGCGATCAATACCAATACTCAACCCATTTTAGACTAATAAACAAGTGTTTTCAACGGTCTTTCATCATTTTTCCAACTTTCAAAGCCCAAAAATGAGCTCCGCCCCCACAATAAAAAAATAAAAAAAAAAAAAAAATGTACTTCCCTCTAAAAAAAAAAAAAAAATAAATAAATAAATACCAAATAAACTCCCTCTAATAATGTTCGAAACGCAAGCTTCAAATTGACAATTCCTCCAAACAAACAGAACGGAACAACTAACGACCAGTGGCATCGCGTGCAGCATGACAACGTTGCAATGTTCTCATTTAATCTCTTGCAAAATATCGAATCAAGGGAGTGCACTGTGAACATCCAATAGTTCGACCTTTTTCTTAAGTTTAAATGGACAAAATGCTGCGTTGACAGATTGCACGCATTGCTACCGCTAACGACTATAAATCAGGTTTCTTTGGGCCTCCTTTTTGGGCTTTGAAAGTTGAAAAAATGATGAAAAACCGTTGAAAACACTTGTTTATTAGTCAAAAATGGGTTGAGTATTGGTATTGATCGCGTTAAGCCGGAATATTTATTATTCCTTTCCAGTCGGAGAGGAGCGGCCGACCATTAGTCAAAAACGCGGGCCCTGAGCACGCCGCAATCGGTTCCGCGTCAACTTTACGTGCTTATAACTTTTGAACCAAACGTTTCCCCAACACGCGGTTTGAACTACTTGAAAGCAAATTGAAAGAGCTTTAATCCAGACTGGTATTTGTTACCCTCAGTGCGTTTTCCCCGGTTCAAAAATGCAAAACAAAGAAAAATTGGAATTTCAAAAATCGAAAAAATCAAAAAAAATTGTCTTAAAATTCCTCAAAAGGTAGATTGTGGCACATCAATCAAAAGAACGTTAAAAAAGCTACATTTTAAAAAAAACCGCACTCAAATTGGTCAACTCGTTAAAAAGTTACGGGAGGTTAAAGGTTCCAACTTTGACCCCCCGCCCCCCCTCTTCCAAGAGGGCTAGAACAAAAAACTGGCCATTTTTAGAAAGCTCTAGAGTAGCTCTATCAACCCTGAAAATTTGAAAGGTTTTCTTTCTTGGGCCAAAAATGCTCATTTTGAATACAGCTCTTTGGATGCGTATGGATCAATAGTTCAAAAGTTATGCTGGGTTTCACGTTTTATGGCTACGGACAGACAGACGCCACAGAAAATGTGTGCATTTACACCTCCAAGCCACATATGGTTAAATAATTTTGAAACTTCATGGAAGAATATTCTTTAGGATAGTATTAGGCATGATGAGAGCCAATTATTTTGTAACTATCATAATCTACTTAGTCGTAGTGAGCCAAATATCGAAACAAAATACCTTGAAAATCTCTGCGCCATTGCAATACTTTTTCTATTTCTAACTTTGTTGTAAAAATCACAAAATTCCCTCTCAGAGTCGGAATAAATGGCGGATCTACACAGGTAGGTATCATGGGAGATTTGTAACTATACTCTGTTCCAGATAACATTGCACCTGAGTCGGACGAATTAAAACCGTAAATGGCAACAGAGCGTCCTTAGCCGTGGCGTTCTCGCAAGCTGAGCAGGGTAGTCTCTTTGTCCGAGGTTCTATTGTCCGGTTCGGTGCCGGACCCTTTTTCCACAGATAGTGAACTACTCCCGGCAGAAAAATTAAATTCTTTTGTGCTTACGATTTTTGAATTTTTGATTTAAAATTCGTATTCTGCTGAGCGTGTCGAGAAAATTGATACCAAACTGTTGGGGGGGGGGGATGCTTGCTTAATACATATGAGGCGGACATTAAATCAGAGGAATCGCGCATCATATTTATTAAACGTGAATTTTTCCCCTGATAATTTGGTATCGATTTTCAGCAGAATACGAATTTTAAATCAAAAATTCAAAAATCGTAAGCACAAAAAAATTTAATTTTCTGCTGGGAGTCGTTCACTAGCTGCGTAAAAAGGTTCAGGCCCCGAGCCGGACAATATAGAGCCTCGGACAAAAAGACTACCCTGCTCAGCGTTCGAGAACGCCATGGCTCAGAACGCGCTGTTGCCATTTACGGTTTTAATTCGTCTGACTCAGGTGCAATGTTATCTGGAACAGAGTATAATTTGAGGCATTTCTCTGTGTTTCTGAAGAGAAAGTTACAAATTAGATATGAATCTCGAATGCGATACCTGCGACACCTGCGTAGCTCCTCCATTAGTATAACGGAATTACCATTACAGCGTCCATTTACTACTTCATCGATAAACCGATCGTCAAGACTGTCTACGAGTGATGCATTTTGATCGATAATTATAAAACTTGGCTGTTGCTATGGTAACCTTCGTTAAAAAGCCTATATTTTAAATCATGAGTAACCTTTAAATAACAGACACTTTAACGATGGTTACCACAGCAACAGCCAAGTTTTATAATTATCGACCAATAGTAGCACTCGTAGACAATCTTAACGATCAGTTTATCGATGGAGTGAATGATCGGCCTGCAGCATGGGGTTAAATAAGCATTCAAGAGCTGTCACAATTTTTTAGAACATTGAGGATATAAAATTAGCACCTTTTTTTTGGAGAAGGAAAAAAAGAGAACAATTTAAAAAAAAAAAACAAAAAACAAAGGATTTAAAAGCCGCGGATAACAAGGGATTACTATATAAGACAAAGGAAAAATAAATTACTCTTCTTTAAGGCAAACCTTGACTCAAGAAACTTTTACACGGAGTCAGAGTGAAAGCGAAGTAAGATCCAAAAAGTTGTCTTTCTCTCCACCCATTTAAAAGATAGGACAGCGTTGGGGGCTATAGGTAAGGTCACGTGATGGCCCTTTGTCTATCCCTTTCTAATACTATTTGCTCAAATGGGTTGAAAGAGAGAAGAACAAATTCTTGGATTCGCCTCTCATGGAGTAAAATGTTTTGGATCGGCAAATATCGGAAGTTCGTTTTCGCCTCTCATCTCGGATGTTAAACGGCTCCTTCGAGGAGAGCTTTCGAGAGAGAGAGAGAGAGAGTTTTTCGTCGCATAATTTAGAGGGAAATATTTGTAAGGGCAAGACGATGAATCAATCAACCGATAAAAAGTTCTTTGAAAAGAGAGAGGAGAGAGAACAAACGAAGACTGATAACTCTTCGCTCTTTCCGACCGTTACGGAGTACATAAGGAGTTATGAGAAGAGAAAAATGCTGGGCGTCAGGGAGAGGGAGCGAGAAAGAAAGAAAGAGAGAGAGAGAGAGAGAGAGAGAGAGAGAGAGAGAGAGAGAGAGGGAGGGAGGGAGGATTATGCTGGAACGGGGGATTCGGAAAGCACGGTTTTCAACTTTTAACCTGTCGAAGATACAAGCGAGAGAAAACCAGGGATGGGGAAAAAGAGAGAAAGAGAAGACGAAAGAAAGAAAAAAACGAGATAATCGATTTCCAAGCTTTTGTATTTTTCCCTCTTCTTTTTACTTATCTTCTTACAAAAGCCGATGTTTCTCAAAAACTTTTAATTAGATTTTCCTCAGCGCAAACGAGACTAATTTCTCAAGTCCAACTCCCTACGCATTCCTGGAAAAGCCGTACCCTTCGCATTTAACTTGTCGAACTTCCCTCACAATTTCTTGGTTATTTCAATTTCAAATGCCATTCCTCACATTTTGCGGGATACATACAAAATGATTCACTGATTGGAGGAAAAAACGAACTTGAAACTAGAAACAAAAAACGCAGTTTTACGTTGGTATAAACGACGATTGAATTTGACAAAATCACAACTTATCGTAAGGAGCGTAAAGGGTAGGTGGACCCCTCAGGTCACTTTCATATTTCGGGTTAAAAAACAAGAGAATGTGGGTCTTTTTATCAACAAAAATCATTCACCTCATAGTAATAAAAATAATCCGACGTAGACATAGAGGGTACAAACTGTGGCCGAAGGACGAAGGTGTTGCAATAAGGGTGGCCATAAGGGACACATTCCAACTTTTTGATACAGATTCAAGCAAAACTCTGGAAGAGATTAACTAAATAAAAACCTGAAAGAATTAATATGTATGTTAACTTCATTCTTTTCTGACTAATCCAGATTTTTTTCTGGATTTGTGCATTTCCCCCTTAATTTAACAGCTTATCAAAGTTTAAAAAAGCTCTTAAAATGTCAATGGGGGGGGGCACCTGCCCTAACCCAGTTTTCGGCCGATTTAAGGTTGAAAGTTAAAAAAAAAAGGTAAAAAAATCGAAGGACTTCCTTTAATCAAATATCGTCTATACATAGTCAGACTTCAGCTTCAAGATGGATATCATAATAGGACAATAAGTAATTGCTTTCTACACCAAAGTTCCACAAGAAAAGCATAAGAAAGCTACCTAAAATACATCAGTGATGTATCCAAGAATTTGCCTTTCACTCTTCTTGCCCGTTTGATCACAATGGGTTTAATGACAAAGGGAGAGACTATCAAGTGACAAATTCCTATCTCTTTCCTTCTTTAACACATGTGGTCGAATGGGTAAAGAAAGAGACAGACAATTCATGGATGAGCTTCTGCCTACGGGAAAGGTACATCCGCAAGTTTCCGCGAATTACAGAAAAAGTGGATTTACGATAAGGCTGGGATTATTGCGCTTCCTGCTTTTAAAACAAGATTTTATGGAGATAGTTTCCCTTCAATTCACATCAAGGGCCTATAGCGATCCCATTCTCTGGCAACAAAAATATAACGAACTGATAACAATCACAAATTTACGAAAATCGAGCCGAGCACCCCCTCAACTCCGGTATTAGGTACAAACATTTTCCTTCCTCTCCCTTAATAAATATTCTGCCGTTGCCCATGCATTCGATGCGCAATGAATGGGGCAGTTGCAAGAGTCTGAAAAAATGCGTTTAAAAAAAAAAAAACAAAAAACAAAAACAAAAACAAAAAAAAAACAAAAACAAAAATGAAAGTACTTGATGAGCTGAGAACAAAGATGCCTTTGATTTCTAATTAAGTCCCATTGTTAAAGAGATGAGATTTTGGCCCAAAATACATTGTTTAAAATGGGAATTTCGAGTAATGGCGTCACTCCGCACACGATTCTTTACAACTTTACACGTGTGTATCTCCAAAACTGGGACACTTGGGAAAAACCCAAAGGCACCATTGTTCTCAGCTCATCAAATACAATAATTTTCTTTAGAAAAACACACCATTTCATACCCTTGCAGCTGCTCTATTCTATACAGCTGTCAGACGCCGGACGGATTTAAAAATAAAGGGATGATTACATGATATTGGAATTTAAGTACAGTACCGAACTACCGACCCATCCTCTGCGGACGGAACTTTCCATCATCAACATTTTTTTTATTTTTTATTTATTTATCCCCCCCCCCCCCCTCCCCCGGAAAATTACTTAATTGTGATGTTGAGATCGGTGTGCGTACACAGTATCGCTTGAATAGAGAATCTTTCGACGATTAAACAAGCTATTATTTCAATGGAAACATGGAAAGTTTAGAGGGGGGGAGGGGTAAATACCAGCCTCACCACTCTTAATGTGCTGGTGGGAAGACAGATGATACAAATTACCTACTCTTCGCTCAATTAAACCGCCCGAGAAGTCCCAAGATGCAGCAGTTGTGATGACTTGCAAAACTTTTCGCCATCGGAGTTTTTTTCTGTTTAATTATGCAATCTGACGCAGCGGAGTCGCACTCGAGCGAAAAGGAACGCTAAAAGTCGCTTCATCTCCTTGTTTGCCTTCATAAAAAAGGAAAAAGAAGAAGAAGAAAAAAAACAAGAGTTCGAAGCAAGCGGAGTTTTTCTGATGCGCCTTTTAGACTTTAAAAAATCAGGTAGAAGAGGGGGGCACTGCGCGAGAGGAGAGGAAATGAGGAAAGTTTGGAGAGGCTCATACATGCCTTCGAACACGAGAAAGAGGTGCGATTTGGAGCATAGTAGCGAAAACTTAGAGGATTTGAGGGAGAGGGGACGAGACAGTCTATGTTCAGTTCCGCTATACTAGGGGTACTTCAAGAGGAGATTCTAGGCCCTAGGGGTCATGCTCCGGGAAAAACGCAATAATTCAAAATTTGTAAGTCCCGCTTCGCAACTTTAAGCTCGATGCGGCACCATTCATTAAAATTTTCCGATCGAGCTCAAACTTTTCGAGGGGTGATTTCTCCAAATAGAACAACTTTGGTGGGGGGGGGGGGGGTGGTTGTCGATACGGTTAAAATTCAACAATTCCTAAAATAAGGGGCACCCTATTGTTAATAAGCACGAATTTGCATTCGTAAGTTTGGATCTCATTTTTTACGGGTAAATCCACGAGCGCCAGTGAGATAGAGCATTTGATTGGATCCAATTTTGATCGTGACGTCATCACTAACCTGCGGGCCGATCATTTACATCATCGTTAAACCGATCGTTAAGACTGTCTAGTGTCTATGAGAGATGCTATTGGTCGAAAATTGTAAAACTTTGGCCGTTGCTATGGTAAGCATCGTTAAAAGTCTGGTTACATGTATAAAGGCTACTCATGAGTAACCTTTAAATAGCAGACACTTTAACGATGGTTATCATAGCAACGGCCGAGTTTTACAATTTTCGACCAAAAGCATCACTCATAGACAGTCTTAACGATCGGTTTAACGATGAAGTAAATGATCGGCCCGCAGGTCTATAAATGGGAGGAGAGAGAAACATAATAAGTCCTATGTTCGCACACAGTCCACATAATAACATAATAACAAAATAAGGCCTATGTAATAACATAATAAGCGTTATAATAATAATAGTGTGTAATAACATAATAAGTCCTAAGTCCAGTGCAGTGGCTGCTCGTGCAATGCGATACATCGATGTCCACTTCATATAAAACTATAAAAAAGTATCGATCGTCAGGGGGTGCAATTGAACCCCCGAGAAGGAAAGGTAGTTAACTGTTCGTACTCTGGGTAGTTGGAATTGCATATACGATAAATCGAAGGCGCCCGACTAAATCTTATCTTGAAAGGGTTTACATTGATAATCGCGTTTATTCGGAATCGTGAGACTGGAACAATGTGAAAAAGACAAGCGGATAAAAACGAGTTAACTCGGGCTTAGTCCATCAGGGGGAATGGAGTGGTCATCGATACATCGCATTGCACGAGCCGCCACTGGCCATGGCTATATTTTTTCAGGGATGGGGGGAAGGGGGGGTGTTAGTAAACAAGTAAAACAGAAAAAATTAAATAAAAAAGTTATAAGTGTACGGTAGCCGCCACCAGCGCACGCCACAGTAGGGTCAAATAATAATAAAAACAACATCATTAAATTCATCTCATATCATAAAAATGCGTTTCCCCAAGGAACGGAAGAAAGGAGAGAAAGAGAACTGACGGGGGTGGCGGGGTGGGTCTTCCATTCAGGAACGAAGGAGAAAGCGCCCGCCGGAAACAAGGGGGAGGGGGAGAGAGCCGGAATTGGTGCGTAGAACAAAAATAGCGAGAATATATACGAGTGTGGGGAGTCGTCGGCTCTCAGCTCCGCTACTCTTTGGGCCCTTAAGTTTCTTTGGTCATTGAGTTGAGAGTAAGTTGAGTCGTGCTATCTGTGTCTGTCCTCAGCAGTGTTGCAAAATCTGCCGGGAAATTCAAAAGTTTTACTTCGGAGGTAAATAAGGAAAATGCATATAATTATACGCTATAGGGCAGCTCTGGTCCTCAGCCATCCTACACACGTATGGGCTCACATTTTGCGAGACAGAGAGGGGGGGGGATTCACTCGATCAGCGGCACGGTGATGGAGACAATGGTACAGGATTGCCACAGTGCAGTGGCGGGGCAATTAGGCAACGTTTGATTGTGACCATTCATTTAAAAGGTCGAATATGAAGGTGTTTACCGAACATCCAATAGTTCGATCTTTTCCGTGGGTTTGAATAGACGAATTGCAACGTTGCCAAATTGCACACTACGCCACTGCCATAGTTACCAGACACAGCTATTTTTAAAGTCTTCACACTGTTAAAAATTGGCCAAAAAATCCGGAGTGAAGATCGGAGCGAAAGAAAAAATGAGGGTAAATTTTACTCTCATGCGAAGTAAAAATGAGGTGCACTGGGAGTAAATAGCGGGAAATACTATTAAGGAGGGTGTGTGCACCTCCTGCGTGCAGTAACATCATCTTTTAACTTCGGAAAAATGAAAATTATAACTATTTCTTTCCACCTTTTTGCACCATTTTCTACTCTCAAAACTAAATACCGGGAGAAATCATGGCTTTTATGTAACCAGAGTTGGAGTGAACATTTCTTACAGCGTAGGATATTCGTCCCTACGGTGTAGACAAAAAAAATCTTCAACAGGGGTAAAATCTGCATCTTTTACCTCAAAATCCACAGAAAAAAAAGAAAGAAAAAAAAATACTTTATTAGCGCTGACGAAACCTTAAATAGCAAAATGACCCAGTAAAAGACTTTAGTTGAGCCAATCATATCTTTGGATCACCCAGCAAAACCTCTTAAAATACACTGAGAGAAATCACTTCTTTAAAAAGAAGGAAACACGTTAATTTGTGACAGTTTTCCTTGCGCGAAGTAAAGTTGTGTTGCATGAAGGAGAATCACTGTCACAACAAGGAATCTTTTACTTGTAGCAGCAGACATTTTCCTTGGGTTAAAGGAATTTCCCTTTAGTCAATATTTCACTGTGCAAACGAAATACACCTTAGATTAAAAGAAGAATTCTCTCAGTGTAGGCGTACAAAACCTGTAGTTGGCTCAACTTAAATCTTTGGCTGGGTCACTTTTTTTCACCAAAAGTTTTGTCAGCAATACCAAAGTGTTTTTTCGGTTATTTCTGTTTCTGCACACAATCGAGTGATTTTATCAAAGAATATCAGCACAGAAAGTAAACCTAGAAAAATGCAGAGCTGTAGAAAATTAATTCTTCGACAAGAAAACTTTAGCTCAATCTCGTCGGAACTTTTCCACACTTTCGGATCATTATCGTCATAGAAGTCATGTCCTTTTAGCGTAAAACAACGCGCTTTGCAAACTTTTCACTCAAAACAGCGCGCTTTTTAAAATGTTTACGTGGATTAACAGTAGGTAGGTATACCGATGTAACTTTTTTCCGTACATTTTTCAGGTATTACATCAAGACCATCCCCTCCCCCATCCATACGCAAAAATTGCGTTTTACAGCAGTTCTCAAATTTCAAAAGGAATGCATTAATTACAGCTGTCCAGTTTCAAAAGTACTTTAATGCAGTTGTCTACTTTAAAATAAAGAACTTAAGGCTAAAATTCTGCAGATATTGATCATAGAAGAGCTTGGATGTAGTTCTCCGCTCTTGAAAGGACTTCCATACACTTTAAAACTGGTTTTCACTATTAAAAGGACTCACAAACTATTCAAACATTTTCAGGCATTATTCTGTTTATATTTATAGGTCCCGACGAAGGTAATCTACAGTGGCACATTGAAAACGTTCTAAAATCCCTCATTAACTCCAGGAAATCACTTTAATTCCAAACATCCCGCGCTACAATAGACACTATATTTGCACCGGCATACTACTACATAGATGGAACCACCGTGTAAACGTAAACGACATTTTAACCACAAAATGGTGGAATTTCCTTCTAAATACATGAAAATACATTGGAATACAACAATACAATACATGAGAAATACAATGTATTGATAATACATTGCCTGCATTTTCTGGCTTATTAAAGATTACAAAATAATACAAGAACTGTATGCATCTAAACGAAGCATTAAAATGTTTGTAAGTTATGTTGATGTTTACATAAACGCGGTGGTTTCGTCTGTGTAGTTATGTACAGGTCGGTGATAATAGTGTCTAGAGTATAGAGCGGGTTGTCTTAAATGGAAGTGATTCCCTGAGTTTATGCTGAGATTTTGAAAGTTTTTAATGTATGCATCTTTATTTTTACCGTATTTTACGTTAGAATCAATGTATCATATCACTGTGGCAAAATTACGCAACAGACCCATTGCGCCTTCTATTTGATTTAGCTGTATTATTTCACTTGATTGACTGAGCGAAAAGGAATTAGAATTGTTTGCAAGAGCTTCAAATGCATTTGTTTGGTAAGTATGTATAATATCCTTATTTTTTATCGTATTTTGCCCTTTTATTTTCTCCAGTTTTCCTTTTTTCTTTCCTGTTCCTTTTCTTTTTTCTTTATCTCTTTATTTCTCTTCTTTCAAACTAACGCCTCTAATGATGTGGCTCGTAAACCCGCCCGTGGCATTGTGGGAAAGATGGCTCAGTGCTATACGCCACTGCGCAGAGATGTGAGCTTTTGTATTCGTTAATTGTCGAGACCTTGTCTCAAAAGTCAAAAGTATGCTGATAATTTCAAAGCACTCTTCTGAAAGGTCACAAGGCGTCCGCAGAAATGCGAAGGTCTCGCTCTCTTTACGTTGGTATCTTTGTGAAAGTATTTGAGCAACGTAATATTATAACAGAAACAATTGATGTCTTCATTATTTTCAGAGTCAAATCCTACAGATTCATTTGCGACTTTTTTATCAGAGGACCAAAATTGCAGAGTTGCAATACTTTTTTTCATTTTTATTAATTCATTAGTATACTAAAGAAATATTTATTTCTAATTTCCTCCCCCAATAAGGCTCTTACAAACATTTGCTATTGGGGATTGAAGAGTTGGTTCTTGCATAAAAACGTGCAAAAATGACTCACTAAATTCACTCTCCGAATCGAGCTTAGTGGCGGAGAGACGCAGGTATCATGAGACATTCTCCTATCTAAACTGAGACATATCTCTGTGTTTCCGTAGAGAAAGTGACATAGTAGACAGGAATCTCCCATGATACCTGCGTTGAACCGCCATTACGAACTTGCAGTTAAGTGAGTTTATTGCTGAATTTTAGACTTTCACAGAGTATGATTCTCGTGATTTTCGCTGGTTTTTACATTAGATTTATGTACATTAGACCATTCATGTGCTCACAGCAAACGTTTGCAAGAGCCCCATTTCTACTTCCTAGAAATAAACTGCACACGCTCGATCTGCAACAGCGCTATTGAGTTCGCAATTGAGCAACTTATTCGTACGACTACATTGACGCTTTTATAAACAAGTAAGTATCATAGACATTTTTATTCTTTCCTTTCTTGCCCAAATTTTTAAGAACTTTGAGGTTTTTAGTTGTTTCAGAGCTAAACAAAATTACCATGAGAAAGCATGCTTAAAAAAAAAATCTTCAACTCTTTAGAAAATAATAGACAAATTTATCAAGAACAATCTCGATGAATAGTAAAACATAATATCTCCCCAAAGTTTACGTCCTATTGCACCGAAAATAATTGGTAAAATATTGTAATTTTTGTGGAAAATGTCACAAACTTTGGCGGAATTCAGAAGACTGAGAGTTTGAGAAGACTCCAAAGTTGTCGAATACCCACCCCCCCCCAACTTTTGATCTAAATTTCCCTAAAGTTAATGATAAATTCCCCAACTATTTCCCGTGCAACAGGACGTTAACTTTGGAGTTTGGAGGAAACAATGCCTGACCTTTTTTTCCCCCGCGTAAGATACTCAGTTCGTCGCACTCTCGAGACGTTTTCTTCCAACGATACGACAACACTGCTACTCACAATAAAACTTAAGCGGGGAGAGAGCGAGAGAGAGAGAGAGAGAGAGAGAGAGGGAGGGAGAGAGAGACTCACCACTACCACTCACTCAACTCCTCCTGATGATAAAGTTTCATGAGGCAGAAACTTTCGGTTAGCCGACTTGGAAAGTCGATTCGCCACCCAACCGTCTCCGCGCCCCCTTCATTACGACCCGCGCGGCGCGCACCCTCCCTTAAAATACCCAGAGTGGTGTAAGTACTTAATTTAATTGTCTGTTGTTGCTATCTTCTTTGCCTTGAAACCGCACGCACGTTCAATACCGCGGCAAAGAATTAAGGCTCACTGTACTACCAACACATAAATTTACTTTGCCGACCGATTAATTTACGTCGGGCAGAAGGGGGGGGGGGAGTGGAGAAAAATGCGAGAGTATATGAAAAAAAAAAATAAAAAAAAAAAAAATCGCGCCTTCAGCCATGAGAGACGTGATACGCGACGCAAGATGACGAGACGAGACGAGGCACCAGCCAAACGCCAAACGATCCGAAGCCGCCATTGCCGATGTTGCCACATCATAGCATAAAAATTAAAATATGAAAATAAATTACTGAATATACAAAAAATTAGAGTCCCGCCTGTATGTAGAGAATGGGTCTGTTGCAAACCTTTGCTACAAAGAATAAGAGTGTGTAATCTAATGTAAAATCGCCTGAAAAGTCCATTGGTGGCATCAGAAAGTCATTAAATGCAATAATAAACTCACAAGAGGCGTTTAATGAAATCCAAGATGGCGGAGAAATATCGAGCAATTTGTATGCATGCACCACGAACATCCAAGGATAGCCAACCTCACAATATCGATCACGACCAATCACAACGTAAGCAAACACATAACCTCTACCTCCAGTGAGGTTGTCAAAGTTGGCTATCCTTGGATGTTCGTGGTGCATGCATACAAATTGCTCGATATTTCTCCGCCATCTTGGATTTCATTGAACGCCTCTTGAGAGTTTATTATTGCATTTTATGACTTTCCGATGCCACCAATGGACTTTTAAGGCGATTTTACATTAGATTTAACACTCTTAATCGGTGTAGCAAAAGTTTGCAACCGACCCATTAAGGCAAGAGGGTAGTCAACCTCTGATTGGTTGACAAGTTTTAAGCTCTAGGGGCAAATGTGTGCAATAAATCTTATACAGCGAAATTCCCCGTCACTTTGCAAGTACCATGCGCATACATCAATGACGATTGACGCTACACGAATTGTTCCTAGTGCGCGCATGCGTCACTGAATTCAGTGGCGAAGCATGAAATTTGGCAACAATGTATTTTCTCCATTGAAATTCACCAAAAAAGTCGAACGCTTTAATCATCGGCGATGACCACGCATTTCGACCTTTCTAATGTATTTATACGGGAAAAAGGAACGTTGCCAAATCGCACGCCTCGCCACTGACTGAATCCTTCGTGCTCGTAGAAGTTTGAATCACCGATAGATAATAAAGTCTAAAAAATACCGCTGAAATCGATTGCCTCTTCAAAAGTTTCAACAGAAGTTTGAAACTGAATCACCAGCTCATACAGCTCAGTGTTTACTTACCTGAAACAAAAAGACAGAACAAAATATGAGAATCGATTAAAGTCAAACAGTTCTGAAGTGAAGACATGCTGAAAGACAGATAGCGTGCACTGTTAGAAATGTTTACTCCGTCTCTCTCCGGTTACATAAAATATTATTAGTTAATCTTATAATTTTAACTCTTTTTTTCCCTTCTTTCTTTGGGAAGGAATAGCAGTAATGCATTTTTTGTTTACAATATCATTATCATCTACTGTCAGTTTATTCATATTATCAAACGAATGCATTTGATACACCTTATATCTTAAAATTGTATCATTTGGAAGAAATACTTAATTTTTTCTCCTTTTTCTGAGGGGGGGGGGCAAGACTGCCAATCACTGGGTGTGATATCCACCCCTAGACATTCCATTGTTGGAATTCCAATGTTGTCCCCTCGGCTCCTGGAAACTTTTCTGCGTTGATTAATAGTTGATTAAGGGAATACCCTGTAAAAATAACGATTAGCGGACTAAAAAATCACGAAATCCACTCCTAAACTCACAAAATGCTTTTAAACGCGAGACTGTAATGGCGGCCAAGGCCGCGGTTTTCTTATGGCAATTGTGTGCTTCTTCTTCTTCTTGTGTGGTGTTGCGAGACTACCTCCTGTAGATGGCGCCGATTGAAGATAGGGAAACCCAATGCAAACCGCGGCCCCGGCCGCCATTACGGTCTCGCGTTTAAAAGCATTTTGTGAGTTTAGGAGTGGATTTCGTGATTTTTTAGTGCGCTAATCGTTATTTTTACAGGGTATTACCCCATAATCAACTATTAATAAGCCTGTAGCAAAAGTTTGCAACAGCTCCATTCCAGAACTTCCCGGATCAAACTTTTTAAGATGACGTCTACCAGTGCATATGTATACCCTGATCGCGCGACGTCAGAAGCAAGGGAGAATTCTCCGCTGCTCGAATCTTGCGATGAGATATCGCAATTTCCCCGTTTAAGAACACTGAGTGTCAGTAGCGCACCGAGAGTTTCTTCGTCTCTCTCTTTTCTCCATTAAAAAACGTGTGTTAGACAAGGATGGACAACGGGATAAAACCCCCTCTTTCTGTCCTTTTCCTACTTATACATTCAAATAGGAAATGAGAGAGATGGAAGAGATCCTGGGTGCGCCAGTGGTGAGTGTGAGAGAGACTATGAGCGAGACGAACGGAGTCGCGGGTCGTCCGCGGTCGTCACACTCCAGCAGGGCTGCCGTTTTGCGTATAATTAATGGCATTTTTCAATTCACCGATGATTCCACCGGTTGAGAAAAGATTACACAGTTCACTTCAATGTATGACTGTAATGCACGAAAATGCTCGGCTCGCATCTGTATAATATTTTCTCAATCGGTGGAGTTGTCGATGACTATAAAGAACTTGCGGATATTTTAATAATGAAACGGCGATTGCACTATGATTGAGAAAAGATTACGGATCAGAGTTTTTTCGTGCAGTACAGTCATACACAGAACTGAACCGTGTAATCTTTTCTCAACCGGTGGAATCATCGGTGCATTGAAAAATACCATTGATTATTTTTATACTCAAACCGGCAGCTCTGGTGGGATCCGCGTTTTATACTTTTCGTTTGCCAGAACTTACAGCGCCACTTTCGATTCTGTTTCCAAATTCCAAGTGAACTGAAATCTCATCCACGTAAGCTCTGTCAGTGAGTGAGTGAGAGAGTGAATGAGTGAGTGAGTGAGTGAGTGAGTGAGTGAGTGGGTGAATGAGTGAATGAGTGAGTGAGAGGGTGCGAAAGAGTGAGTGAGTGGAGTTATACGTGAATTGAGTAAGCGCGTGAAGTTTAAAAATCTCCTTCATCAATAATAAATACGGGAACCACCTGTGCATTCGTTGCATGCTATTAGCATCATTTCTAACCGAAGGTGATCTTTAACACAGAGACATGAATCATAAGGCGCTCGGTATTCCTGTGACGCTCCCAGTAGCGGCTCGTGCAATCTGACAACACTGCTATTTTGCCATTTAAATCTGTGCTAAAAGATCGATTCTAGGTGAGGCACAGCGCCTCACCAAAGAATCGATTATTTTACATAGGTTTAAATGGAGGGAGTCCATTGTTGCCACATTGCACGAGCCGCCACTGGACGCTCCCATATTGAACCTTTCAGGGAATGTGGTACCACTCAAGGGTCGTTCCAGGTTAACTGTCCCACCCGCCACATTTTAAATCTATTTTTTGACTATCAAACATCAAGTTTTTATTTTTTTAAAGATTCGAAGAGAAAGAGGTCAGACACTCACTACCCTTTTCATCGCAAAAAAAATTGAATATTAAAAGTTATAGAATGAAAAAAACAAAAGAAAACAAAAATGGTTTTAAAATGTGACGTGTGAGGAAATTAACCTGGAATGACCCTTAATCATGGTTCATGGCAGATTTTTTAAAAAAAAAAAAAAAAAAAAAAAATCAAGGATTTTCAAGGATTTTTCAAGGACTTTTCGCAGGATTTCGAGGATTTCCGACAAGCAAAAACGTAGTGTTTTTTCTACCAATTTTCCAGAGGCAGAAAAAGCCCAAGTCGATTCTCACATGAGGGAGCACTAATCAGAGGAGAGCAGTACACAAAAAAATAGATAAAATAGCGAAAAAGTTCCTGCTTAGTCCTGCATTCTTTCTCACAACTTTGCAACCAAAAAGACATAACATTCCACAGACTCACAGACAAAATATAAACAAAATGGCCAGCTAACGAGCTGAGGCAGGTCATTTTCAAGGATTTTCAAGTACATTTGACGAATTCATCAAAATTCAAGGATATTCAAGCATATGAAAAACAAACAAAAAAATCAGGATATTCAAGGACTTTTCAAGGCGCCACAAACCATGTTAATTTAACATGGGATTCAAATTGTCTCCTTTCGAACGGTCTAAATAAATCTAAATAAAAATCAAACAAACAAACAAAACTATAAATAAAAAAAAACCCCAAAATACTAAAAAAAAACAAAACAAAAAAACAAAAAAAAACAAGGAACAAAAAAAAAAAAAATTGTGAAAAAACTTTCTCATCAGGTGCCGTCGCTCCGAAAACTGATAAAAAAAAAAAAAAAAAAAAAAAAAAAAAAAAAAAACCCCAAACAACGAAAAATAAATCGGATCAGGTGCTGTCGGATGATTTCAAAAGCTAGCAAATAAAAGGAAAGAGGAAAAAGTTTAAAAAGATAAATAAATTAGATCAGGTGCTGTCGGTTTGTTTTGAAAGTTCAAGATGCAAGTCAAAATGAGCGACAGTCTGGGGGACCAATAAACCTTACGTTTGACACATGGAAGAAGATGTAGAAACGGAAAGGTAAGGTTTATTGGTCCCCCCAGACTGTCGCTCATTTTGACTTGCATCTTGAACTTTCAAAACAAACCGACAGCACCTGATCTAATTTATTTATCTTTTTAAACTTTTTCCTCTTTCCTTTTATTTGCTAGCTTTTGAAATCATCCGACAGCACCTGATCCGATTTATTTTTCGTTGTTTGGGTTTTTTTTTTTTTTTTTTTTTTTTTTTTTATCAGTTTTCGGAGCGACGGCACCTGATGAGAAAGTTTTTTCACAATTTTTTTTTTTTTTTGTTCCTTGTTTTTTTTTGTTTTTTTGTTTTGTTTTTTTTTAGTATTTTGGGGTTTTTTTTATTTATAGTTTTGTTTGTTTGTTTGATTTTTATGGGTTTTCTTTGTTTGTTTTGTTTTCAATTTTCGGCGGGACAGCATCTGATGGGAAAGTTTGTTCTCATTTTTGTTTTTAGTTTTGCTTCTTCGTTTGTTTGTTTGTTTGTGTGTTTGTTTGTTTGTTTGTTCGCTTTTCCAATTTCTTTTCCTATCATCTTGTTATGAACTTTTGGTTTTTACTTTCATTGTATTAATCTATTTGTCTAGTTTTGGAATTTAATTTCCATTTTTATTAATTTTTTAATCCTCTAATCAAGTTAATTATGGATTAGTGATGTTCAAGTCCGGAAAATTTTTCAAATAGTATCACGCTAGAAGATTTTCTGCAATGGAACCGAATTACTGGTTGCGAGAAACCATCAAATTTAGATACTGATTGATTCGGTTTCACATGTTGGAATGGTTAGGAATGCGCGGATTTGATGGGCCCACCTCAATCAGCCCGCTAGAAGTTGGAAGAAGAACGGAGAGTTGGAGAGTGAGCAAAGCGAGGAGTGAGGAAGGGGGAAGGATGGTCGGTGAGTCAGTGAGTCGAGGAGTGGGGATGGACAGTCGGGAGTGGGGAAGCCGTGCAACGCCGAGATCGCGATGCACGGCAAACTCACCGAAGGACTGAACTCGACAAACTGATGAAACGTAAAAACTAAAACCTCGATAACTTTAAAATTTCTGGACCAAATCTTTCCAAATTTTTGGCAGTTCATCCTAAAGTAGTGACAAACGTTTCTGCAAAGTTTCGTGAAAATCGATTAATATTTACTACCACTTTTCGCGTGCACAAACTGAGCGTCACATACATACATACATACATACATACGTACGGACAGCGACGATAGCATAAGGTGCTTTGCTACGCGACAGCACCTAAAAAAAATTAAAAAAAAAAACCAAATCTCAAAATTCTCGACTGTAAGGATTAAATAAACTGTAGGGAACACCCTACGAACACTTTCTCCCTCCATTTTTATTTGGGGGGGGGGGGTCGAAGGACCCCCTGACCCCCTTAAGAATTCTGGGGGAGACCCCCAGACCCCCTTTAGAATTCTGGGGGAGACCCCCAGACCCCCCTTTAGATATCTGAGGGAGACCCCCAGCCCCCCTTTAGAATTCTGGGAGAGACTCCTAGATTCCCATCAAATTTAAAATATTTTCACCTCTGGACATAATTCCGCCTTCAATTCGAAGTGTTTGCGATTTTGCAGACAAGCTGTACGAATAGTTGCCTACTTCATCCTTTGAAGGATGGGTTTTGAACTGTGGATCTTCAAAATAATGTTTTGTTTGGTTGATTCAACCCCCCTTTAAAGTTGTTTTTTGTTTGTAGATTGTGTACACCAAATGTCAACAAAATTCATCCATCCATTTTCTTTACAAGTTTAATTTTCTTTGGATATTCTATTTTTTGGGTTTGATGGAACAGCTATTTTGCCTTTAAACAGTCTCAGACTTAAGAGTTGTATATTATAGTTTTACATTGATAAGAAATCCCTGCCTAGGTTGGTTGCAAACTTTTTGTTGCAATTTTCATCAAACATAATTGAGTCATAATTGAATTTCTTATTCCAAGTATTACGATTTTTTTTTTATTTGCTTGGTTTCAAAGATTTTTGCTCGATCGCACATATATTGGCCCTTGCACCATCTTAAAGGTTTTTGATTATGACTGTAAGATAGGAATATTTTAGTGGGTCGGTAACATAATGTTTGTGCAAAGTTTCATCAAAATTCATGAATGACTGACTCCAAGTTTTAACATTAATTCCCCGCTTTAATTCATGTTTTTGGGTCGAACAACCTATTTTGATTTTTAAACTCTCTTAAGTGTTGTATATTGTATCTGTAAGGAATATTTTCTTTTATAGACTAATTGTAGATTGTATTTGCCAGTTTTTATAAAAATTCATTGGACCAAACCTGAATTATCCGAATTAATAGGATTATGTTTTTATTTGCTTATATTCCCATATTTTTTTCTCAATCCCACCTATATTGCCTCTTGAAAAGGTTTTATCAGTTGTGTGTGGTAACTAAGAAAGGAAAATATCTTAGTATTTTGAAAGTGGATTGTGTGTACAAAAGTTTTTATCAAAATTCATCGAGCCATAATTGATTGACTCCAAGTTTAAAGATTAATTTCTCACGATAATTCCATTTTTTGGCTCGAGCGCACCGATTTTGATTTTTTAAACAGTCTTAAGGGCTGTATATTGTAATGATAAGAAATTCTATCTAAAGTAGAGTAAATATAGGTAGGTAGGATAGGTAGGATTTTTCGGACGTCATGTTGAAGCAGCACGGAGGCGGAGGCAGCCATGCTCGAAATTTCCTATGGACGTTAACGATACTTGTTTTTCAGTACGGCGATAAATATTTTATTTGAGCATTATTTTCAATACAGTCGATAACTGCTACTTCTAATCAAATGTTCTTTTTATGCCATTTTTCCTTCGCTTAATTTATCGGGGCTCGGGTGCTGTTTGACATTATTCAAGTTTTTAAGGAATATTTTTTGGTAATTTTTTGATGCAGCGTTCTTAAATTTTGCGATTTTCCAACGCTGCTATTAATGGGTTTGCTGCATACTTTCGCAACAGCGTTATGGAGAGTTGATTTTGGCTTAAATATCGGGTGAAAATCACATTGAGAGCATCAAAGAGTCTCAAAACCCACTCATAAACCCACAAAAGACCTTTAAAGGAAAACCTAAGATGGCGGTTGAAAGGTTGAATCAACCCTGCATATGCATGCACCACGAGCAGCAAAGATGGCCGACGACGGCATTTGAGAAAGTAGGTACTTGCCCGTCGTTTCCTTCTCAGAATTAGGGCAAATATCGATACAATACTTGAAATATTATCCATAGTAATCATAAATAATAACGAGAAAGTAAAACTTACTGGGAAAAAACACACAGGATGACACAAAATGTAGGTAGATACACTTTGAGAAAATGAGTCATTATTGTTTACGCATTGTAACCATCATTATAAATTGCCGTCGTCGGCCATATTTAGGTACTCGTCGTGGTGCACGGAAAAAAACAACGGTGAAAATAACCATACGGATGCCTGATTTTGGCACCTGCTAGCTAGATGTTATGGTAATGTTAACCAGAAGTATACTATGTTTTGACTAGGTACTAGGTGATTTTACCTGATTGCATGTCGAATTTACTCAAAGTATCGATAAATGTACCATACTTCTGGTCAAGTTTACCATAACTTCTAGCAGGTGCCAAAATCAGGTATCCTTATGGTTATTTTCACTAACCTTTTTTTTCTGTGTGCATGTATGCAGGGTTGATTCGCCCTTTTAACCGCCATCTTAGACTTTCCTTCAAAGGTCTTTTGTGGGTTTATGAGTGGATTTTGAGACTTTTTGATGCTTTCAAAGTGATTTTCTCGCGATTTTACACTAGAATCAACCCTCTATAACGCTGCAGCAAAAGTATAAAACAGACCCATTACTATCGACGCTTGCCACTGATTCGATCCATGAAAATACAGAATGAGAGCCACGACCGATAATCAGTAGCGAGGCGTGAAATTTGACAACGATGTACTTCCTCCATTTAAATTTACTGAAAAAATCGAATGCTTCGGTCATCGGCGATGACCAGACGTTTCGACTTTTCTAATGTGTTTAAAGGGGGAAAAAGAAATGTTGCCAAATTGCACGCCTCGCCACTGCCGATAATATTCATGAGAGATTGCATCGCTATCTATGTTTTGAACCACGCACTCTAGGGTGATTCTTATTTTTCAAAAATGAGTATTTTTGGTGCGAACGGTCGATTTTTTGTTCTTTGTGGTCTAAAAAATCGACCCATAACAAGCATTTTGAAAAAAATTGACTCTAAGTGGCCCCTCATCGGCAAAAAGGGCGTAAGTACCAAATATAAATTTTTGGGTGTTTTAATAGTCAATTGCGGTGTAAAATAGCCACTTTTGGCCCTTAAAGGGCTGAAATTTTCATTATTTTTGGCTCATCTGCAGTCCTAATGCCACAAAAGTCCATTTTAAGATATGCGTAAAATGCTCTCGCCGCGGCGCTTTAGTCCAGGCGATGGGTGATTATTGGAAGAAGAAATTCCCATCAAAGAGTTTTTGGGCTTAATCGCTTCGTCTTGGTGTCAGTAATGACCACCTAAAAGTCCCCATGCCTAGGTGCTGTGCTAAATTCAGGGGAGGGGGGGGAAGGGCCCCAAAATCAATTATTTCGATATATATCGAAAACAATGCAAGATATCAAAAAAATCGATTCATGTTTTTTGTTTCTGAGGTAATTTCCAACGAGAAAGGTCTTCTGTATTTTTACGCTCTGGCGACGTCTAAGCTCTCAAAAACACGCTTAAAGTTTTCGGCGATTTTCAGGAAATTGATACCACCCCGTGGCATTGCTCATTTAACGCAACGTTATTTTTAATGATTTCGATCGCCTTATCGTATAGCATTTAGAGTGCTCCGATTTTTATAAAATTAGGTAACCGGGGGTTTTTTAGGTCGCTGATTTCATTTTTGGAGTCCAAATTTCCTTAAAACGTGTTTTAGACAAGCTTTTTGAGCTTTTATCACAAAATACAGCTTTTTAGATATAGAAGCTCAAATAGCTTGTCTGAATCACGTTTTAAGGAAATTTGGACTCCAAAAATGAAATCAGCGACCTAAAAAACCCGCGGTTACCTAATTTTATAAAAATCGGAGCACTCTAAATGCTATACGGTAAGGCGATCGAAATCATTAAAAATAACGTTGCGTTAAATGAGCAATGCCACGGGGTAGGTATCAATTTTCCTGAAAATCGCCGAAAACTTTAAGCGTGTTTTTGAGAGCTTAGACGTCGCCAGAGCGTAAAAATACAGAAGACCTTTCTCGTTGGAAATTACCTCAGAAACAAAAAACATGAATCGATTTTTTTGATATCTTGCATTGTTTTCGATATATATCGAAATAATTGATTTTGGGGCCCTTCCCCCCCCTCCCCTGAATTTAGCACAGCACCTAGGCATGGGGACTTTTAGGTGGTCATTACTGACACCAAGACGAAGCGATTAAGCCCAAAAACTCTTTGATGGGAATTTCTTCTTCCAATAATCACCCATCGCCTGGACTAAAGCGCCGCGGCGAGAGCATTTTACGCATATCTTAAAATGGACTTTTGTGGCATTAGGACTGCAGATGAGCCAAAAATAATGAAAATTTCAGCCCTTTAAGGGCCAAAAGTGGCTATTTTACACCGCAATTGACTATTAAAACACCCAAAAATTTATATTTGGTACTTACGCCCTTTTTGCCGATGAGGGGCCACTTAGAGTCAATTTTTTTCAAAATGCTTGTTATGGGTCGATTTTTTAGACCACAAAGAACAAAAAATCGACCGTTCGCACCAAAAATACTCATTTTTGAAAAATAAGAATCACCCTAACGCACTCGCATTGGTAACGTTCTAGAATTTTCCGGAGTATTACACCGGTGCAGAAAAGATTATGGTTTATTGTGTTTTGGTATAACTATAAATGTTGGAAATGATCGCTATTCATAATCTTTCCTCCACCGGTGCAGAGTTCTATGTTCTATAGAACGCTATCAAATCACGAAATTCTGAGGACTGCGAGCGAAACTCCGTTTTCCTTGTGACTAACTAATTGCGCAATTTCAGTAGTATTTTCCCCTGAGGATGCAAATGCAGGAGCAAAGAAGAGCGGAAAAATAAATGTTGATTATTCGACTCTGCTAAAACATCAAAGGTTGTTAGGGGGAAAAATGGGCGCGGACTTGAAATAGGGGGAGACTGATAGATTAATTGAATAATGTTGTCCCTTCAACCTACAAAAATAAAAAAGGAAAAATTACAGCGCTATATAGTTTTCATTCAGTCCGTTGAGCCACAATGCTGTTTTTTTTTGTTTTTTGTCTTGCTTTTTCTTTCATTTTGCTTGTTGTTCATTTTTTTGTGTTTTGTATTTTTTTGTTTTTTTGTTTTTTTTTTTTTATGAGTGTATTATGACTTTCAAAAGAAAGTACCTTCGTCGAAATGTTCACTCCTTCAAATATCGGTCAGCTTTGAGCAATTTGGTGACTTTCAAGTTCAAGGACTAAGCAGGCTGCCCATTTTTGAGTACGTCTTAAAAAATCGAAAATTTTAGTAAAAACAACGGAAAAATTTAACAACGATAATTTTGACTAGGATAATTGCTTTTGAAAGTCCTGGAGGCTCACCACCCCAATTAACCCCCCCCCCCTTCTCGTTACGCATATTGTAACAAAAATTGAGCAAAAAGTTTTTCCGTTTCGTTTGCTCGTTTTTCCTGGAATTCCAGAAACATGACGTAAGCGCCTTGAATGCTTCGTCTCTGCGTGTGTGACTTTGCATAATTTGCGAATTCGGGACTACGCAAAATTTTTAGTTTTGTTTTTATCCGATATACAACTGGCCCACTTTCGCTAATTTCTCCGAGCACAACAGTCTGAAATGTCAAGGACAGAATAATAAAACAAGTATAAATATTGCAGGAGGGGGGATGGGAGAGGGGAGGGGGGGAGTAACAACGATCACAAGTAAGTTGGTGATAAAGGAACCGTCAAGATGCGTTACTTAGAATTTTTCAAGGTCAAACGGGAAAAGACGAAGGACACAGCAGCCCCCGCTTTTGTAAGTAAAGCGAATCACAGCGGGTAGAAATACCCAATTTGGCGTTCATTTTACAGAACCTCCACATTTTCTAATAAGTTTTAGAATTTTTTTTTCTTTACACCCCCAAGTCGCTGGAGTTTGGTAAGACCCGAAAAAGAACTGGTTTAGGATCTGTGAGCCTCCACTCGAAATGAAGAATAAAGCCAGAGCTTGGGAGCCGGAACCGTGGTTAGATCTGTATTTTATGTTCTGCTCGGCAGAAAACTGTAGGAATACTAAAATGAGTTACAATTTATCATTTAAATACTGAATCAAAAGGCTCTTGCACCAACAGAACTTGATTTTAAAGATTTGGTTCCAAGTTATTGCGTTGGGATGAGCTCCAGTGGCGTAGCGTGCAATTTGGCGACGTTGTATTTTGTCCATTTAAACCCGTGATGAAAGGTCGAATGCTAAGGTGTTCACCGAACACCCTATCATTCGACCTTTTTCATGGGGTTAAATGGAAGAACGGCAACGTTGGCAAATAGCACGCAACCCCACTGATGAGCTCCTCAGGGGGCACAGCTCCCAAAAAGTGCTCCCTAAAAAGCTCCCATCGCAATAACTAGAAACTGAATCTTTAAAATCAAATTCTGTTGGTGCAAGAGCCTTTTTGATTCAGTATTTAAATGATAAATGGTTTAGTATTCCCACAGTTTTCTGCCGAACAGAACAAAAAATTCGGATCTAACCACGGCCCCGATTCCCAAGCCCTGGTTAAATCATTGACAAAATAAATCGGCTCGCAATCATAATATAGTCATCTATTTCGTGTAAAGCTACTGCCCGCCTACGCAAGTGCATATTAATCAAAATACAGATCGAGACAACACCGCGCCACCAACAACCAACAGTCAACACCGGTCACCGGTCAGCGGAACTAAAGGGGGAGGGCACTAACGTTCAAACGTTGGTGGCAGAGATAGATAGAGAGTGAGAGAGGGGGGGAGGGGTTTCTTGACTTGCTCCATGCAAATGAGAAAAGCGAGAGTGATAACTTTGCATAATTTCTCGCCGTCAGCGAGCGCGCCCTCTGTTTTGAGAATTTTGTGATGCCTTGTTTTGCTTGGCCCGTTTTTTAGTCATAGTGACGCGCGCCGCGCCGTCCTAGCCGCGTTGCAAGAGCTTTCTACAAGATACCGCCTCTGTAAAGTCATCGGCAGCGAGCTTAACATTTATCTAGAAAGGCAAAGCGAACGGTTCTGTAGACATTTGCTAACGAATCTCCTACAAGCATAACTCTTCGATAAATTTCAATTTTTTTACTAAGTAAACTGAAATTTTGCATATTAGCGTGAAATTTAGCATGCTGTATTCAAAATTTTGTCTCTACTTTCCCTCTAGACTCAATTTTCTTTCGGAAAACTGAAATTATCTGCACCTAACCTCAAATTTACGATCCAACGGACACCAAGTGAAAAGTAGGAAAGTTGAGGAAGAACCGTAGAAGCTGGAGCAAAACTGATGAAAAATGCGGATTCCTCGACTAAAATTCTTCCAGATTAATTATACGAAGATAGTTACCATAGGTTTCAGGATAATTTGTCAAACTTTTTCTTAATTATCCATAAGGAGAATCTGTTAGCATATGTCTTGTCCATAAGGAAATTTCGTAAGCAAATGTCTGCAGTTCGTAAAAATCAGAAAGGCAATATAATATTAACTACCGTAGCTGCAGAGGAGGATTTTTAGGTTAGAATGAAATGCATCTGTTTCAACGATGAGCCATTCCAAACAAATGCTCCATCTCACTCGCTCTCGCGGGTTTTTTCCCATAAGAAACAGGAACAAAATTTACAAATGCAAATTCGTGCTAGTAAACAACAAGTTCTCTAAGATTTTACCACACCATTGGATTCCGTACGTATCTTAAAATATAAGCAGGTTGCATCAACATTTTTGAAACATCACGTATTATAATTTACAATCACAGTTATAGCGAAGAAAGTCCTATGTTTTGTCTTTGTCTCACTCAAGGTTTCTTATGGGTACAAAATTTTAGGATATACGCGCAATGGCATCATCACACCACTTGTTATACCTCGAACAGGCTTCGATACGAAGAGAGGTCAGGATGATTGAGTATTGAGTGTCATGGCGTTGATACGCCCATAAAAGAGACCGTGTGTAAGACAAAGAAAAAAAATTGGACGTCTTCTAATCTAACTGCAATGCGTGATTGCGTAAATTCGCTTT
Source organism: Trialeurodes vaporariorum (assembly GCA_011764245.1). Lineage (NCBI taxonomy): Eukaryota > Metazoa > Arthropoda > Insecta > Hemiptera > Aleyrodidae > Trialeurodes > Trialeurodes vaporariorum. Next base: position 64,356,165 of record VMOF01000388.1, read on the forward strand.
TGATCTGTCTTGTATTAAGTCGGAGGGAAAAGATACTTTAATGTACGTCGAATCTATGTATAATGGTGCAATATAATTTGAGGAAACTGGTTGTTTACAAGCATGAATTTACATTCGATAAGGATCTGGGCCCAATAAATGTACGGTACAAAGGGGCTTCAGGTCGTACCTAAAAATGGCGATTCTAACCTCACATTTCTTTAACGGCACATCGGAATGTTGGGTCCGCTCCCAACTTTACGTTACTTGGGGCGGGTCTAGAGCCTCTCTAACCCACCCTAAGTGCTATTTTGAGGTTAGTTTTGTGATTGCGCCATTTTAAAACGGTCCGATGCGGTCCGTTGGCTGGTGGCCGATGCTTGTTGAAGTACTTAGGGCGGACTTGGGGCCGAAGACCGTGTGTACCGTACATTTATTGGGCCCTGATTTCATATGGGTAATCCCACGAGAGTGAGCGAGATGGAGCATTCGTTAGGATCCAATTTTGATCGTGACGCCATCACTAAACAGGTCTATTGACACTTGTTAATTTTGTTAATCACCTTATCCGTAAATTCAGTCTTATATCGGAGAGCTATTTTGAAAGAGGGTCTGTTCCAATGATCAGACCGTGAACATTGAACATTAAACGGTTTTTCAGCGGGTAAATTGTCGCGGTTCACCGGTTCGGTCCTCGCGCTTTGCAAGTCGGTATAATGGCGAATGGAGCGCGTGCCCTCGTAAACGCTCACTCGATCCTTTAACAGTTTATCAAAGTTTAATCTCGGTTAATTACTTTGCACGAAATACCCGCGCGGCGCGTGAGAAGCCGAAGCGCTCCATTCATGCGCAATAAACAAAACCGGAAAATGAGTAGGTATTCACAGGCTCTTGAAAACAGTTTATGGAGTCTGCATAAACTGTTATTTTCATTTTCTCCTCTATTGTTATACTTATAAATACTTACATTACTTACAAGCTGTTTATTTATATCCTTGCGCTGTGCAATGTGCTTGTTTTGTAGTGTGGTAGTATACCGGCGTTGTTTGAATTCTCGCGCTGTCTTTGTGTATATTTTCTTTATTTCCGGATGTCGCGTCGATTAAGAGTTATGTGACGTTGTTGACACCTCGTCCTTTTGTCTGACTTGTTCTCTCTTTCCCTTTTTTTTAACACTTTCAAGTTCGTAAGCCGTTTTAGATGGTGTTTTAAGTCATAGATCGGTTCCATAGTGCGACGTCACGAAAAGAATTGGATAAAAAAAACTCTCCATTTCACTTGCTTCCGTGGGTTTTCCCTTAAGAAATAGGACCCAAATTTTCATGTAAAATTTGGAAGTTGGGGGCAGGGCTGCCGTTTGGCGTATAATTAATCGCATTTTTCAATTCACCGATGATTCCACCGGTTGAGAAAAGATTACACAGTTCAATTCAATGTATGACTGAAATGCACGAAAATACGCTGATCTGCAATCTCTTCTCAATCGGTGAAAAATCTGTTAATTAATTAAAATATCCGCAAGTTTTTTAAAGTCATCGACGACTCCGCCGCACCGATTGAGAAAAGATTACAGATGCGAGCATTTTCGTGCATTTCAGTCATACACTGAATTGAACTGTGTAATCTTTTCTCAACCGGTGGAATCATCGGTGAATTGAAAAATGTGATTAATTATACGCAAAACAGCGCAGCCCTGGTTGGGGATCTTTCCATTCCTTTTCCATGACCCCCTAATTTCAAACAACCCGCGCTACACTAGACACTATATCACCGACTTATAACTACGTAGATGGGACCATCTCGTTTATGTAAACATGAACAGAACTTACAAACATTGGAATGTTTCGTTTAGATGCGTACATTTCTTATACTATTTTGTAATCTTTGATAAACCGAAAAGACCAGACAGCAAATGCAGCCAATATTTCATGTATTTAGAACGGAATTCCATCACTTTGTAGTTACGATGTTCTTTACTTATGCACGGGTGGTTCCGTCTATGTAGAAGTATACCGGTGCAAATAGTGTCTAGTGTAGCGCGGGCTGTTTGAAATTGAAGTGATTTCCTGAGTTAATGAGTGGATTTTGAAGGTTTTTAATGTGCGCATCGTTATTTTCGCCAAAATTTACATAAGAATCAAGGTTCTATTTTGATGTAGCAAAAGTATGCAACAGACCCATTGATTTCTTAATGAAATGAGTCGGTCTTGAAAAAAGACACCTGAAATGACAATTTGTTCGAGGAAAATTGCGCTGTTTGGCAACAAAGGCGGTGCGATGGAAGCTATCTAGTCGGAAATTTACCCCGGTAGGATTCGCCGCCGCGACAGAGACAGAGGTGAATTGGAAAGGTCACTCCAAACTTGATTTCTTCAGTCAGACAAGTCCCCAGTCCCCCGGCCCGGCCCCCAGCGCGACGCGGTAGCGAAATAGAGACCCCGTTCTCAATTAAACTGCATATTCCCGCTGCGTTGTCGGATTTTATACAAAAGCAAAGATTACTAAAAACCAGAGCTAAAAAACATTGCGCATATAATTAATCGCATTTTTCAATTCACCAATGATTCCACCGGTTGAGAGAAGATTAGGTATACGCAGTTCAGTTCAGAGTATGGTTGCAATGCATTAAAATACTCTGCTCTGTAATCTTTTCTCAACCGGTGGAGTCGTCGATGACTTTAAAAAACTTCCGGGCATTTTAAATAATTAACGGCGTTTCCACCGATTGAGAAAGGATTACAGATGGGAAGGAAAGGAATCGGAAAGGATCGCAAGCCACCCACCCTCAAGAGTCAAGACACTAGTGCACGGAAAAAAAACTACGGTGAAAATAACCAGGATACCTGATTTTGGCACCTACTAGATGTTATGGTAATGTTAACCAGAAGTATACTATGTTTTGACTTCGTACTAGGTGATGTTACCTGATTGCATGTCAAATCAAAGTATCGGGTAATGTACCATACTTCTGGTCAAGTTTACCATAACATCTAGCAGGTGCCAAAATCAGGTATCCGTATGGTCATTTTCACTAATCTTTTTTTTCCGTGTACATATGTATAAACTGTAATTTTCGAAATTTCGCCAAAAAGACAATCCTTCATCAAACTTAATTAATTTCGGTCCAACCTCACGGAGAGAGTCTGAGGATTCGCACTCAATTCTATAAGCAGAAAAAAAACACCGATTTTGGAGTGGTTTTCTATTTTTAATTGATTTCTGAAAAATGTTGTTTTTATTCGTCAATCTGATCGGACTTAATTTCTCTCAAGTGCTCGCGTTGCAGACGATGCGGACCAGCGGAGTCTCGCCACTTAAGGAGTCTCTCCACCTGCGAATGTATAAAAGCGCGAATAAACTGATTGAGCCAATGAGCTGCCTTGAAGTCGATAGGTCGAGTCCGATGTATCGACAACACAGAAGCCCATTGGCTCAAGCAGTCAATCGCGCTTTTAAATTCGCAGGTGGAGGAGACCCCTTTAGAAAGTCTGTTTTTGATCACGTAAGTGACGGGGAGTATAGCGATGAGATAACTGTTTCTGCGTAACTGCACGGGTTTTGCATAAACCGCAAATTGAAGGCGCAAGAGGATTACTTCTGACGCAGCCACTGGACGAGTTAGTGTTAGAGGCCCTTCTTCCTCCTCTCGAGATTGAAGGCCGGGTGCATTACCGCCCTCTGTAATTCCGTCACTAAGGCTCTCAAAAAATCCCTCCTCTTTGAGGCTAATTCCTCAAATTTAAGCCCCCCCCCCCCCCCCCCCCGACCGCGGCCCGTTGGAATCTGCTAAAGAATATATAATAGTTTTCGGATACTTCCCTAAAGAAGTCAGCGTCAAGTCGATATAAAAACTAAAATGGGGGTCTTTATAAAATGAGTTTCTTGTAAGGGCCCTTTTCAAAACCCTAAAAATCTGATTGGTAGCCCCATTTGAGACCCCACTAGAGAGAGTTGATTTCAAGTCCTTTTTTAAAGATTTATGGAATCAATTTGGAATAATCTTCAACACTCTCCTAGAGAAAACTCCGCAGAGTTTTCCATGCATTCTTCGCGTGATATTGGTTTTTTTCACCTTTTTAGGCTCTACATCGTAAATTCTTATCATTCCCATGCATCTTCTATTCTTGCACATTTTTCATAATAGATTCTACTCTGTTGTTGTAAAAGTTCGCAATGAATTCATCTTTGGCTGATCTAGAAATCTGTCTGTTCTCTCTCTTCTCCCATTAGAACGTTTGTGTTAAAAAAGGACATATTAAGGACAGTCACTTGATTTTCGCTCCTTCTCCTATATCCTGTTGTAACACATGCGTTCAAATGGTGGGGGGGGAGAGAGAGAGAGAGAGAGAGAGAGAGAGAGAGAGAGAGAGAGAGAGAGAGAGAGAGAGAGAATAGTTTATTTAAGACGCAAATACTAAAACAGGAATACTGACAAGAATGAGTAAATACAGAAAAAAATCAAAAAATACAAATTATAAACCTGAAGTTGAATTAAGAATTGGATATTTCACAATTGATGTGTATTTGCGTCCAAGAGGCAGAATTAAGACTGATCAGTCTTCTCTTCCATTCTGCCTCTTGGCTCTCATGAACTGTGACTAATCGTAAGATACACAAAATAAACAGATTTAAATTTAGAAAATACTTTTATTTAAATAAGTAAATGATTAATTAAGTGAGTAAATAAATGAACGGTGGATAGGTAAATGATTAATTAAATATTATTAAGTAAAGATTAATAGGGGGGGGGGGGAATAGAAATAAAAATGAAGAGTTACGGAAATATAGAAGGAAAGGGTGAAGGGAGGGGAGAGAGAGAGAGAAAGAAAGAGAGAGAGAGAGAGAGAGAGAGAGAGAGAGAGAGAGAGAGAGAGAGAGAGAGAGAGAGAGAGAGAGAGAGAGAGAGAGAGAGAGAGAGAGAGAGAGAGAGAGAGAGAGAGAGAGAAAGAGAGAGAGAGAGAGAGAGAGAGAGAGAGAGAGAGAGAGAGAGAAGAGAGAGAGAGAGAGAGAGAGAGAGAGAGAGAGAGAGAAAGAGAGAGAGAGAGAGGAATGGACAATTTCCTGGTTCCGCCGTTAGTGGAATCCACTCCTGTCAATCCGAAATTTACTCATTTCGGGCACTTAAAACGTTATCTAAACGCAAGACCCTTTACGGGGCTCTTGCAATTTCTCAAAAAGAGAGCCTGGAAATGAAACAATTTATCCTTTCCAATATATCAGTCAATGAACGATGACCCGCGAGGCATTAACGAAGAGACTCCACAATAGAATACATTCGTCGTATGCCTGTCTCTTGCCGGGTGCACTTTGCAGTGTGCATTACAGCAGGTCGAGTCATGACTTACGACTGAGAAACGCAGCTCTCTAATTAATATAAATGAACTTGTTATAGATTCGTGAATGTGTTACGAGGTAATGAACTTCCTCATACTTGTCGAAGTCGCTTTGTCACCTGTGTCCTGTTGTTGTCATCGCCCCCCCCCCTCCCGTCATACTCCTCTTAAACCACACACCCCCCCCCCCCCCACCACCACATCCAGTCACCACTGTGCCTCCAAAGTTGCTGTGAACATTCGTCTCACATCAACCGCTCGTCTCCATTGATGCCGCATAGACTGGATAAATATCCATTCTACCAGTCTTGTCTAATGATTTGAAAGATCGGCCCGCAGAAGATGGATCCGCGTCTTAATTTTGTTCAGCTCCTTCTGACGTCAAACAATGGAGCTGTTGCAAACTTTTGCTACAGGCTTATTAATAGTTGATTATGGGGTAATACCCTGTAAAAATAACGATTAGCGCACTAAAAAATCACGAAATCCACTCCTAAACTCACAAAATGCTTTTAAACGCGAGACCGTAATGGCGGCCGGGGCCGCGGTTTGCATTGGGTTTCCCTATCTTCAATCAGCGCCATCTACAGGAGGTAGTCTCGCAACACCACACAAGAAGAAGAAGAAGCACGCAATTGCCATAAGAAAACCGCGGCCTCGGCCGCCATTACGGTCTCATGTTTAAAAGCATTTTGTGAGTTTAGGAGTGGATTTCGTGATTTTTTAGTGCGCTAATCGTTATTTTTACAGGGTATTACCCCATAATCAACTATTAATAAGCCTGTAGCAAAAGTTTGCAACAGCTTCATTCGTGAGGATCACACTCTCGAATAGACGAGAGGAGGAGTTTTGTCAAATGTAGAGTAAGTATATTCCTTATGAATGACATCACAAAAGAGCACAGTTTGACGATCAAAATTTACTGTTAAATAGCGCAAAATTGCTTCATAACTTTGATTGCGTCACAAAGAAAGAACGAAATTCAGTGACGCGTCGAAAGCGATTGATGCTGTCGTTTTTACGCTGTTTACTATTTTTTCATTGCGGTGAGTGTGAAGTGAGAGGAAAGGAAAAAAGAGAGAAATAATTGGCTCTCATCATGCCTAATTCTATCCTAAAGAAAATTCATCCATGAAGTTTCAGTATTATTTAACCATATGTGGCTTGGAGGTGTAAATGCACAAACTGTCTGTGGCGTCTGTCTGTCTGTAGCCATAAAACGTGAAACCCAGCATAACGTTTGAACTATTGATCCATATGCATACAAATTTGGCAGAGATTTTGCTTTTAACATTCTCCAGAGGGTCTTTTTTTTGTTTTCTTGTTTTTTTTTTTTCATTTCTTCTTGAATAACTAAATGCAAATTAGCCGATGCGCTATTGGGTTGGTAACAATCAACCTCGTTCAAAAATAAATCGTTTTTCTTCTCCTTTCCCCATTATTTCTGGGCTTTTCGTTTAAGATAGGGCGAGGTTTTGGATATTAATGAACATTCAACTCTGAAAGTTAATCAGAGCATCTTCCAGGAGGTGAATAGTTTGGAAGGGTTGATAAAACGGTGTCCGGACATTTCCCCCCGCAATTTCCCCCCCGGACACTTCCCCCGGTCATTTCCCCGCGGAGACATTTCCCCCTGTCAATTTCCCCCCCGGAACTTCCCCCCCCAAAGGGCATTTCCCCCCGGGGCACTTCCCCCGGTCATTTCCCCCCCAGTTACTTCCCCCGAGGTTATTTATAGCTAATCAATAATTAATCAGTTTTCCCTCACAATTTTTAAAAGGTTTGAAGGGCGTGTTTAAAAAGTTGCATTATTTGTTTTTGTTTCGTTTTAAAGATTTTTTCATTGTTAATGTTTCATCAAAATCTTTCAAGAAGGGGTGTAATCTACTAAACGAAATAATCTTTTTGGGGATCGACAGAGTCTGAAAAAGAAACCAAAAAATTGCATTCAACTCAAATAATTATTTATAAAATAATTTAATAGTAATAATTTTTAAAAGTAATTAATTAACAATAAAACTAGGGGAACAGACGGGGAGAAATATCCGGGGGGAAAATATCCGGGGGGTGAAATGTCCTTTAAATTCTGATGTTGCTTTCAACAAGTTTTCAAGTGATTTCAGGATATAATATGTTTTTATTTTTTGAGTTAAATGCAAAATTTGGTTTTCTCTTTCAGACTCTGTCGATTTCCAAAAGATTTTTTTAGTTTAGTAGATTACACCCCCTTCTTGAAAGATTTTGATGAAACATTAACAATGAAAAAAAATCTTTAAAACAAAACAAAAAATAAAACAAAAACAAATAATGCAACTTTTTAAAAACACCCCCTTCAAAACCTGTGTAAATTGTGAGGGAAAAGTTGATTGATTTTTTGATTAGCTATAAATAACCTCGGGGGGAAGTAACTGGGGGGAAATGACCGGGGAAGTGTCCGGGGGGTAAGTGTCTCGGGGGGAAATGTCCTCGGAGGGGAAGTGTCCGGGGGGGAAATTGACGGGGGGGGAAAAGTCCCCGAGGGGAAATGACCGGGGGGGAAATGTCCGGGGGGGAAATTGCGGGGGGGGAAATGTCCGTAAACCGATAAAACAAAGCGTTTGGTTTGAAACGAAAGGCCTCACAGACGTCGGTAATGTGATCACGATCAAAGCTGAATGCTTTAACTTTCAAGAGGGAGACAGCGCCTCTTCTGAGTGGTTTTTGACGATAGAAACACAAAATCCAGTTAAAGACAAGCATCATCTTAGGGCTTGGAACTAAATACAACTTTGGGCGTAAAATATTATACTTCAGTTAAATGTACTATTGCAACTCCGAAAAATTGTATTCAAAATGTTGATTCATGCGACGATGCGTCTCATGTACCTTCACACAATAAGTCTGTATAGCATTATCTGAACAACTTAGCTGGTTTCACGTCGTTAGGTCTACTAAAAATTGGTCCACAGTCACGAGATATAATAAATTACGTCTGACAAAAATTCTAATGTATTAGGTCCACAGACAAAAAGTCTAATAATCATGGACGTCTACTTGACAAAAAGGTCTAATAAGGCGTTTGGTCTAGGAAAATAGCTTAACAAATATAGCTTTTAAAACATTGGTCCACAGAAAAAAAATTGCTTTTAAAAAGACAGGTCTGCTCGTAAGTCTGTTTTTTCCATTCAAAATGGCATTGGTGGTGCCCCGGAAGAGCAGCGGGGACGTTTTGAGATCCCTGCGCCTTGTCACAAATTCAAAGCCCACCAAAAAGACAGGTCTGCTCGTAAGTCTGTTTTTCCATTTAAAATGGCATTGGCGGTGCCCCGGAAGAGCAGAGGTGACGTTTTGAGAGCCCTGCGCCTTGACAACGATTAAAAGCCAACCAGAAAGACGGGTCTGCTTGTAAGTCTGTTTTTCCATTTAAAATGGCATTGGCGGTGCCCCGGAAGAGCAGAGGGGACGTTTTGAGAGCGCTGCGCCTTGTCACAAATTCAAAGCCCACCAAAAAGGCAGGTCTGCTCGTAAGTCTGTTTCCCCGTTTAAAAGTACCTTGGCGGTGCCCCGGAAGAGCAGAGGGGACGTTTCGACAGCCCTGCGCCTTGTCACCGATTCAAAGCCCACCAAAAAGGCAGGTCTGTTCGTAAGTCGGTTTCCACATTTAAAAGTACATTGGCGGACGGTGGTGCCCCGGAAGAGCAAGCTAGTCCGGGTGATCCACCACATCCCCAAGCTTCGGCCTTGGCAACAGCCCTTCTGCCCCCACTACTAACTGTAAGAAGCGAATTCGAGAAAATCATTACGATGTCACCACACATCTCGCCGATTGAGATGCGGAAGAGCGTATGGTAAAGAGAGGAGGGAAATCGGAAATCACGGCTCAAAAATCACTAAAGCTGTCCATGACAAAATTAATTTCACTTATTGTTAGACAGGCTCACACGGCGAGAGTGCTGGAGGAAATTTTTTTCCCTCTTGGAAGTCTTTTTTTTTTTATGATGACTTCTCTAACCATTAGTCACGCTGTCGCGGCCAGATCTGCGAACACAGTTATCAAGTTTCCTTTTAAAGCACCGTCCACCAACGCAACGCAACCGCGGGCGACAAGCACACCCTCTTTCACCAATACTGCTCACCCCTCCTCACCACGGAGCTTACCCTCTAGAAAACGGGTCTGTTTGCTACTCAAACTTTTTCTCGAAAATCAAATAAATAAACTGTAGGGAATACCCTACGAACACTTTCTCACAGCAAATTTACTCTGCGGGCGACCCCCAGGCCCCTACAATATTCTGGGGGGACTAGGGGAGACCCCCAGCCCCCTTCGATATTCTGGGGGAGACCTCCATAGAACGAAATTCGATGTTGTCAAATTGCACGCGACGCCACTGGCGTTATTCAGGGTTCATTCTAGTGTCAAATCGCGTGGAAATCACTTTGAGCGCTTCAAAAAGTCTTACAATATATGTATGTATATCACGTTTTGTTTGGATTTGCCCGAATTTATTCTGAAAAAGAAACGCTGGGCAAGTACCTACTTTGCCGAATGCCGTGTCGTCTACGGCCGTCTTTTGGGGCTCTTGGTGCATGCATTAAGCCTTAAGGGTTGATTCAAAGAGTAAACAAGAGTCGCAATTGAATGGAAGGCCTGCGTGGTCAACGTAGATAAGGGATCCGAACGCGGGCTGGCCTCTGATTGGCTGCAACGGGTGGAGTAAAAATGACTCGGGGTATAGGGAAAATAACACGGGATTTTCGTTCCGGGGCGTTTATCTCGAAACCTAAGCAAAACAGTATCTAAACAATTTATACGAGTCGATTCAGCAGATTTTTCCAAACATTTTGATAGGTCATAAGTGCCAGTTTATTGCAAATTCGAAAAGACTGTTTCAGTTTAAAAGTACGCACAATAGTGTGATTACACGCTTGGCGTGTGTTCGAGCAGTGTTTGAGTAACTCACTATTGTGCGTATACTTTTAAACTGAAACAGTCTTTTCGAATTTGCAATAAAGTGGCACTTATGACCTATCAAATTGTTCGGAAAAATCTGCTGAATCGACTCGTATAAATTGTTTACATACTGTTTTGCTTAGGTTTCGAGATAAACGCCCCGGAACGAAAATCCCGTGTTATTTTCCCTATACCCCGAGTCATTTTTGCTCCACCCGTTGCAGCCATCAGAGGCCAGCCCGCGTTCGGATCCCTTATCTACGTTGACCACGCAGGCCTTCCATTCAATTGCGACTCTTGTTTACTCTTTGGGTTGATTCGCCCACTCGACCGCCATCTTGGACTTTCCTTAAAACGCCGTTTGTGGGTTCATGGGTGGATTTTAAGATTGCGTTTGAGGCTCTTAATTTGATTTGCACGCGATTTGACACCAGAACCAACCCTCTAAAACGTTGTAGCGCAAAAGTATGCAACATGCCCATTTCTGGGCATTTGAGTAACTTTGCCCGGCAAAAACAATCCTGAGAAAATGGAGGAAAACCCTTCAATCGTCAACATACTCTCGGTAAGTAAATAAGTCGGAAAAGAAATTCCTCTCTTCGAAATTGGTTTTGATGAATTTTTCTTTTATTTTCCACCGTTTCAAATTTTTGAGGCATAACCTCACGAAAGGCAATACTGTGTGAGACTCTGAAATACCTGAAAACCTCAAACTGGCCGAGAAATGAAATAATTAAAATTTCTATCAGGATACTTGCTTTTGAAAGCCATAGTACAGACTAAGGGATTATAATATTATATTAAGGCGGGTACATATTAAGTTTTCTAACAGGATACTTTCTTTTGAAAGCCATAGTACATATTAAAGCTACCGCATCTCCTTACCCACTCCCGCGCCATCTCGTGGTGCTTGAGGGAAAATGAGGACGAGAAAAGCTCGCTAAAGCTCTGATAACACAATACCGGGGAATAAAGTCTCGATTTGCTCTCTACACCATATTGTTCACGATCTGCCCCCCCTCCCTCCCTCCCTCCCTCCATCACGCCGACGTGACGCTCGCGCACACAGTGAAGTGTTGCCAGATCTTGCTGTTTTTCCCATAAGAACACATAGAAAAAGCCGTAGGATCTGCCACCTGGCAACACTGACGCAGAGTCGGATAAAAAAGGAAGAAAGAACGCGAAGAGGGTACCTTGAACCCGCGCGGGCGATGGGTCTTGCCATCGGGATTATTCGGTGACCTTGAACTTCAGAAAAGAAGGGAGGAAAATGGCAGCCGCCTATAAAAGTCACTTAAAATTACATTAAAACTCTACTCATATAAGATGGGTTTCAGGGAAACTTTTGCTACAGAAACATGAAACATGAATTTTAATGGATTTAATCGCCTCCCTCAAAAAAACAAAAACAAAAACTCAAACGAACAAATGAGCACAATAGACTAATTTAGCAAAGCCATGAATCGTATCGAATCATTGCCACTGCACAGTGCAGCAAGAAAAACGCTCCAACACCAATTGACAATTTTCTGACCCTGGACCCCCGCCCCCTAGAAAAATTCCTAGCTACGCCACTGGGCGGGAGTCTGGCGAGAATTCGGGTGATTTCAACCTCCAAAATACATCGTTTCGTCTGTAGTATTTTGTTGATTTCGGCAGTTCTAGTCGAGGAATCAGGCATAAAAAAGCATTTTAGTGGACGTAGAATTCATAATTGCAAAAAGGTTGCATTAAGTGTTTGATTTAATAAAACTACATTCCGTTCAAAAACGCCCTTGTGGGTAAAACACATTAAATCAGAGTTTGTTTGGAGCCAGAGGTACTCGGACAGCAATCGATACGATATAACGCTCTATACTAAAACGCAGTCGATGCCAAAAATATTCATCACTGTTTGTCAACAAGAGCGGTTGTTCGACGACCCGAAAACAAATCCGTCAAATAACTTTCATCAAACATCAGTTTCATCCTCGACAACGACAACAACGACGTGTTTATTTTTATTCCAATAAAATGTCATGTTGTCTTAACAGCCTGTTTGATAGAACTGTTTCAGCTTGTACGGAGGGAGGCGTTGTATTTTCGTTCACCGATGAAAAATTGCAACAATCGAAGCTACAATAAAATTGATGCTCGACCTTACCGTGGAAAAAGCTCTGATTGTGAGCATGGCCTTTTTATGTCTTGTGCGCAACGCCCTTTCTTCTCACCGATATTTTTTCTTTCGTCTCCCGTTGCGTCGCGGCACTTGCTTGACACGCGGTTTGCAGAATGAGCCCCTGATCAGCGCCGGATGTAAGCACGGGCCACATGGACCGTGGCCCAGAGCGGCAGATTTCTGGAAGCGGCAATTTTTTTTTTTTTTTTTTTTTTTTTTTTTTTTTTTTTTTTTTTTTTATGAGTGCTGTCGCAAGTGCAGCTTCGAAATTTGAGGAACAGCTGACACGATGGTAGACGAGTAAAGAATATGCAAAGACTCAGAATTTTAAACTGCAATAGCGACTCGACTACTCGAGGGCGCGGGGCGGGCGGCTCGGTGACGCGACGGTACCATGGCAGCGGCCGGCGCGGCGCGACGCATCATTTCGTAGCCTTGCGTCTCATCTGAATTCAGGCTTGTAGCTAATTTTCTTGCCGAAACAACTGCGTTGTCATCACCAATTAAATCCAAGTCATTTTGGGTATAAAATATAGGGAAATCTCTAAAAATCACGACATTTCGCACCTTATGGCGGTAAAAATCACGAAAATTTCCGGTGGTGGACCTCCAGACCCCCTCCTAGCTGGAAATCTCTAAAAATCACGACATTTTGCACCTTAAGGCGGTAAAAATCACGAAAATTTCCGGTGGTGGACCTCCAGACCCCCTCCTAGCTGGGCAGGGTTGCAAAATTGCCCGATCGAGCAATCCGTGGATCGCGTGAAAGTGAGGAAAGTCCTCTTTTTTTTGGGGGGGGGGGCTACAAGTTTTTTCCAGAAAATGTCTCACATTTTCACAAATATCGGCAAATTTGCGTACCCACAGTGTTCAATTGTTAAAATAAGAAAGAAAAAAAAGTTATCACTTTCCAAATTTTTGTGAGGAAAAAGTCCCGAATCGTGTGAAACTTCCGGTGTTTTGGAACATTTTGCACCCCTGCAGCTGGGGGCCCGGGCGCCCCCGAACTTCTTTTGGGCGTGAGCTTGGATGGGGGCGGCAAATAGTCAAATGGCCCATGGGCGGCAAATGTGTAAATCCGGCGCTGCCCCTGATCCTGATAGAACTTTTGTCCTATTCCTCCTCTCTCTTTCTCTCTCTCACTCTATCTCTCCCCCCCCCATCCTTTCGACCTATTCAGCTTTATTGTCCGTCCTTCTCCGACAGTACATAACATCAACCCGTCCGCACTTCTTTCTAAAAATAAGCCTTGGAGCTCGGAAAAGGAAAAGGACAGGACGCAGCCTGTCAAAATACCTTGACTCAATCTCGAAAACTCTCAACCGACACCGTATACCCGAGCCCTGAGTCGATTCTTTTCTACTTTGAATAAACCTTAGGACACTTTAACTTTCATTACTTACTCTAAAGTCCCGTGGGAAAAAACTCAACCTTCCGCTGCAAAGTTTCCGGGAAGTTCGACCCGGTTCATTCTAGAAGTTTGAAAATATGAAACAAATAACGTTCTTATAAGCCAATCTGCAAGCCTATGGACCCCCCCCCTCCACTCCACTGCTCTACTCTACACATTTTGCTTGGTTCTTTCCTTCTCACTATGTCTCTTCTTTAACTTCTTTCAGAGAATATATATTTCAAACTTTGTCGCAAGAGAATACTGTTAGCGGATATTTCAACTTCCTTTGTCCAAAAAACAAGAAAGTAAATGATATCAATAAATGGATAAATAAGTTATCTAACAAAATTTAAAATTATTCCACGTTGTATAAAAATTAATCCCTTTATCAAATAATTTGAAATTAAGATTACGGGTTGATAGAATACATAGTTTAAAACGATTTCTTTTGGGCCAAAATCTCATATCCGGAACCATGAAACCTAGTTAGGGCATCCTTTTGTTTAGCTCGTTGACAGAGGCGATCGAGGCGTGTGATTCGGCAACGTTTCTTTTTCCCCATTTAAACACATTAGAAAGATCGAAATGCCTGGTCATCGCCGATGACTGAAGCGTTCGACTTTTTTGGTGAATTTAAATGGAGAAACTACCTTGTTGCCAAATTTCACGCTTCGCCACTGATCGTTGAGTTATACTTTCATTAGCTACCTGAAAAACACACAAATTCAGCGGGCCGATCATTTACTTCATCGTTAAATCGATCGTTATAACTGTCTACGAGTGATGCTATTGGTCGAAAATTGTAGAGTTTAGCCGTTGCTATGGTAACCAGTGGCGTAGCCAGGAATTTTTCTAGGGGGGGGGGGGTCCGAGGTCCGAAAATTGTCATGGGGGGGTCCAAAGATACTAATTTGGTCAAATTTGTCTGAAAACGCAAAAAATTACCTTTTTTTAGGACAAATTTTGGTGTCATGGGGGGGGGGGGGGTCCAGACCCCCTGGACCCCCCCCCTTGGCTACGCCACTGATGGTAACCATCGTTATAGTGTCCGTTTTTTAAAGGTTACTTATGAGTAGCCTTTATAAAACGAGACTCTTAACGATGGTTACCATAGCAACAGCCAAGTTTTACAATTTTCGACCAATATAGCATCACTCGTAGACAGTTTTAACGATCGGTTTAACGATGAAGTAAATGATCGGCCCGCAGACCCCTTCAAGTTGTAACTGCACCATTCGACACTGTAGAGAAAGAAATGGCTACACACGAGGGTCACGTGAGAATGAAAATAATAGTGCGACACGCTAGGCGCATTTTTTTCACAGCTATCAGCGGCCGATGCATCGGCCGCTCATTGACTCATCGATGAGTGCATTGTTGGCTAACAGTTATTGCCTTTCGTATAACGACGAGGATTTTGAAATTTGGAAAATGGGGGAGTATTATTCCTACAGCCCCCCGAATCGCAAGCTCGTGAATTCCGCGCACCCTTGGTATGCAGCACAACATTTTCTTTTTACGACACAAAACAAGCACAAAATTTGAGCCGGATCGAATTTTGAAATTTCGAAAGTGGGGGCGCCGTTTCAACAGAGGATAGAAAGTTGGAATTTCCCATACATATAAGTTTACGATTAAAAATGAATATTATGAATAAAAAAATAGCAAGAATGTGTGAACTCATTCATTTGAGAGCTTGAAATGAATAAAAAAAAAGTATATTTTGCGAGAAAATATCAATGTTGAAATGTTTTTTGAGCAAAAAAAAACCGACGATTTGTCATGTCCGGAAAATCCCATGCTTCGGTCCTGTGTGTGCCGTACTAAAACCTACAATAAGCCTTCCAAGGTGCTTGGTACTTACATTTTCGTGTTTTAACATACACTGAAAAAAAAAAGAGACAGTAATATACAGAGTGTTGAAAAACGGTTCCCGAATATTTCAGGGGCGGATTTTACAGGTTAATATAAGATAAGACTTTTTTTCCCTATAAACATGGGTCCGAAATTGCAGTCTTTTCGAGTTGCAGTGTTGCAAAGTTTCCGAAAAACAAATTGGAAAATTGTCATAACTCCCTCGTGAATTTGTCTCAATGCTCGTAAATCGATACTCTGGTGTAGTTTTAGGCGTTATTGCCGATTTTGGCCGTGAAAATGCTGAATGCAAAAATTTGAGGGGGGTTATGGGGGTTTTTCTTGATTTTTCTCACTTTTTTGGCCAAATTATGTAAAAACATGCTATCGGATTCATTGAACCCAAAAAACGATTAGCATTACTCAAAAGTTCGTAAAAAAGTATGCATTTTTAGTCCTTACAGGTTTTTCCAATTCGTAAACCATTTCCGAGAAAATCGTCCCTGAAGTTGCAGAGGTCGGCCATTCGGCCAATAATCGCATTTTCTTTGATTCTGTCAATTCTTGGCCGGGTTTCTCCAACTTCAGGGACGATTTTCTCGGAAATGGTTTACGAATTGAAAAAACTTGTGAGGACTAAAAATGCATACTTTTTTGCGAGTTTTTGAGTAATGCTAATTGTTTTTGGGTTCAATGAATCCGAAAGCATGTTTTTACATAATTTGGCCAAAAAAAGTGAGAAAAATCAAGAAAAACCCCCATAACCACCTCAAATTTTTGCATACAGCATTTTCACGGCCAAAATCGGCAAGAACGCATAAAACTACACCAGAGTACCTATATTTACGAGCATTAAGAAAAATTCACGAGGGAGTTATGACAATTTTTCAATTTGTTTTTCGGAAACTTTGCAACAGTCTAACTCGAAAAGACAGCAATTACGGACCCATGTTTATAGGGGGAAAAAGGTCTTATTTCGACCTGTAGAATCCACCCCTGAAATATTTGGGAACAGTTTTTCAACACCCTGTAATTACCAGAAGCACAACGATAAATTCCTAGGTAAGCAGTGGTACTAGATTACCAAGAATATATTGTTAGTAACGTAATTATTGACATTTTTGGAACAAAGTTGGTACTTTTTTGACCATATTCTAATAGTAACACCAGAATTTTTTGGTAAAAGTTCTAGACTCTCTAAGGTTCACATATCACTGTGCTTCTAGTAATATTATTCGAATTTAGGACCCCACCCCCAAGTGTAGAGCGGATAAACTATAGGGGTCAGACCGGGGTTCTTTCAGAAAGGGGCTAGTTTGGACAAGGCGTTTTTAGGTTAGAGGGAATTTTTTTCCCGCCATTTTTCCTAGCATGCCACACCTGATGCTCAGATGCATTGTTGACAAAAGTTTCAGACGGGTTGGATGGTTTATGCTATTTCCAGCGAAATGTTCACGTTTTACGCACTAAAAGAGAATTGTTTTTGATGATTTGAGTAGTTGAAGCTAATCTGGGAAGCTTTATTTTATCTCACTATACCTACTATATTTTTTTCCTTGCCTGAGATACCTTACGTTCGAATTTTTCATGCTTGATTTTGAGGTTAGGTTTCTATTGAAGTGATTGAGAATTTTTACATGCAGCAAACCATCTTGGGGTAGTTTCGGACAATTTTAGACGAAAGGTAGACCTTTCAAAAAGCGAAAAAAAAAAAACAAAATACTCAGATTCTTCATATCAATGAAAGCATGTTTTAATCTTGAGTTTAGGGTATCTAGAAATAGCGTATATGCAGAAAAGCTGATTTCAACTTGTTCAAAGTGCTGAAAAAAATCACTGAACTGAAACACGTTTTTTTGTCCGAAATAGCCCCGGTCTCCCCTACACATAAATCTATTCGCACTGGTGCCATTTTCTTTTCGCGCGCATGAGATCCATGAAAAATAATTCTTTTCTTTTCCACGAATGCATGACATCAGAGATGACATCATGCTGAATTTGGCAACAGTGTTAGCGAGCTAGACTGTTGCCAGATCGTTCTGAGGTAATTAGATCAAGGTTGAATCTAGCCTTGATCTTGAGATAAACAAACGAGTTTCGTCTGCCACTTAAAAATCAACTTGAGCGAGCGTAATTACTTCTCTGCGGCTTGCAGTTCATTTAAAAGCGACTCGTCGCGCGATAATCGTGCGCATTCAGTCTTCGAAGTTGATGCACTTGATGAGTCACTCTTTTTATCTAAACAAAAAAAGTCAATACTTTTCCGAACTTTGATTGAAATACTTCAGAGGTTGCTAACACGTCACTTGTCGGCTTGACATTAAACGGCGGACCGTTCAAAAGAAGGAGAGATGCAATTAATTATCAATCACAGTCCAAGTAATTTCACGCGCGTACGGTTTCCTCCCCCCCCCCCCCCCGCCAAATTTTATCAGAATCTCCGATATTTGACTGATCCGTGTAGCATTAATGAATAATTTTTCTTCTTCTTAGTTCTTATTTCTCCAAATCAAATAAATAATCAAAGGAAATGAACAAAAAATTAACACGTAGAAACGACCGATCAACGTTTTTCTAACGTTTGAACCTATAGAAATAACCGATAGTTGAAAGGCCTTCGATTTATCGAACCCGAAAAGAATCGATACGGTTTGATAGATTTGCATGGAACACATATACATCTTGCAGCAGTAGAAATAACAGATAGTTGAAAGGCTATCGATTTATCGAACCCTAAAAGAATCGATATACGTTTTGATAGGTTTGTATGGAACACATAAGTATACACTTTGCAGCAGTGGAATAACAGATAGTTGAAAGACCATACATTTGTCGATTTAACGATTTATCGAAATTTATTTTTAAAAAAGCTATAATCTTATAAAATTAGAAATTATTAGGAGTCAGAACAAAGTAACTGTACTTGAAAACTTACTAAAAAAGCATTTTCTCGTTTTTAAATAAGCAAAGTATGTTAAAAAAATCTTTGACATTCACATTGCCAGCTATGGAATTCTCAATGGATAGCAGAGCATGACCTTTCAGAGGCTGTCTTGGTCCATTGAATTCCGTAAATAATTTTTAATCAATTTTAAAACTTTGAAAATGACCTCTCAGTGTTCCTTCTAATGTTCCTTTTCACACTATCATTTTTTTTATCCTAATTTCTGATGACCATGACCAATTGGCCTTTTTTCTAAGGACCAAAAAAAAACCTCAAATAACCTAGCGTTTTGGGGGCCCCTCTCTGCTTGGGGGCCCAGCCTCCATCGTTACGGCTCTATTTTTAACATGCGTTATAAAGGGAAAAGAGAAAGAGGGACAATTTCTTGGGTCCACTGATGCAAAAACGCACCGTCAAAATATGCTCTTTGCAGGATTTTGAAGAGAAACAAGAGGGACAATAAAATGAGGCAATAAAGTGGTGTCACCATGTGCAGCTGTGCCTCCCCCCCCCTTTCAGAGTTTCACTAGCTCCAGCCCCCACTCCATGCAGCGACTAGTTTTTCACTAAACGTGGAATTTTTGCTCTGTACCCTGGTGAAGAGAGATATATATAGAGAGAGGGGGAGGGGGAGGATAAAAGTGTAAAATATATGGGGACGAGCGTATACAAAGGGTCGTCGTCCTGTACAGCTTTTCTGGCCTAATGGGAAATGTTTTACCCTCTCTCATTCCTCTTTCCCTCACTTTTTTATGTATCCGCGATTACAGCGCGACATGCGTCGGGCGCGAAAGCCCCTAAAATGGGTCTGTTGCATACTTTTGCTACATCAATATAACTCATTGTTTCTAACAATTCTAACGTAAAATTCACCGAAAATAACGATGCGCACATTAAAAACTTTCAAAATCCACTCTCTAACTCAGAAAATAACTTCCATTTCAAACAACCCGCGCTGCACTCGACACTATATCATCGACTTAAAACTACATAGATGGAACCATCTTGTTTAAGTAAACATGAACAGAAGTTACGAACATTTGAATTTTTCGATTAGATGCGTACATGTCTTATATTGTTTTGTAATCTTTGATTAACCGAAAAGACCAGACAGCAAATGCAGCCAATAGTTCATGCATTTAGAAGGGAATTCCATCAGTTTGTAGTTACGATGTTGTTTACTTAGACACTGTGGTTCCGTCTATGTAGTAGTATACCGGTGCAAATAGTGTCTAGTGTAGCGCGGGCTGTTTGAAATTGAAGTGATTTCCTGAGTAAATGAGTGGATTTTGAACGTTTTTAATGTGCGCATCATTACTTTCGCCGAGTTTTACATAAGAATCAATGTTCTATATTATTGTAGCAAAAGTACGCAGCAGACCCATTCACGGGAAACGCAGGATCCGCTATCCCTATACTTAGTTGTAGTTTCATCCCTGGCAGAAAAATGTGAAAAAATATGAAAAAAAGGGGGGGGGGGAACAAACTTGGCTATCACTTTTAGTTCAATTCATCAAAAATTCAATCAAGTTTAGTTAAAAAAAAAAAAAAAAAAAAAAAATCAATTCGTCTTTTTAAATTTGAAACCTGAAGAATCTTGCGTGAAAACCACCCCACAAGACATTCATATGCGCTGGCAGAAAATTTTCCAAAGGGGGGAAAACCTCGATTTTCAAAAATGCTAACATTTTTATGCTCATATTTGTGAAAATTGGCGAGAAAATCGGGATTTTCTAGTGTTTAGAGGAAGGGCGGAGCAACAACTGTCCTATTTATGTCCCCTTGTTGGCGTCCCCCATGAAGACAATTCATAGACATGGCCTAGCCACAAAATAATATACAATCAAAATGGAAACTATCATATAAGAGCCAATGGAAACACTTTTTCGGTCAATTTCGGTGACATTTCAAGATGGCGAACACATCTCTGTCTCTGTTTTTTGCATTGCTTTAAATTGAAATAATTTACAACTTTTCAAGACGATGGACCATCGAATATTTCTTCAAAACGAACCGAAGTTCCATTCTGATTCTGTGGTTTAGCGGTTCTGGGCTAGGAAAATCCTTCAGTTTGAACAGCCCAGGCTGCCCATAGGTCTTGCAATTTTCCATGGATCCTGATATTTTCTGAATGGCACCTAAAAATAGGAATTTCCAATATAAAAATGACTATAGCTAACTTAGCAAATTTAAACCCCAAGTACCAGCGTAAATTTATTTTAATAAAAATTATACAAAAAAAGCCCGCTCGCCGCCGCGGGCGGTCGCGCTGCACTGGAAAAATAAAAGGTTGAGCAGAGTAAAAAAGAGAAAAAAAAAACCCCTTTGTAGCTGAATATGATAGAATCAATCTTGAAAAGGGTTTGAGGCTGTTCCAGAGAGAACGAACACTTTGATTTACGAGGAATTTCGTTCTGTTATTGATTTGCGGTGTTTTCAGCATAGGGACCTAATTTGTGGGCGCACCAGGTGAGCTGCGGGCAGCACGGGAAAGGGCCGTGTGGCGTGGAAAATGGGATTTTCACATGAACACAGACGGCCACGAGCACCAGTGGCCAGGGACTAATTCAATCAACGGACCGATTTCCCGAGAGCCTATTCCATTTCTGCTCCAACACTCGTCATCGGGTGCGTGGAGGGAGAAATTATCGCTTACCGAAAATCCCCTTTAAAACTTTAACGTCTTGAAAGAACCGTATTAATGACCTTCTCCCTACCAGGAGGGCGATCATTTACTTCATCAATGAACCGATCGTTAAAACTGTCTATGGGTGATGCTGTTGGTCCAAAATTGTAAAACTAGGCTGTTGCTATATGGTAAATTGGTAACCATCGTTAAATTGCCCATTTTTTAAAGTTATTGAATTAATACTGAATAGACTGATTTACCTAGTAGAGCGATAAATCGTATCGATTGCCGTCCGAGGTCCTCTGGTTTCAAACTGACTCTGATTATACAGGGTGTCCCAGACCACCCGTGTAGGTACTTTTTCTCAATAACGGCTGGGAGTAGAGAGCTGAAACAAAAAAGTCAGATAGGGAATTGACCCCAAAGAATTCAATGAAAATATTTTCAAAGCCCCCCGAGGCCCCCCAGGGAGGTTTTGGGGGGGTTCGAAACACATTTTTCCATTTTTGGCGGGAAAAAGCCTATAAAAGGTACAAAAATAAGTTCAGATGCTGAAAGAGCAACTTATTGCCGACATTTTTACTCCAGTAACTTTTCCCCGAAAACCCCAATTTTTGGGGTTATGGGCCCTTTTGGGGGGAAATTTTCATTCGGCCACTGTGACCACACTATTCAATATTTTTCAAAAAACTGAAATCCATCTGAAAGAAGAGATAAAGACCTTTCGATTGATGTGCCACATAATACCTAAAAGTGAAAAATTAAGGCCCCCGCGTAGACTCCAAAATTTGGGGGTCTTTGGGCCCCCCCACGTGAAAAAAGTCAAATAGCAAGGTATGGCTTGTGATACATCGATCGAAAGCCCTCAAAGAGTAGAATAAGATGGCGCAATTCAAAATCGTCTACAATCATTACTTTCAAAATGGCGGCCATTTGAAAATTTTGGGTGTTCAAAGGAAAGTCCTGGGAAAGGAGTCCAAAGATGAACGATACATAGATTAAAAGGCCTTAAAAAAAGCAAACGAATGGCGCAAACCGCAAATCAATCCGCCTCTTCAATCAAAAGTTATGACCGATTGAAACTTAAAGGGCTCAATAAGGCCTATTTAAGGCTGCTTAAATTTCAAACGGTCATAACTTTTGATTGAAGAGGTGGATTGATTTGCGGTTTGCGCCATTCGTTTGCTTTTTTAAAGCCTTTTAATCTATGTATCGTTCATCTTTGGACTCCTTTCCCAGGACTTTCCTTTGAACACCCAAAATTTTCAAAAGGCCGCCATTTTGAAAGTAATGATTGTAGACGATTTTGAATTGCGCCATCTTATTCTACTCTTTGAGGGCTTTCGATCGATGTATCACAATCCATGCCTTGCTATTTGACTTTTTTCACGTGGGGGGCCCAAAGACCCCCAAATTTTGGAGTCTACGCGGGGGCCTTAATTTTTCACTTTTAGGTATTATGTGGCACATCAATCGAAAGGTCTTTATCTCTTCTTTCAGATGGATTTCAGTTTTTTGAAAAATATTGAATAGTGTGGTCACAGTGGCCGAATGAAAATTTCCCCCCAAAAGGGCCCATAACCCCAAAAATTGGGGTTTTCGGGGAAAAGTTACTGGAGTAAAAATGTCGGCAATAAGTTGCTCTTTCAGCATCTGAACTTATTTTTGTACCTTTTATAGGCTTTTTCCAGTCAAACATGGAAAAATGTGTTTCGAACCCCCCCAAAACCCCCCTGGGGGGCCTCGGGGGGCTTTGAAAATATTTTCATTGAATTCTTTGGGGTCAATTCCCTATCTGACTTTTTTGTTTCAGCTCTCTACTCCCAGCCGTTATTGAGAAAAAGTACCTACACGGGTGGTCTGGGACACCCTGTATGTATTTTTCCCATAAGAGCATTTTTGAACGGAAAGAGGTTTATTCAAAAAGGCCGTTTTTGTGACCCCCTCGCGGGTGTATGAAAATTTTTGGGGTGATAGAGCTCGTCGTGGGGAGTCTGAATCTGGGCTTGGAATTTCTGTAGCCCCCCAGGAAGCGGTGTTGCCAAGCTTCAAAGTTGACGTCGTTTTTGGGTCATAACTCTTCAACGAATAAAGATATTGACCTGCGGTTTGTTTTAAACGATAGGAAATAAAAAGTACTGTAATTTGCATACCTAATTTAAAGGTTTTCAACGATTTTTGTTCAAGTTATGGCGATTTTTCGTTTTTAAAGACTCTTAAAAAATGACGTTTTCAACATTTAAAAATACTGCGCTCCTGCAGATCGATATACACTTTAGGTGCAAAAAAACTAGATTTTATGCCCTTTCGAATGGCGCAAACCCCGATCTGGGGAAATCATTTGTCTTTGAGCTACAGCCGCTCAAAGTTGCCCCGACAAGCCCCCTGGGGGTCCCCAGGGAGGCTATCTCAAAGAATTCAAACAGCAACACCTATCTTGTGATACATCGTTCAAAAGGGCATGAAATTCTAAGACTTTTGGTGCAAACCGGAAGTTATTATCGTTTTTCGTTTTCGATATATCGAAGGTCAAAGTTCTATTTTGAAGACGGGAGTAAGAGGAACTTAATATTCGATATCTCGAATACGAAAAACGATATCAATCTCCGGATTGCGCCAAAATTCTTAGTTTTTAATGCTCTTTTGATTGGTGTATCACTCAATAGGGGTCGCGCATAGGAATTTTTGAGATAGCCCCTCTGAGGGGGCAAAATTTTTGAAAATTTTTGGAGGCTCTAAAATCAAATTTTAACCGAATCATTGTCCAAACTGTTTTTAAAAATGAAAAATACTTGCTTTTTAACATATTTTGGACCCCTAATTTCTTAAATTCCGACTTTTTAAATAGAAGTAATGATTTTTTGAAAATGGGTCCAAATCAAACTTTTGATCTGCGATATATCGAAAACGAAAAACGATAATAACTTCCGGTTTGCACCAAAAGTCTTAGAATTTCATGCCCTTTCGAACGATGTATCACAAGATAGGTGTTGCTGTTTGAATTCTTTGAGATAGCCTCCCTGGGGACCCCCAGGGGGCTTGTCGGGGCAACTTTGAGCGGCTGTAGCTTAAAGACAAATGATTTCCCCAGATCGGGGTTTGCGCCATTCGAAAGGGCATAAAATCTAGTTTTTTTGCACCTAAAGTGTATATCGATCTGCAGGAGCGCAGTATTTTTAAATGTTGAAAACGTCATTTTTTAAGAGTCTTTAAAAACGAAAAATCGCCATAACTTGAACAAAAATCGTTGAAAACCTTTAAATTAGGTATGCAAATTACAGTACTTTTTATTTCCTATCGTTTAAAACAAACCGCAGGTCAATATCTTTATTCGTTGAAGAGTTATGACCCAAAAACGACGTCAACTTTGAAGCTTGGCAACACCGCTTCCTGGGGGGCTACAGAAATTCCAAGCCCAGATTCAGACTCCCCACGACGAGCTCTATCACCCCAAAAATTTTCATACACCCGCGAGGGGGTCACAAAAACGGCCTTTTTGAATAAACCTCTTTAGGCTATTAAATCAAACAATTATTGCAAACTTTTTTGCGATTATGCATTCTACGTCCTCGAAAATGCTTAGTTATGCCTGGATCCTTGACTAAAACTGCCGAAATCAACAAGATACAGATTAAACGATGCATTTGGAGGTTGGATTCAACCAAATGTTATTGTTGGTGTGGAATTGGTGGGATTTCAGGCGATTCTAACCTACAGATGCAACGTATAATTTGTAATATCAAAGTGATTTCGGCAGTTTTAGTCAAGGAACCAGGCAAAATTAAGGAGTACGTTGCACAGCTCTACAGATCGTAGATCTACGCTCAAAATATTTAAGCATTTTTGAGGACTTAAAATGCATATTCGCAAAAAGTGTGCAATAATTGTTTGATTTAATAACATGAAGTTCAGTTCACAAGTTTGGTTATGGGAAATTTACTTTGAACCACGAACGGCAGTCGATACGATATATCGCTCTACTAAAACAGTCTGTAGCCTTCAATAAAGCTATAGCTCGTTGATTACAACCCAAGTTTTTAGCAATAACTATAGACGCGATGAAAATTGAATTAAAAACCAGGCGACCTCTCCAGTGCAGAAGTGAACCGTCGCTGTGCTTGAAACAAGGGTCAAAATTTTCCGTCCCCGATTCCGAGAAGACCGGAAATTTCGACTAGGCCGCACGGACGGGAAATTCCGGGAATATATTTTCCCCATCGCATGCACAAGCTGAAAAACGTTTTTCAAAGAGTTCAACGGAACGGCGGGTGTTTTTCTTCGCGGGAGCGCCGGATGAGCACACAACCAACTCCCGGCCCGACCCCCGAAAGTCTTATACAGGAAGAGTCTAGCCGTTTGACGGAATGAATATGAATAGAAAATGGTTTAAAGGTGGTGGTATACGGACGGGGGTAAAGCGAGACAGGCATCAGAGGAGGGGGGGGACAACATAAACATCAACTCTGCATTTCACAAGTTTCAGAGCAGCGGAAGTGTGGGTAGGGATGGGAGGGGGTGGTGGGAGGTGTGGATCGTGGTGGGGCGGGGGGGGGGGGGGGGGGGGGGTTTGGGGGGGCACATCGCTTGTCAGTCGTGTGTCGTGTCATGTAACTTCGGCTCTCGCATCTACTGATATACACACGCAGGTTTGAATTAACCGCGGGGGTTAACAGGAAAATGGAGGCAGATTGAAAGGGGTAGTTGCCGGGTGGGGGGGGGGGGGGGGGTGGTGTGGATCGACGATGCGCGCCAAGAGAGAAACGTAGTTCTGGGGGGGGGTTCCTAAAACTCCCCACCTGAGGAGGTTAACCTGGGATTATACGAGCGCGAGAGGGATGAAGGGGGGGGGGAGGAAAATAATCCTTGCACGCGCATAAGGAGAGAAGGAGAGTCAAGAGAGTCTGGGTTCAGGAGAAGAAAATTCTCGTGGGTCGGGATTTTCGGCAACATCCGATCCCGAACCGAACCGATCCCCGTCGCACTATGTGGTATTTGACCGGAAAAGTTGGCATAAACTGTTTTTACAGTCCTAATGACTTGGAATTTGGTACCTGGAGGTATTTTTTAACGCTGAATTCAAATTTTGCATCAGTTTTTCAAAACTCGAAAATCCAAGATGGCTGCCGATAAATTTTTCGACTAATCGGTCGGCAGCCATCTTGGATTTTCGAATTTGGAAAAACAGATGCAAAACTTGAATTCAGCGTTAAAAAGTACCCGTGGATAGTGAGTTTCAAGTCATTTGGACGGTGTTGCCAAATTTTCACTCGTCGCCTCTACAACACGTGAATACGCGAATTTCGTGCAAAAACGCAAAATTCGAACTAATTTTCCCGGAAAAGCCGCATTTTTCCGCAACTTCTGACTTCAAGGCCTATTACGCACTAAGGACTACCATTTCTCATATATATACCCGCGGGATGTGGCAGGATGTTTGAACTTAAGTTCTCTTGAAAATCGGAAAATTTACGTTTTTAGCTAAAAACTTTGAAGTAGCAAAAATATATCAAATTCAAATTAAAATTGAATAAAATAGGCATACACTGATTGTAAATACCTTCAGAAAGACGATCCACGTACAAAAAATTTGTTCTGACTTCATTTGAAACACTTTTTTTTACTTTGATTATAGTCTCGTGCTGAGGCTAAATTTAATGGTGGTAAAACTGATTTTTCCCCTGGTGGATTCTAGGTGAATTAATCTAGTTTAAACCCACTAAATACAAGTTTCTAATGCAAAAATCTATGTAGATTCCGAATATCACAACAGTTTTTCCCAATAGCGATTTTTTTTTTTTTTTTTTTTTTTGAGTTTATGCTAGCTTTTTTGGTCAAATACCACATAGTGCGCCGCCTCCTGCGCAGCTCATAGCGAGCGCATTTGGGACAAGGCGATGCCTAACCTCCAAAGTTTAGGAGTTATCGAAAGGCGTACCGAATCAATGAGCTATAACTTTAGAGTGGCAGGGGGCTGGTCCACCTTGTGCCACACCGGGTAGAATGAATCCCGGGAAAAAGCGGAATTTGGAAGGCAGATTCCAAGGTTTGAGGTTAAATTTTGTAGGTCGTTCGGAATTTGGCGGGAATTTGGACGGCAGATTCCAAGGTTTGAGGTTAAATTTTATAGGTCGTTTCCGGCGATGCCCGAGTTTGTTTACGAAACGACCGGAAACAACCTACAGAATTTAACCTCAAAATCGATTTTTACGGCAAGATGGCGGCGCCCTAGGTGACAACAATGAACCAGCGGAACGTTCCTTGATGTGCCACTCTAGAGTTATAGCTCATTGTACCGAATACGCCGCAATTGCTCAAATTCAAGAAAAAGCCCAAGGAGCTCCACACAATAGGCTGGGATCCAAATTGAAGTGGCCACAAAAATCAGTAAAAAAAAAAAAAAAAAAAAAAAAAAAAAAATTAAAAATCATTGTTTTCGACCTTAAAAGCTTATTATAAAAAACTTTCCAGTGACATTTCTATAGGTTTAACTGACTTTCTATAGGTCCCGAACTCCCTCCCTCCACTCTCTTCTCATCACTCGTTTCAACTGTATTAGAGCTTACGCAATTTAAGTATCGGGTCGGCCGGTTATGACAAGTAGTGCCCTAGTGGTGTCTGCCTCCGAAATTCATCAAAACGGATCGGAGAGCAGCTGTTTATCATAAGGGGTGTCTCCACCTGCGAATTTAAAAGCGCGAATAAACTGATTGAGCCAATGGGCTGTCTTGAAGTCGATAGTTCGAGTTCGATGTATCGACAACAAAGAAGCTCATTGGCTCAATCAGTTTATTCGCGCTTTTACATTCGCAGGTGGAGACACCCCTATAGAGTCACGACTCGTTGCGAACCAGCCGCTCACCGATGCATTTTGATTGATTTTGGAAGCAGGCATCGCTACTTGCTGGAATTCGTCAACCCGTTAGACTCAAAATGCACGAGCTCTAGTCTCCCTTTCATTCTTGGGAATGCCACAAGCTTTTATGCAGACGTTCAAGCTTCTATAAATGCTACCTAAGACCCTTGCTGCTCTATTCCTCAGAAACAAATCAAATCACATGAATAAATTACTCAGAGCACTAAATATTAATTGATAAATATTTCAGAGAAACGATTCGGATATTGATCAATTATTAGTGCACTGTGAGTCACTTCATTATATTTCAATTGAAATCGTAATGCATGTGCTCCTCTTTTACCCATAATACAGGGACCAATGAATGTTCGGTACAGACATTCCCCGAAATTGATTGGTGAGCGTTTTGGTGTGGTTTTAACCTACGAGCTCGCCAATCATCTGGCTGCAAGACTGTCGGTACCGAACATTTATTTGTCCCTGAGCTACCAACAAAGTCATAAGATCACTTTTACCTTTGATTTTGAGTGAGTTGAGGGGTAAAATGAAAATTGAATTCCTCTCGCCTTCGCATATTGGAATGGATTGTACATGGAATACTACAACTTCCAATTTTATGCTTCAATTATATACAATCTGGAATTGCCTCTATTCGGGATATTGAGGCTATAATATTGTAGCTACGGCACCTGCGTAATATACGGTGCCTCTTCATTACACACAGCCAAATTAATTTTATTTCACAGTCTCCATAAGAAAACCGTTGGAACAACCCTACGGGAAGACGTACACGCCTGTCGCCTCCTCGGTGAACCGAACCAATCAGAGTGGATGCCTCCTTCGACTTCTTCTTCACGTATCGATACTCTTTGATAAATAGGGACTCTATGTCTCTTTATTTCGTTACGTTTCTGCCAAACTATCCTGCGATTTGAATTTTTACCACCGCTCTAGTAGGACCCTTCAATGATTTTGTTTTCGGCTCTCGGGGACTTTGATACCGACGATACTGTCAATGCAGTGGCGCACAGTGTTTTGAATCCGGCGCGGCGCGGACATTGGGCCAAAAATCGAAGTCGTGTTTTTAGAGTCAAAACATGACTAAATCTTCAGTTTAGTATCCTGTGCACCCCATTTCACCATAATTTGGGCTTATAATTCGTTTTTTGATACTTTTGCAAGCTCTCAAAATATCACTTTCGGCAGGTTCCGATTTCTTCTTAAACCATGCTCCGAATGTATGGGTGTTTTCTTTGTTCATATTCAAAATTTTGTAAAAATGAAATACACCATTTTATTTAGCGTACTTTCAGCTTTAAAATGAGCTATATAAAGTTAAACTTTTCTACTTTTACGACCTTGATAAGCTTGTTCAAAGAGTTGAGGAAAAATTTACGGTTTTTCAACTTTAGGCAGAGCTATAAAAAAAGCCTTAAATTGCCTTAAGAAACGGCTTTCAGGGAGTGATAGAGTAATATCTAGAGAACAACATATCCAAAAATTGGCTGCGACTTTTTGCGACTCTTCGAGAAATCTTAATTTTTGTAAGTCGACCTCCGTAAAATTAACTACGTTTTTCTCTCGCTGCGCAAGCAACTGTCTCACTTCTAGGCCGAGCGGCAGGGGCTGCTTATCTGTGGGACGCGCGCCATGTATCACCAAGTCCACTGGCTGGTCGTGTGGCTAACGTTTTTGCCTTGCGCGCATTAAACCGGGGTTCGAATTCCAATGCCTGTAAATTTTTTTTTCGGCTTGCTCACATGTTTTGTTTAGATTCCCTTTTCCCTTCCATCGAAGATACTTTTTTCCACTATTTTCATTGCCTACAGATGATGGTAACTTTTCATAATAGAAATATAAACGTAGTAAAAACCTAAATTTTCGAATTTTCGAGTTATTCTTGATGAGGCATTTAATGTTCCAAATTTTATCTCATTTTCATTGACCTGAGCTCATTACAAGCGCTTTTGCAGAGCTTTTACTGATAGAAAGAGTCTGGTCTGGGGGAGGGAGGGGGGTTTTATTTCGTGCGTTTATAATGGAAGAAATTAGAAAACCTTCATTCTCGGATCTGTAAAATCAGTAATAAGTGTCGCAGTCGCGCGTAGCGTGCTATTTGGCAACATTGCAGTTTGTCCATTTAAACCCATTAAAAGATAGAAGTTTTGGGTATTCGGTGAACGCCTTTGCATTTGACCTTTTACATGGGTTTAAATGGACAAAATACAACGTTACCAATTTGCACGCTACGCCAATGAAGTGTAGCCGATGTCAAAGTCATCGGTAAATCCGATCGATTACTGGCAAAGAGAACATCAATATTACTCGATGCTTATTGTTCTTTGCTATTCCGGAACTTGTCTCTACATCCGACCGTTTCGTAGGTCAATGACCGCGCTACACATCGCCTTATCCATTTTGCACCTCGTTGATCGATCTGTCTGTAGAAAAAAAAAAAAAAATATTATGAAAAAATAAAATATTAATGAAATAAGTAAGTTGAAACTTACTATTAAAAAAAAAAAAAAAAAAAAAAAAAAAAAAAAAAAAAACTTATTTTTTCTTGAAAACTGACCATTGTGCGGCGGTAGAACATTAATTCTGTGTTTCCCATGGTAAACCTTAAAAAAAAAGGATAAATTTGTACGTTGTAACTGCCTTGTATGACATTTTTCCCGCTTTCTTTCACCTTTTTTAATTTTTGTCCATGATTTACTTAAGAAATACCCACTGTGCGACAATTTCGACCCTTCCTATGAATTTCTCGTACCCAACTACGTAGGGTGGCATGGGTTTGATTATATTTTCAAGCGCTATAGTAGAGTTATAAGCCAATGTCCGCCGGTCCACCTTTTCAAAACACTGTGTGGCGTAGCGTGCAATTTGGCAACGCTGTACTGTGTCCATTTAAACCCATGTAAAAAGTCGAATGCGAAGGTGTTCACCGAACACCCAGTAGTTCGATCTTTTTCATGGGTTCAAATGGACGAACTGCAACGTTGCCAAATTGCACACTACGCCACTGCGTCAATGTGAAAATGCGTCTTTGGCGTCAATGCAGCTGCAGTCGGGGTTTTCTCCTTCGACTTTTTATCGTCTATATATGTCCGCACCCCACCTTCCCTTTTTGTTTCCTTACTTATTCTCTTTCAATTTATCTATCACTAAACTTGTGGGTTTTCCAGCCATTTTCAGAAAGTTTCTGTCCGATTTTTGCGCCCCTCGTGAAGTTGCGCCCCGTACCTTTACTGCTTTAGTAGGCCTGATATCCTGCCCGCAACGCGCCTCTTCGAATCTGCACTTGCGACAGCACTCATTAAAAAAAAACAAAAAACAAAAAATGCCTTGAAAAATTTGCCGCCTCCAGAAATCTGCCGCTCTGGGCCACGGCCCATGTGGCCCGTGCCCAGTGGCGTCGCGTGCCATCTGGCAACAATGCAACAGCTCCATTTAAACTCGTTAAATAAATCGAACTTTCCTTGTGCACTGTGCACCCCCTGAAATCGATCCTTTATGTGAGTTTAAATGGATATAATACATTGTTGCCAAATTGCACGCGACGCCACTGCCCGTGCCTAAATCTGGCGCTGTTTATTGTTTCGCTCGTTTTGGGCTCAAAAAGATCATGAAAAAATAACGCGAAGCTGACATTCAATTATTTCTTGCTTTATCTTCGATTTCAATTTAAAATTCCAAAAAAGAGGAATTTTGCTCAAAAACGACTGGTGGCGCTATCCATCGGATTGAAATCTAGAGAAGTTTCGTCAGGAATCACCTTAAAGTTGTTATATTTTCAGAGCAATTCAAATCTATTAGATGCGTTGCTACGATAAAAAATCAAAGATAAAACCGGAATATCTTTATTGTATTGTAAGTAAAAACTGATCATAACAATCTTTTACTCATACAGTCGGAAACAAAAAAAAAAAAAAATATCAGGTGATTGCTATATGTATAGGTATAGGCTAGCGGCAGCTGGTATAGTTATCTCAATGAATTTAAGCATTCCAGGACTGAGCAGAAGGCATACCCTTGCCAAATTCCACGGAGTCGCTTGAAATTCTTTCTGCCCCCCCCCTCCCCCCTCCTCCTCCTCAACTGTTCTTACAAGTTTTCATTTGAAAGCTTGTGAGTCGACAAAAGGCGTTAGTTTCGAAAGACAACGCGAATCTCCGTGCCATTTTGAATAGACGAAAATCCGCTTCGATCTACGCAAGTTTTTTTCTTTTTTTTTCGTTTTGAAAGACGTGACAAGGCAAGAAGACACTCGTTCAGAAAAACTAATCCGAAAAATTTTTGACTTAAAAAAAAAATCACCAAGAGCTTTTAAATGAAACCAAGTAGGTATTAAAGTTGATACAATCTTTGCGCTCCTTTGATTTAAGGTGATTCCAAGCGATACTTTTCTAGATTTCGACAGTCAAAGCGCCACTAGTCGCTTTTCGGAAAAGCCGTGTTTTTGGCATTTTAAATTGAAAAAACAAAGAGAAAACGCAAAATCACGGAATGTCAGCATGCACCTGCGTCATTTTTTCACGGATTTTCTCATCTACAAACGAGCAAAATTGGATGAGAATAAAGCAGCACTATAGGAAATTCATTTCACCATAAGCTTACAAGCTTATGATCAGCTTGTTAGTGAGTGCGACTGAGTGCGATAGTGATAATAAGTCTATCTGCCTAACTCGCACTCATTGAGGCTTATGAGAATTTTCGTATTTCCAAAATCCCGGCTTTAGTTTCGAGTGCTTCAGCTTGAAACTTTCGGGGTAGAGTTCGTTTCAGAAGTGTAGGCGCACCTAAACAATAATCTTCGGCTAACTTTCCACTTTTGTTCGTTTAAATCAAAACAAAACTTGCCCACGACTCAATTATTTTGCTTTTAGAGTGTTCCATATTGAGAAGTGCACACTCGAACTCATATTCTTTCATTTTCAGTGAGTAATATCATACATAATGTTCAGAAATTCCAAAGATTATCGGTCTAGGTGCTCCTACACTTCTGAAAATACCTCTACTTATCTTCCTGAAATGCTCGCAGGTGCCGACGTTCCACAAATTTGTACTTTTGGCGTTAACTAATAAATTTTAGCCAAATTTTTTTGAATTCTTGACCAGCGCGACGTGGTGTACGTATGTACATACGTACACGGTTCGAACTAATCAGCCCTGGATAACCAAAATTTTTTTTAACACCCCCCCCCCCCCCACTATCACAGGATATGCTCAAGATAGCTGCGGCAAAAGTTCGCAACAAATCCATTTTCAAGCATAAGACTGACTTTGTTCTACAGAAAAGCGGAATATTTTCACAAGGTAAAAAAAAAAAAAAAAAAAAAAAAAAAAACACACAAAAACACAGAAAAAGCACACACACAAAATGAAACACAGAAGTTGGAAAGGATAAGGGGCGAAGAAGAGCAAATAATGTGAACATCGTAAGAAACAGGCGGCAGTATGAACAGAAGAAGAACAAGCAGCACGAGCCGTTCTTCGTACAGTAAGTCGATCTCCATGATTTTTCAAACGAAACAAAAAACAACAAAAAAAAGCAAAAACAAATAAAAATAAAAAATCCAATATTTTTTCTATCCGTTTAGGAATTTTTTTAAAAGGCTTATATCGATGAACCAATAACGGGTCTGTTGCACACGTTTGCTACAGTAATATAAAAGGGTAGTTTCCTGCGTAAAGCATCGTGAAAATCACATTGACAGCATCACACAGCCTCAAAATCTACTCACGAACCCACAAAAGGGCAATTCAAGAGAAATCCAAGATGGCGTTCAAATGAGAGGGTCACAATGAGGGAGTCCAGGGCCAAAGTGCCGATCTAGCGATTCGTGGATCGCGTGAAAGTGAGGATATTTCTGGGGAAGTAAGGCAACTTTTAGGACTTTGAGGATATTTGCCCAACACTTTTTTTTTTAAAAAAAAAAAAATAAAAATAATGGCGGTACGATTTACCCGGAAAACGGCCTCAAAATGTGGAAAAAATCGGTCATTTTACAAAGGTATGGTGTTGAAATACTTATTGAAGAAAAAAAACAACAACAAAAAGCAAAAACGGAAAAAAAAAAAAAAAAAAAAAAAAAAAAAAAAAAAAAAAAAAAAAAAAAAAAAAAAAAAAAGTCGTAACTTTTCACATTTTAGAGAGGAAAGTCGAGAATTCTGTGAGGAAAAAGTCACCTGGGGCGCGTGAAATTGCCGACGTTTTGAAACATTTTGCACACCAGCGAAGAACCATCTAACTGTAGCTTTCTCTGGGATGAATCACATTCCTCAGCATAGAAATAAGTTGCGATTAGACTGGACTCCCCTATAGGTAATGTGACCCGCTCATTAGATCGCCATTTTGGAATTTAGTTAAAATGCATTCATTGAGTTTGTGAGTTAAGGGACTTTCTGATGCTACGTTATTTTCAAGTGATTCTATACTCCAAAAAAATCCACTCAATCGCTGCAACGAAAGTTTCCAACCCATTGACTTGTACAATATTTTGCTACACAACAATCAATCATCACTTTTAATGACAAATTCAGCAAAAATAACCATAAAATCTAATCAAAATTTCAAAATCCGATTGCTATACGATAGATGTTGATATTCCATTTGTTGGTCCTTTACAGCTTTGTTTAGAAAAAAATGGACGAGACATTTTGAAGGGTCAATCTAGAAATGATCACGTTTTCTGCTATCCTCTTCTTTTTCAATTTTTTCCATTTAATTTTCGAGGGCCTTAAACTCACAGGGGTTAAGGAGATATCGATCCTACAGTACAGAAAAAAAAACCAGAAAAAAACCGTTTGGTGGCGCTGACCTTTAGTTTAAAAATGGCCCAGCTTAAGACTTTAGTTGAGCCAACCACATCTTTGGTTCACCCAGCAAAACTTCTTTCAATAGGCGTGCAAAACCTTTGGTTGGCTCAACTAAAGTCTTTTATTGAGTCAATTTTTTTTTTACCAAAGGTTTTGTCAGCGGCTCAGCGCTCCCAAAGCGTTTTTTTCTGGTTTAATTGGTTGTGGTTTTTTTTTTTTTTTTTTTTTTTTTTTTTTTCTTTTTTTTTTCTGTGATTGCAATTCACAAGCAGTGGCGGCTCGTGCATGCTTTATACCATTTGAACCTGTGCAAAAGTATCGATTTCTCAGGGACTCAATGAATCCCCTGAGACCGATGCGATGAGATCGATAATTTTACGTAGCTTTAAAATAGAGAGAATCCGCTGTTGCCGTATTGCACGAGATGCCACAGTTCTCGAGCCACCGCTATGCTGCGATCGATCAGTGGCGTAGCGTGCATAAAGTATGGCAACGTTGCAGTTTGTCCATTGAAACTCGTGAAAAAGATCGAACTGTAGGGTGTTCGGTAAACTTCGCATTCGACCTGTAACATGGGTTTAAAAGGACACAATTCAACGTTACCAAATTTCACGCTACGCTACTGCCAGATCGATCGATCCCTTTGTGCGTCGAAAAAACTCAATTGGTCCAACAATGGAGGGACACAATGAACAGAAAGAGGCGTTCAGTCGTTCACGGTTCAAGATAGCTGGACCGCAGGAGACGCAGACCTAAATCGAGAAAGTAAAAAAAGCTGCGTCTGTTCTATTAATTATTTTCAAGATTTTTTTTTTCCTTTTCATTTTCCTCCACCTACCTCTTTGCGACTCCTTACTCCCGAAACCTCCCCCCCCGTCCCCCCGCCCTGCCAGCCTAAGCCCTCTCCCGATCAACTGCCATGTGCTGGATCCTCGTATGGACACAATGTTACGTCTGTGGGGCGCGGAGTTGCCGGGTCGTCGACAATTTCATCTATTTAATTAATTATTTTTGCTTTTGTTTAAAGACTTAAATAAATCTTCAAAATCATTTTCAATTTCCCGATTTGAAAACACTACAATGACCCATACAAAGGTATAGTATAACATATCCTGATAATTTATTTTTTGGACATCCTGAAAATGTATTTTCGGGACGGAGTGAGCCGGAAGGGAAGGGGGGCGCTAGCACATGCGGCATGGATGTCCGCGCGGCAACGCTGGTTAGTGGTTGTGACCCGCGGCTTCTCTACTGGGTTCCGACGATACTATCTTCAGAGCAATGTTTTATTCGAGGGACCCGCTTCAATTTCGGTCTCTCACTCTCTCTCTCTCTCTCTCTCTCTCTCTCTCTCTCTCTCTCTCTCTCTCTCTCTCTCTCTCTCTCTCTCTCTCTCTCTCTCTCTCTCTCTCTCTCTCTCTCTCTCTCTCTCTCTCTCTCTCTCTCTCTCTCTCTCTCTCTCTCTCTCTCTCTCTCTCTCTCTCTCTCTCTCTCTCTCTCTCTCTCTCTCTCTCTCTCTCTCTCTCTCTCTCTCTCTCTCCCTCCCTCCCTCCCACCCTCTCCGACACTTGTTTTCACTCGACAGAGACAAGAATATTTGAAGGAGGTCCCACTTCTTTCTTGACTTCTACGAACCCGAAACTCGGGGAGAGCACGTGTTGAGTTGAATTCGCCAGGAAGGGGTAGGGGTATGGGGGGGGGGGGGAGATAATTTTTTTCGTCAGATATTGTTATCTTCGAGGCTAGATGGTGTTGTTTTCAAGATGACAAGAAACAATGTTGTCCAAAAATGTTGGACATACGATTGGGGCCCAAAATATGTTGTTCCCGCCTGCCGATCGTAAAGTCGAGTGTCAGTTGCGTCTCGACCATTCAGACGCGAGAAATCAAGGATTCATAACTTGAGAGCGACTTTTATACGGTGAGTCCGAGGATCAACATATTTTCGGATCAGGGGCCGAAAAATGTTGGTCCGAAATGGTCAAACTACATGTAACATGACCAAGGAACAAACAACTGACGTACACTTAGATACAATGACAAGTCTTTCACTGCGACAAAGGGATGATCTGAAACGTATAGTTCCAAAATTAGCACTGTCTACTTTCCTTGATTTAGGAAAACCGCAAAAACCTATGGTTCCTCAATAATGCTTTGCAATGGAGTGGATGGAGGTTTCAATTGGTACTTTAGACTCTCTAGAATTGTCCCTTAAAATCACTAAAAATTCTGTTAATAGGTTCAGTCCCACTTAGATTTTGGTTTTGATCCCAAGTCCCAAGGGGTTTCTTTTTTGTTTTTGTTTTTTTTTGTTTTTGTTTTTTTTTTTTTGTTGGCAACATCAAGTTTTATTCAAAATAAGAGAATTTAGGGGTGTTATTTCGAATTACGTACATGGCTGTTTGTACTGAATTAATCAAAAATGTTCAAGCTTCAAGTAGCCCCAAAAAAACCTAAACGTTGCAATTTCGATCTATTTTTGGGGTAAAACGATCTGAAGTACAAAATTGCCCAAATTTGAAAAGCTTAGAAAGTTGAGAGTTTTGTACAGACAATCCAAAAGCATGCTGCTATTGCAATTTCGCGAATTTTCTCAAACTTTTTGGCTTAAAATCCTTTGAATTCTATTAGAATAAAGTAAACATAGCAAAATTACTTGAAAGTGATTGAAAGCGATGAACGTTGGAAAAAAAGGGGGAAACTCCTCAGACTCCATTTTGCAAAAAAAAAGAAAGGAAAATGCTGGTTTTAATACCTACTATATTTTAAGTACATCGTACATCTACCTAGGTACTTCTACAGTTGCATTCAAGCCACATCAGCTCCTCATATGCCAGCCTAAGATCACAGCCGTTTCCACAATGAAACCATCCAGCAGGTTGAAAAGTCAAGTACCTAGTTAGTATAAGCGGAAGTATAATAGCGGAAAAATGAAATTAACAGTTAGTTGAGCCTTCTTTGTATTTCTAAATCAAATCAATCAAGTCAGTATTCCCTTTTGTAGAACAAATATCAAGTCCAACACCTATGTAAATCAGACAAATTATCTAAAGTCAAATCTTAAATTTGGAGATCTAGCACCAAAGACTAAATGCTTTGATTTTCCTTGGTCCATAAACTGTGATTTCCTCCTTCAATATAATTTTTTGCCTCATTTCACAGGTTTACTTCTTCTTCAGTTTGTTGGTAGTTTTGGTGTTTGTAGTGGATACAGACTCCTGCTTTACTTAATTTATCTTTGTCCATTATTGATGGTTATTTTTTATTTATTCATTTTTTTTCCCCATAAATCCGATCGGTCAAGTTTGTCCACCTTTTTTTTTATATTTTTTATTTCTATTAATTTTCATGTGAATATCACATAAATTCATTAGAATTCTTGGTTAGAGAACACGTTGTCATTTTTGTTAAAATTTATTTTGAATCTTAGGAAAGAACAAATACTAATTCAATCAATATTTAAGTATAAGCAGGACTTCCTTAAAATACCTACTGATATCATAAAAAATGCAACTCTCCAATCAACAAGTTCAGAGATTTGACTCTCCAGATAACATCTTTTGACATGCCTGCATTGTGAGCTGTCACCCTTAGGAGGAGAGGGTGTCTGCTGTGAGTGTCGTCATATAAGGGTGAGAAGGGGGGAGGGGGGGGACTACAATCCATTTTTTCTTAAAAAGAGGTTGTCACTTTTGTTGAAATGGAACAAAAAGAAAAACAAAAGAAGTACCTAATCATTTTCCAGACTCTTCACTTAGCGAAATCTACCTTGCTTTTACGCAACGAGCTGAATCAAGTTTTACAGAATGAAGGGAGAAAAACAGAATTTGGTCACCATAATCTTCGGATTTGTGGGTTACACAAAATGTCTCCACCAACAGTGTCACCAGGGACGGATTTATTACTCTTAAGAACTTAAGTCATCTTGAATTTGAGGCCCCCTGGAGGAAGGGTAGGATGCCTGAGGGTCTGGGGGGACATCTCCCAGAAGGAGCCTTTGGGGGTCCTCCCCTTAATTTTTTTTTTTTTTTTTTTTTAAACAATAATGATATTCAAAACTCAGTTTTAAACTGTTTGGTCAGCAAAGTTCTTTTTTTTCTTTTTTCTGCTTTTTTTGCTTTTCCTGCTCGTCTTCCTCCCTTCGTGAATTGGGGCCCACTTC
Source organism: Trialeurodes vaporariorum (assembly GCA_011764245.1). Taxonomy (NCBI): domain Eukaryota; kingdom Metazoa; phylum Arthropoda; class Insecta; order Hemiptera; family Aleyrodidae; genus Trialeurodes; species Trialeurodes vaporariorum. The sequence continues at coordinate 64,395,219 of VMOF01000388.1, forward strand.
TGTCTAAGGCCCTACGCAGTTACGTATTAAGCGGGATGGTAAATCTGCCCTTGAGAGTCACTCTTCCAAGCGACACCACTGCATGATAAGGAGTGGGAGCAAAATTAAAAAATATCTGTAATGGCTTGCACCTACCAACTTGATCACTTAATTATCTTGCAATCTAGATCAACCCTAAATAAACCAGCCACCAAATGGAGTTTATCTACGCTTGCACAAGAATTGATGGATGCATCCCTTGCTCAAACGGATCTTGAACAAAATTCTGGCATCATAGAAGGTGCTTTTGTTTCATAACTTTCTCCAACCTAAGTACTTAACTACCTAAGTACCCGTCATATAAATAGAGCAAGGCCTTCAACAAGATGTTACCCCCCAAATTTCATGCAAGTTCTCTTCTTGGAATTGGGTACTTTTGGCTTTTTTATATCATGGAACAAGAAGTGAAAAAACCATTAACAAGTGTTGGAGATTAACTTGAGTTCCTTCCATAGACAATTTAGAGAAGGTTGAAATACCTCAATATGATTTCGAAAAACCCTTGTACCAATTCATGAACAGAACCTCACACAGAACATGCACTAGGAGCAGTGGCGCACCCAAGGGGGCTAACGGGTTTAAAGCCGCCCCCCCCCCTCAAACCCAGAGTAAATTTCCGGGCTGGTTTGTAAGTTATCGCCGCAATCTGAATTTTTTTATGCTAAAAAACACTTCTCAGGAAGCTTTGACTTTTTAGCCCCCCTCCAAAAAAAAATCCTGGGTGCGCCACTGACTTTGAGTATGTACAGAGTCGAATCAGACGGGGAGAAATTCCACTCAAAGAATGGATTGGTGTAGGTATTTCAGAATCACCGAAAATGTCCCCGGTGATTTACAGATCTTCACTAATTAAGTAAATCTGTCATCCTGTTCAATTTCCAGAATTCTCCAGCACAGACTCTGGATCACATCACAGCTCTCAAACAGGAAATTTAGTTTAAAAATAATTCAGGAAGGAAAGAGATTTCGAGATGAACTTACGTGTTGTATGATTTCCATTTGCATCCTTGATGCTTGTAAACAAAACTAGGAGCAATGCTAGTCGAAAGAAAACGTACACTGAAAATTTGATTGAGAGAAAATACGACCGACGCATTTTTAATGAAACACTGGATGGCATTTCAGAGAGAAAAAAACACAAACTTATCACTTCAATAACGCTTTAGCAGGAAACGGTCATGAGAAACAGAAGAAAGCAAGGGAGCAAGAAGTAAATAAACGAAACATCATCAAACACAATACTAAATGATTAAAAATCACTATAAAACTTAAATGCAGACATATTTCCGATGCATGTGGAAAATCACTGACATTCTAAGAGAATGTGAAAATTACTGAACGTCAAAGTATAAACACGAACGAACTGTGATCGAAATTCGAAACGAATTAAAATCGTAAACAAATTTCCGAACACATGCACCTTCCGCAAGATCCTCTGTGTTGATTTTAATATTGTTGCAAAATGAGTGTTAGGTTAGAAAAACACACACCTTAGTAATAACGTGGTTCAATTTCACTGACACTCGAATAGTCGGTTGATCCTTGGAATGCTTCAGAGAGTGAAATCACGGATAAAACCGAACAGACGTGAGCAAGTAAACTTTGAATCGCAAAGATTTTCCATAAAGGTTAGTTTACGCACGCGACAAAATGCAACGCAATCGTTCCCGCCCGGACGCAAGGATACTGTCGGAGGCAGATAAGAGATAGCGACTCGCGGGCAGTGAATTCCGCCCTCACCCTTCACCGTGAGCAGTGAGCACATCTGCTCATGTGCGCCCGATCTTGAGCTCGGAAAATAGCCGGGAAGTTTCTGACGAGAACCGCCTCGGTAATTTTGGCGCCACTTTGCTGACTGGAGGCTGGAGAGACTGGAGCCTTCCGAGTTCTGAAGCTCCGCAACAAACGAGAGATCACACCACACAGGAATTTTTCAAATTTTTGAATCTACCCTCAGATTGCACAACGCGTCAAGGCCAGGTATAACTTTGGGTCGAAATTGAGGGTGGAAACTGCCGGAAACAACCAACAACTTTAATTATATTATGCAGGTTATTTTTTTTTATTTTTTTTATTTTTTTATTTTTTTTTTTCTTCTTTTAATAATGTTCGCCGTCGTTCACGCAGAATAACTTGTGGACTTGAGCGAACGGTGCGAACCAGTGGCGTAGTTAGAAATTGCTCAAAGGCGGGGGGTCGGGTCCCCGGAGTCTGAAAATTATCTGGGGGCCAAAGGTTAGGTGAAATTTCTGTGAAAACGAAAACAGTTACCTTTGCTTTTTGCACACGATGTCAAATAGCACTTTGGTGTGAGATCGACAAAAATTGCCTAAAAATCAGAGGAAAAAATAGTAAGCTAGACCATATTTTTCGACCTTCTGAGCTTTATTGAAAAACTTGCCGGTGCCATTTCTAGATGTAAATTCCTTTTCGAAAGTGTTCTCCGTGTTTAAAATTGGGCTTGAAAGGATTTAATGATAAACTGATGACAGTGGCGTAGCCAGGAATTTTTCTAGGGGGAGGGGGGGTCCAAAGCTACTAATTTGGTCTTTGTCTGAAAACGCAAAAAATGACCTTCTTATAGGACAAATTTTTGTGTCAAGGGGGGGGGGGAGGTCTAGACCCTCTGGACCCCCCCCCCCCGGCTACGCCACTAGTCTGATTTGCGGCCACTTTTCAGAGTTGCCAATAGTGGCTAGATTCGACCACACGTGGACTATTTTGATGAGAATTTAGCCACGCTTCCGCCTCCATCGCCGTGGATCCTCCATCCCTATCCACAGCGTGGCTAGTAACCAACTCGAAAACTGTCCACGCGTGGCTATTCTACCCCGTCCAAACCTGGCAACACTGCCACTTTTGGACAATCTCAGACCAAAGTGCGGCGCCGGCGAGTCTAGCTAGATCCCCTTGTCTCATTATTGGTTGCGCCCCTGCAGCAACAAACAACGACGCGGAGACTTGCGGCCTTCTCTCCAGCAGAGGCCGAATCGTACCATTTTTCTTCGGAAATTTTTGCTCAAAATCAAGTAAGCGGACGAAATATGTCCGAAAATCCACTAGAAACCAACCCCCCTCCCCCCGCCCACAATCGACTTTCAGTCATCCGCAGTCATCCACAAAACTCCATGTAAAATTCAGCGAATTGCCAACGGATATGTATCAAAAGACGGCAATTAAAGAAATTGAAGTGTATCATTCATCATTAATTTATTTATTTATTTTTTTTATTTTGTATTAATACATTTATTATTTTTTGGAATGTTATCCTGAGAAAGAAACAAAAAGCCGACTTTGTTCTCCGTGTTACGAATCTGTAGCCAACACTCACAAAACATGAATTTAAATTTAGAGAGAGACAGCGCTAGAAGGGTCACGTCAAAAAGAGAGAGATCAGAGCAAAGAGTAAACAAGAGTCGCAATTGAATGGAAGGCCTGCGTGGTCAACGTAGATAAGGGATCCGAACGCGGGCTGGCCTCTGATTGGCTGCAACGGGTGGAGCAAAAATGACTCGGGGTATAGGGAAAATAACACGGGATTTTCGTTCCGGGGCGTTTATCTCGAAACCTAAGCAAAATCGTATCCAAACAATTTACACGAGTCGATTCAGCAGATTTTTCCGAACAATTTGATAGGTCATAAGACAAGTGCCACTTTATTGCAAATTCGAAAAGACTGTTTCAGTCAGAGACAATATATAATAGTTTCAGTTTAAAACTACGCACAATAGTGAGTTACTCAAACACTGCTCGAACACACGCCAAGCATGTAATCACACTATTGTGCGTACTTTTAAACTGAAACAGTCTTTTCGAATTTGCAATAAAGTGGCACTTATGACCTATCAAATTGTTCGGAAAAATCTGCTGAGTCGACTCGTATAAATTGTTTCGATACGATTTTGCTTAGGTTTCGATGGAGTTCCTATATTTAGAGAGTTAAGACAAGAGGGTAGTCAACTTCTGATTGGTCGATGAGTTTTAGGCTCTACGGATGCCGCCATTGGATGCGATTTTGCACTTTTGTTTACAATCGCAGTTGTTTACCAACAGTATTTTACGGATAAAGAGTTAAATATCGACGAATCTGTAAATTTTAATCATGAAACGCCTCAAGAATGTCTAAAAATCCCAAAAGAACCTTTCAAAGCGTAAATGGATGTCGATGCACAAAAGCAGTAAAAGATTACATCATTAGAAACTCAGCGGCACTGTAATCTTTGCAGTGGACAAAAACACAACAACGGCCCTCAGAATGTAAACAAATGTGCAAAATCGCATCCAATGGCGGCGCCCATGGTTTCTCTTGTCTTTACTCTCTAAATATAGGAACTCTAGGTTTCGAGATAAACGCCCCGGAACGAAAATCCCGTGTTATTTTCCCTATACCCCGAGTCATTTTTGCTCCACCCGTTGCAGCCAATCAGAGGCCAGCCCAGGCCAGCCCGCGTTCGGATCCCTTATCTACGTTGACCACGCAGGCCTTCCATTCAATTGCGACTGATTGCGACTCTTATTTACTCTTTGGATCAGAGACTCCAAAAAATACATCCTTTCATGAAAACATCACGTAAAACACCGTCCTGTGACGTAATCACTACAACCGATCTTATCAAGTTACAGTGACTGGATTATCCAGTCACTGTGGTTTATCCAGTCACTGTATATCAAGTGGACGCGTGCTGCCCTCTAGGCTTATAAATATCACCAAATCGTGCGTCTTTTCGATTGTTTGTAAATAAATCACCGTTACAAGAAACATCTTTCTTGTTTGTGTTTTGATCCACCTTTGTGACCACAGTTCAATTAATCTCTCTATTTTATGTCGTTTTATTGATCCTAAAATGTCTCAAAGGTTTCCTGTTAATCAAAATCCCCCCAATACAGGACAGTCGCCAAGATATGCGCCTCCACCGGTCCCCTCGCTCCGGCAATATGGGAATCCGAACTTTCCAGTAAGTTTTTTTGTTTTTTGTTGCTTTTGCCTCCTTTTCCGAAATACATTAGCTTGCAAGAAGCTCATTCATGGATTTTTCTGATCTGATTTGTGACGAGCTCACTCATTTTGAGTATTGGCTTCGGAGGAGTAGGTATCAGTGCCTGCGTACGAAACGCATTTGTCAGCAGTTGGTTAGAGCAGAACCAATTCTAGTATCGAGTTCTGACTAGTAGCGGTGCCTGCTTTGGCACTGTATCAAAACGCATTGGTTAGTTGGCGCAGAGTTTCGACTCGTTGCTAATCAACTTACCAATTCGCTTTGATGTAGTTCGGAAGCAGGCACCGCCACTTATGGGAACCTGATACTCAATTTGGTTCTAAATCTAGCTCTGAGTTTCAACTCATTCCTAACCAATTGCTCACGAATACGTTTTGATGTATTTCAGGGTCATAGACCAGTAGACTTATCAGAACCCAATACCTAAATCTGAGCTCTTTTGAATCGTTACACTCATTTCAGCCTTCAACTGTGTCAACACCAGGAATCTCTCTTGGAATAAACAGATAAAAGAACTGATGCTAATCTGTACTCTGATTACGTTCTAAGACAGATAAAACAAGGTGTTGGTATAAAATTTCTGGCTAGCCAGACACCCTTTTAGAGCTCGTTTGACGTAAGAAGGCTGATGACAGATTATGCGGCTCGCTGCGCTACGACGTGTTTGCGTTCTTGCACATGCGCAAAAACGCAAACTCATTAATGCGCAGTAAACAAACCCATCTGTCATCGGCCAACTTTCGTGAAACGACTTCAATAAATTGAGCCCGCCACTTGGAGCCTCTATAGAATGTTTCTCAAACCATTATCATGCATTGATTTAGCCCAAAGTTTAATCTGCATATTACAAGTTTTAAAATGTTAAGTACCAAGTCTAATGGAATTTTTTTTTTTATATTTTTAGAATAAATCCCATTTATCTAAGCTAGTTCCGAAATTATGTGCACAAACTTCAAATTAGGTTGCGGGGTAGCCAGGAGTAACATACAAGTTCGGTCCTACCCTTCCGTGTGGGCTCTGTGCCCAAATATTGGCCTTGTACCCAGTTTAGATAGTATTTGAAGTTTTCGGCACAAATTTCTCGGCTAACCAATTACCATCCTATCACTCCAAAGTAAGGGATTTTAAGGTTATGTAGCTAGGTAGTCAACTTGCACGTGGGAGAGAGTAGATTTAATGCAGGACTTAGGCCATTTTTAATCTCTCACTGACAGTCAACCTACAATTTCAGAATTTCCATTTTTATAATCCTGACCAAGTCTTGGTAGTCATTCTTGTTAAAATCAACCTGAACTTCTTAATTTTGGTGTTTACCTACCTTTTTTTCTTTTAGCAAAGACCAAGTTTCAATCAGCCCACCAATATGATGCCACGTAATCAGCAGCAGTTACCTTACAATCAAATGAGACCTCAAATGAATCAGTCCCCTGCTATCAAACGAGGTGCAGGTGGCGATCCAAGGCCTCCTCAGCAACCGCCAAAGGGGTTAGTCTTTTCTTCATCTTACTTTTTATGACCGTTCGCCGAGCACAAATCAATCATTCACGTACTTTTTAAAGGCTTTTATCTAGGGCCATCTTTGAGTACTATGCCTAGCTGGAAAAAAGGTCCTATCATCTTTATTCCAAGGAACAAATTATAATCTTAGAACCAAGCAGGTTTCCATGCTTCAAGAAATCTAGTGAAAAGGGGTAACTGAATAGAAACCCTGCCTGGAATGCATCTTAAACTGTTTTTCAATATCTTACTGCGTTGAGACATTTTCAAGTCACAGTCCAGTAGAGGTTGTTTCAGAAGTATTGGCTGCTGACAGCTCTTTGTCTACGTGTACAGTAGGCCGGTTCAGCGCCTATTGCGCAGGCAGGGGGTTGGCGGCAGAGACAAATAGAGACCCAGCTCAAAGCTTGTGACAGGTGTCCACTTTTCCAGCTCAATTTTGGTCGGAACTCATCGTAACAACAGTCAGCAGTCGTCTCATGTTGACTGTTGAGCACGTGCATTCGCCCAGCAAAACCTATTTCCAGAACCGCTGACCAATCACAGCCTTTTATTGAGCTCACCACTCAACAGTAGGCGACTGTTTATCGTTGAGCTGGTGACTCCTGAACAAAACTGAGTGCACTAAACTTGCCTCACTTTTCTAATACGGGAAGCATGCGGTGTGCTGGGTCTCTATTTGTCTCTGGTTGACAGGGAATGCACCCCCGAACGTTGGTCGGCGCAGTGTACGGAAATATATCCGTCCAAGCTTTTAAACAAAGAGCTGTCAGCGGCCAACACTTCTGAAAGGAGCTCTACCTGTAGAAATATAGATGTCCCATAATGTCAGGAAAAAGTCCCAATTTGTTCCATGTGAAGGCTACTTTCCCTGTATGTGTAATTACAATGAATTACGAAAAGTATTCATTCTACTAAAAATAGCAATTACTATAATTTTCAAACTTGGCCAAGGTGAGTCGTGCAAAAAAAGCTTCAAAACTAATGAGTATAGTACGACACCGTCAAAAATCTCATTTCTTGCCAGCAAGTATCGTACCACAAAAAAAAATTACCTTGAAGTAAGTAGAAGCAATCATAGCTACAATACTCGCAACAGACTGTGCCCTAAAACTACTGTGCCAGGGAAAAATATTAGCACAAATGAGGAGTTGAGGATAGCTCAAAGGTATTATAATGCCTTGCAGGATGCTTTAGAAAATGCCATAAATGTAAGAGCATTTAACAAAACAAATTGGAGAAACATCTCTGCTAATTAGGATATTATACTGTCACTGAACAAGAGTATCTTAACCACCAAAACTAAATTAATGAATCTATCATGTTGTATTATGATTTGCCATTGTACTTACAGAGCCTGCATAAGGACAATATGATGGGACAGTTTCAAGGGTCTGAAATGCTATTTCTTTATAAAGGAAATGAAAGTACACTGATGAGCTGAGAACAAAGATGCCTTTGGTTTCTAAGTAAGTCCCATTGTTCCGGAGATGAGATTTCGGCCCAGAATACATTGTTTTAAATGGGAATTCTGCATAGTGGCGTCACTACGCTTACAATTTTTTGCAAATTTACTCGTGTGTTTATCCTAAACCGGGACACTTGGGGAAAAAAACCAAAGGCACCATTGTTCGCAGCTCATCAAGTTCTATCATTTTCTTTGTAAAAAACACAAAATTTCAGACCCTTGCAACTACCCCATTGTACTGCAAATAAATAAATGAATAAATAAATAATCAATTTAATTTCTGACTCAATTTTCCGTTCCCATGCTAAGTACTATTGCCTCTTAATTAAGTTTGCCTTCTTTATCATCGTTTAGCAGGGATTTCGCTGCTCATGGCGCTGTTCCACCGCCCGCCCCTCCCATTTCGTCGAAGAAAAAGAAAAAGTTAGCTGATAAAATTTTACCGCAGAAAGTCAGAGACCTTGTCCCAGAATCTCAGGCGTACATGGATCTTCTTGCTTTCGAGAGGAAGTTAGATTCAACCATAATGAGGAAACGTTTAGACATTCAGGTAAGCTTTTCATCTGAACCAACTTATTTTTGTACGTGGGATACAAAGTTGCTGCTTGTCCTATGTCAGAAGCTCCATGTATTGCAGTGCTGCCGTTTTGCTTATAATTAATGGCATTTTTCAAGTCACATGATTCCACCGGTTGAGAAAAGATTACAGAGTTCAGTCTGTGTATGACTGTTTGGCACAAAAACACTCAGATCTGTAATCTTTTCTCAAACGGCGGAATCATCGGTGAATTGAAAAATGTCATTAATTATAAGCAAAATGGCAGCTTTGATGTCTTGGAGCAGGGCTTCTTTATGACCTTAAGAGTAATTTCACGGTAATATATAGGATTTTTTGCGGACTTGGATGTTTGTTATAGAAATAGAGGGGGTTTGAACCAATTCAACATTGCGGCTTACGGAGCCGAGACATAAAACTGTTTCGAAAGAATGGAAATTACTTTTAGTTTTCAAACGTACACAGATATGATGTGCAATTTATGTCAAAGATAAAATTGACGAGCTCAATCGAAAGTTTTGGTCAATTTATCAGCTAGTTATTTGTGATCGAAAGTACAGCAAAGAGGACAGCCATGCTAAAGTAAACAATGACTGACCAATGGTTAACTTCGATTTTTAAAGAATGGACGCCTTAACTTGACCCCAATTTTCAGTTTAAAGGTATATTTTACCATAATATATAACTTATATGCGACTTTTTTGAACAGAATAACTGTCTCTGATTATTTTTTTCAAAAGTTTATTCCTTATTATGCCTAAATGCGTGTATGCCTTAAGTAATTAAAATTTTTCCTTCAAAGCAAAGTTTTAGGTAGATTGCAATTGGATCAATGTTTGTCACTCAACAGTAGGCTATTGTTGGGTTTTGTTTTGTTGACCCCCCTCCTCCCCCCCCCCTTCCAACAAAAATGGACCCATTTCACTTACCTCACTTTGATTGCACGGGAAGCATAGCATGTGCTTGGTTTCTGTTTGTCTCTACTAATTTGCCCTTCCTCTCTATCTTACAGGAAGCACTCAAAAGGCCGATGAAACAGAAACGGAAATTGAGAATTTTCATTTCCAATACTTTTTATGCCGCAAAAGAACCCGGCCCTGAGGGAACTGGAGAAGAAGGTAGTGTTGCGTCTTGGGAATTACGAGTTGAGGGACGGCTTCTGGAGGACTCAAAAAATGATCCCAATAAGGTTGTTACCTTTTTTTAACGAACTTTTACTCATTCCGCTAACCCTTTTCTACCCTGTTCCAGGTAACAGGGCTCTTGCTTACTTCTGCTGTAAGCGATTGAATTGTTAATTCTTGAGTAAAATCCAGCAAAGATTACAATGAGTGTACTAAAAAATCACAAAATTTACTCAGAGGCTCACAAAAGGACTTTGAAGTTTAAGCCGTATTGGCAGAGCATACAGGTACCGTGGGAGATTCCTATCTAATTTGAGTCTTTCCTCAGTGTATTTGTTGAGAGAGATTTAAATCCGATGGGTAGCGTCATTAGTCGCTTTTTGAGAATGCTGCGTTTTCGGCATTTTATGCTGAAATCAAGGAAAAAAAGGAAAATTTAAGAACGTCAGCATCTGCCAAAAATGTGTTTGGGTTTTTTGAGCTCAAATTGAACGAAATTGGTTGAGAATTAACGCTGTAAATTATTAAATTCATTTTGCCGTATGCTTAGTGAGTGCAAGTAATATATGTCTATCTTTATCACTTGCACTCATTGAGGCTTATGGAAATTTTTGTATTTCATCATTTGTGACTTTATTTTTGAGTTTTTTAGCTTGAAAATTTCAGGATATCTTCCTGAGGTATGTTAGCAGGTGCTGGTGTGCCTCAAATCTGTACTTTAGGCGTAAATTCATCAATTTCAGCCAGAAACCGTCGACTCACTGAGCAGCTCTAGTGGCGTTATCCATCGGATTGAAATCTGGAAAAGTTTTGCATGGAATCACCTGTTGAAAATTAGTGCAGAGCAATGATTTGAAGTAATAAAATGAAACGAAATAAGAAGAACGAGAGTTTCTTTAAAAAACGTTACATGGCGGATAACAGGCTGATCTGATCAGCTGAGCACTTTCAGTGACCTCACAACATTATAAGTGTTACCAACCTAGGCAACATAATACTATAAATTCAACATCACCTAAAACTGGACTATGATCTTTTGAAATGATTGTTTTGAATCTTAATTTTCAGGTCAAGCGAAAGTTTTCATCCTTTTTCAAATCCCTTGTGATAGAACTAGACAAAGAATTATATGGTCCTGATAATCATCTTGTCGAATGGCATCGGACTGCAACAACGCAAGAAACAGATGGTTTCCAGGTATGAACTGATAAAGTTAGATTTATTTTATTGTATCATCAAACTATTTAAGTGGCTTTATTGTCTCGTTCCTGTTTCATAGCCCAAAATTATTTGGATCAAACTATGTGTCATGTATTGTGGATTGTAACAAATTAAAGAACTTGCGGAATTTTCGGATAGATAGAGGCACTGAACTTCCGCAGTTTTTCTCTGCTGAGAGGGCAATTTGCGTAGAAATCTCGCAGAAGCGCTGTTGCTACGCAACTTTTTTCAAATGAAATAGTAAGTCAATGGGTCAACTGAAAAACATTATATCTTATAGAAATGTAGACAAAGTGTGCCTATACTTTACCATTAGGGCAACGGAGGCAAACATTGCGGACTCTGCAGGGTTCAACTGGTGAAAAACAAATAAATATAACTTCCTATCGCAAACTTACCACACTTTTGAAAAATTGTGGGCAAAGATTGATGAAACCCTATTCAATGACCTTTAAATTGACCCTAATAAGATATTACAGCAATATAAGCTTGAAATAACTTACATAGAAAAAGCATGCAACTTTGACGCATTACCAAGATGGCGTGGGTCTGTTTGTCACTAGTTTTTTTACCCAAGATTGCGGTGGAAAGGTTACAAATCTCTATGGTGATGCAGTTGTTGAGTGAATTGATAACTGTTAAGCACTGAGATAGTCCTTCTAGTATCAACATTTTTACACAGGGCCTTGTTTCACAACATTTTCTTATCAAAATTGCACTTTGAAGTCTCTAGAAATATCTGCCCAAAAATTTCACAAGGAATGTCTCTATGTACGATGTTATAGCTTATTAGAGAAAAGATTGGATGTGGCAATTCTGTGACTTTCATGAAAACATCTGCTTCAAACCTAAGGTAGGGCAACCTGATTCGCTAGAAGCAGTGAGAAGCTGATGTTTACATTCCAACTTACAGTTGTCAAGTTCAATTATTCTTGGAACAGCTTGCAGTGACGAGAGTGAGATATCAGTACACAGAGATTACATGAGAGCAAGAGAGACGGTTTGGAACAATTACCAAACTTTTTCACTGGATAAAGTTATCGCTAAAACCGTCTATTATGAAAGTGTAGTTTCCTCTGAAATAATTAAATGAGTAAAAAATAGTCGCTAAAACACAGGAATTAGATGTGTAGTGCCTTTATTCACCCAACGCCTCTATTAAGATAGTATACATCCGTACAGTAACAAATTAATTAAAACAGTTTAATCAGGGCCGCATTAAACTTACCTGATGATGTAGGCAATGAATGATCCTGCCACCTCTGCTGGTGAATGAGGGGGGGGGGAGTCTAGGAGCCCTCCTTCGGAAAATTTTGAATTTAAAGGCTCCTTTTGGTGTTATTTCTAGCCATCTCTTTGTCTAAATCCAATCAAACTTTTTCCACCGAAGAATGAGCTGCCTGTGCCTTATCTAAGGCAGATTGTCTGTTTTTTTTCGCGCCTCGCGCAGATAGCGCTGTGGGCAACTTCCGCACTATATGAGAATGAAGTGCTAGAAGTTCCTGAGAAGACCCATAGAGCGCAGCACGCGCTGAAGTTGTTGGGGCTGGCCCGATACGGGACGCAGCAGAGCGAAACTTTTTTGTCATGTCGGGTGAGCCCTGACATGCGACCGGAACAGGAATTTTACGATGTAGGGCCTGACCCGACACACGACCGCAAAGGGTTAATACTCAGTATACTGAGGAACCGTACCTCTAAGTTACATTCTAGAATAAACTCCTCTTTCTTCATATTTAAAACAAAACAACAAAAAAAACTAAAAATTTGCCGCCCCCATAATTATGCGGCTCTAGGCAATTGCCTAAGTTGCCTATTTAGAGATGTGGCCCCGAGTTTAATCAAGAACAGTGTACTTGAATAAATAGTTTAGACTTATTCCAACTTTGATTAATCTCTGATCTAAAAATCCATTTTCAGGTGAAGAGACCTGGTGATAAGAATGTTCGTTGCCAAATTCTTTTACTTCTCGACTACCAACCTCTTCAGTTCAAATTAGATGCCAGATTAGCTCGACTACTGGGTGTACATACGCAAACTCGACCAGTCATAATTAGTGCTCTATGGCAGTACATAAAAACTCACAAGCTTCAGGTTCGTAATTTGAAGTATTGCATCTTAGGTCTTGTCAATAGCACAACGAGAGTTTCTTCTTCTCTCTCTTTCCTCCATTAAGAAGCGTATGTTAGACAAGGATGGACAAGGGGATAAAACCCCCTCCTTCTGTCCTTTTTCTACTTGTACATTCAAATGGGAAATGAGAGAGATGGAAGAAATCCTGGTTGCGCCAGTGGGTCTTGTACTATGACTTTCAAAAGAAAGTTTCCTGGTGGAAATTTTTCATTCTTCCATTTCTCGACCAATTTTAAAGAACTTTGCAGTTTTCAGGGTTTTCAGAGTTTATTAATGCATGTATGTAATAGTAATGTGAGAGAGTGTATGCCTTAAAAAATCTAAAACTGTTTTGGAAGTATTGAAAAAAAAATTCAAGGACGATTTTGATGAGAGGACTTGTTTTTGAAGGTCATAGTACTTGAACATCTCGCTTAGAAAACTGAGTTTTTTTTTGCAGAATTGCTGACTTTACTAAGCCGAGTATTTTTTCAAATTTTTACTATTATTTTAGTTTTTAATCACTTTTTAATGGGTCTGTTGCAAAATTTTGCTACAACGATTAAGAGTGTGTAATCTAATGTAAAATCGCCTGAAAAGTCCATTTGTGGCATCAGAAAGTCATAAAATGCAATATAATAAACTCACAAGAGGCGTTTAATGAAATCCAATATGGCGGAGAAATATTGAGCAATTTGTATGCATGCACCACGAACATCCAAGGATAGCCAACTTTGACAACCTCACCGGAGGTAGAGGTTATGTGTTTGTTTACGTTGTGATTGGTTGTGATTGATATTGTGATTTTGGTAGCGTTCTAGAATTCATCCCTTTATTGTCTCGATGCAGAAAAGATTATTAATGGCAGCACTTCTTAATATACATAGGTATACTACATCACAGGATAGCGTAATCTTTTTTGCATGGATGCAGTAAATGGTTGAATTCTAGAACGCTACCGTTGGCTATCCTTGGATGTTTGTGGTGCATGCGTACAAATTGCTCAATGTTTCTCCGCTATTTTGGATTTCTTTAAACGCCTCTTGTGAGTTTATTATTGCATTTTATGACTTTCTGATGCCACCAATGGACTTTTCACGCGATTTTACATTGGATCAAACTCTCTTAATCGGTGTAGCAAAAGTTTGCAACAGACCTATTGCCGAAAGTTGCTAATTGTGTGTGTATGATAGCTGCATTATCCAGTAAGTGGGGTAATCGCAAGCTTTTGATTTATGATGTTTAAAGTGTTGCGTTGTATTTAAAAATCACCAAGAGTAACAGTAGTGACATCAGGAAGTATACAAGAGTTGCTGTGTAATATGGACTCATTTTTACTGAAAGGACGTACTCGACTTCAGATGTTGCCATTTCCACTTGATTTTAATATTCATATTAAATTAGACCTAGTGCAAAGAATTTCTCAAAACTTCCAGGACCTTTCCTTTTCTACATTAAGTCTTGTTCCTGAAAATTACAAGCAATTATTGAATCAGATTATTTTTAAGGGAATTGAAAAGTCGAGATTAAATGGCAATGTTGGAATACTAATAGGTCTGTTCGGTATAAATGTGTCCATGTCCATATTCAACATGCACACAGCTCCAGATACCTGGAGACTGTAATTTTTGTCCAACAATAAGTGTCTCGATTTTGAATCTATTTACTACTGGGAATTATTTGTCCATGGACTTCTGAACCATGCATGTTTGAGGTCGAAAGAATACTTTTGTTTCCTATTAACATGGGTCAGAAAATGCCCCCCAAAGTTTCAAAAAATGACTGGTTTTTTTGGAATAGCAAATACAAGTATGAACCAAATGTCATGAAAATTTGCGTAGTGGGGTAATTTTACCCGTAAAATTCATTACTGACCATGAAAGATTCAGAATTAAGTTTGAGTGAACTATTCAGGCAATCCTATACCTTCAACGGCACAAATTTTATGTTATGGATTAAAAATGTCAAAATTAATGTCTATAATCAGGTTGGAAAAACTCTTAGAAAGAATTTTGGTCCCAAGCATTTTTTTGATACGACGCATTCTAAGCGAGATAATTGCTGCACAATGTGGAAAAGTCAATGCTTTTACCATGGTGAGAGGCAGTAATTATGCAAGCCACCACTCCGCTGCTTCTTTGGGAAGCCCCAAATATTCACCTTCAAAATATTACGAGGGGCGTTCAATAAGTAAGTATCCCCCCCTCTAAAATCCACGAAAATGGACCAAATTTAAAAAAACTTTAGATGAAAATCTTCCTTAGGATATACTGAATCCAGCTATCTAAGAATCAATGCAATCGGATATAATGCGGCCGCACACGGGCCGCAGATGCGCGTTGCGGCATGAGCCGCTCCCGCCGGCTCGGCCGAATTTTTAGTAGCGCGCGACTAGAGAGGCTTCTCTTCAAACGTTCATACATTTAATCAACAACCGGGGAGGGAAAAATATCATCGGTTAAAAACATGAGTAGGGCTTACCTTATTTCTCCACATATCCACCTTTTCGGTCCAAACAGGTCTGATATCGAGACTCCAATTTTTTGATGCCTCGCGCGTAGAAATCCTTGGGCTGATTCTTGAAAAAAGTGTTTTTCGAATCCCATGGTGGTAAGAAGTTATTATCAATGAATTTTCCATGTTATCGTACTACCTGTGTACTATTATCTTACTATCAATCAGGTGCGTACACCCAACTCGCAGGGAAAGGCCTTATCGTTGGCTGGAAAAGGTGATAAGCAAAACATTTCGTCGCGCGCTTGATGCCGAGCCGGCGGGAGCGGCTCACGCCGCAACGCGCATCCGCGGCCCGTGCGCGGCCGCATTTTATCCGATTGCATTGATTCTTAGATAGCTGGATTCAGTATATCCTAAGGAAGATTTCCATCTAAAGTTTTTTTTAAATTTGGTCCATTTCCGTGGATTTTAGAGGGGGGGATACTTACTTATTGAACGCCCCTCGTAATTTGAATGGGTCTATTGTAAAATTTCGCCACAGTGATTTTGAAGTTTGATTTTAATGTGTAATAAAGCAAAAATAACAATGTGCACACTTTGAATTACTAAAATTTGAGTTTTTAAACTCAAGAAGATCAAAAGAAAATTCATTTAAAAAAGTCTCTAATCTCAGCCCAAGTTTAAAAATTTACTTTATTTGATTGCAGGACAACCATGAAAGAGAGTGGATTAACTGTGATAAATATTTGGAACAAATTTTCGCTTGCCCTAAAATGAAATTTGCTGAAATTCCGCAAAGACTGAATCCATTACTACATCCTCCAGATCCAATTGTAATCAACCATATCATCAGGTAAAGTTTCAGAGTCTTAATAATTTCAAGTTGATAATAAGTAGATCATTTCAAAGAGGAGGCTTTTTGAATTTGTCAACTTATAGTCTGTTCAGCGGATTCAGAGCTCTGGGCTAAGGAGCTGAAATGCAGTATGTGAATAGATACAGATTTCTTTTGTAATTTCTTTCGAAACACAGTTTTTATTTTGCTATTTTTGAACTCAAAAGAATGGTGGGGAGTATGGAATTCCATTACAAAAAAGTGGTATGACAATATTCAGAGAATTTTACGTTGATTTTTTTTTTAAGCCCTTAGTTCTCTTGAGATCTTAGATCTCTAGATATTTCCACTTAACTTTGGTAAGAATTATGAAAACCAAAGCACTTTAAAAAGGAGGGAAAAAGTTAGTCAACTGAAAAAAATGGGTTACCAAGAATAATGGATGTATTTAAAAAATAACATTTAGCAAACTTCTAGAACACCAATAAAAAAAAAAAAAAATCGGCGCTTCGCGCCGATTTTTGGGGGCTTCGCCCCCAATCCCCAAGCGCTTCGCGCAGGCTACGGCGCTGCGCGCCGTCATATTGGGGCGGGGGTGCAATATGTTGCGGGTACCCGCACGCGACTTTCTCGCTCCATGTTTCCTATACTTTACAGCATAGGGGTGCATAGCCGTAGCCAGAATATTGTCTATCTCTCTCTTAGCCGATTTAAACGCACGTGTTAGAAAAGGATGGATATAGGGGCTGTCACTTGGCTTCAGCCCCTCTTTCTGTCCTTTTCTAACACATGCGTTTAAATGGGCTAAGAGAGAGAAAGAAAATATCCTGGCTACTACGGCTATGTAGGGGTGTATACAAGAGTATTAATTAAGCATACTTAGTCATATTTCGGCTCAACAATACTGCTGAGGTTAGATAACCCAGAAAGATGATAACTTCCAAAATCAACTTAGCTTTACTTTAAGGCATCTGCGGTACAAGAGGGAAGAAACTATACTTGCAATGGAAATGTGGCGATCCTATAATTATTCAAAAAGGGAATGAAATAAGAAGGTAGTTCACTCTGGATGACGAGGTCTGTGACCATGAAATTGATCAGACCGGGATTCAAACCCACAACCTTTAAGTTCAAAGGTTTTTTGCGCTTGATAGAATAGATGTCGTGTGAAGCGTATTTCTGGTCTCAACAAAACGCTTTTGCCGGCGAAGCAGTTGTGTGAGTTCTATGTGATGCAGTTGAGTGAGTGTTCGCCAACCACCAGATAACTGATAAGACCATGTCTTCGAGAGTTGGGCGAGTCTATCTTGAGGGGTGTGGAAACAGATTTCTTCCCTGAAATTTCTGACAGTCGATACCCCTCAGGCATCATGGACTTGCCGCGATTCTCGAGGAGGAGGGAGTGGGAGAACCCCTGATTCCCCTTAGCTATACATTTCACTCATCCCAATTCCCAGTTCAGTCAGTGCCCGTCCCCCCTCTCCATTCAATGCTCACAGCCAATTCTTCCTTCTTGTCCGTGTTTACATTTGGTTGAGAACAAGCAGTTAGGTTAGGGCCTAATCATTAAGTAGTTTGTGTTTAAATCTAATGATCACGAAGAGTTTGGTCATCTTTAAGTTTATCTCCCAAAGTGTCAGTCAAAACTTCAATTTTCTCGTTTAGTACATTTACTCAACTTCTGAAAATAAGTTAGTTCAAGTGCACCACAGAATCTCCATTGTCAACATAGATTTTTGCTGTCTCAAAGCAGCCTTATTTTGAGTGATAACGTGTTCGTGTGTTTGTGTGTTACTGTTCCCTCATCAGTAACCTCGTTTTCTCTTAATCTAATTTCACCGGTCAAACATCAAAATCTTATCATTGACCGATGGTCCGACAGTTTTTTTAAAAGTGGTATTTAATTTTACTCTTCTACGAAATTTAAATGTGTGCCAATAGGCAGCCTTCCTCCTTCATTGTGGTAGTTCCAAGCAAGAAAAACACAGCAATTCTTAACCAGGGTTTCAGTGTTTTCTCATTTGGAGCTGCATAATTACGGCTCTACTATCACAATCATTACTTTTCAAACACTTCTATGGGAACCAGAACAGTGAGTACATTTATGATTTTTTAAATAAATCAGTGTTAACACTTGACATTTGACATCGCTGAATTTGCTCCATTTGAATTCATGTAACATATCGATTAGGTAGAGTGCACGGTGTACTCTTGATAGTTTGACCTTTTCATGAATGGAAATGGACCAAATGCAGCTATGCCAGATTGCAGGCGACACCATTGAATACAAACCTTTAAGTGGTTTTCTCAAAAATTGAAGTTTTACCTGTCTACCCCACCTCCCTCTCCCATATCTACCCTTATTTGGTTTTTCTTGGACAAATAAATGCTGCCATTCTATTTGTTTGTCTTATGAGCATATTTTCTCGAAGTTTCAAGAAAATCCTCACGGTGGTGGTCTCGGAAACGGGTATTTTTCCCCATTTCCCCCACCCCCTCTCCCATAACTACCCTTAATTGGTTTTTCTTGGACGAATCAATGCTGCCATTCGATGTGTCTGTCTTAGTAACATATTTTCACCAAGTTTCAAGAAAATCCTCACGGTGGTGGTCTCGGAAACGGGTATTTTTCCCCATTTCCCCCACCCCCCTCTCCCATAACTACCCTTATTTAGGTTTTCTCGAAAAAACGAATAATGCCATTCGATTTGTCTCTCTTAGGAGCATATTTTCACCAAGTTTGAAGGAAATCCTTAGAGCCATTTTTTAGAAATTCCATTTTTTTGCCATTTTTGGCCTATTTTTGGGGTCAAACCCCCCTTAATTTTAACTTTGGACAAAATCCGAAAAAGCTCCTCTTGGAAAGTAGAAAACAATTCTTCTTGCCAAATTTGAATGCAAACAGATGAATAGTGGAGGAAATATCATCCGTGACGGACGGACACACAGACACACAGACACACAGACAGACAGACGGACGGACATTTTTTGGGATATGGTTTTTTGGGTTCCTGGGGTCATCAAATGCCAAGAAATGGAGCTAACTCAATTTTCAAATTTTTCATGATTACAATACTTTCTCTACCCTATGGGGAGTGAGAAAGTAAAAATGGAGACAAACTTAGAGGGGGAAAAGGTATCCTAATTTTTGAGTAGATTACCCTTTTAACTGTTGTTTGACCTTGTTTAACTATGTCTAAATTTTGTTTGTATCTTTACAGTGTGGAAGGAACAGAACAGAAACAGACTGCCTGCTATGACATTGATGTAGAAGTAGACGACACTCTGAAAACGCAAATGAATAATTTTCTCCTCTCCACTGCGAGTCAGATGGAAATTCAGGTACTGATCGTTAGTAAATATTTTCTGCTCATTTAATGACACACTGTTTTACTGTTCCATTTCCATCCATTTTCAACTTTATTTCACCTGCTCGTCTCGGTTTTCATTCAGCAGTGAAATCTCACTTTTTGTTTTCTTTACCTTCCAAATAATGCCGATGGGTTTTCTGCAAGCGTTAGGTGTGGATGAATTGAGTGTCAAGAGTTATGATGTCAAAATCAGCAAAAGTAAGGATTGTGACACAGCAAATGTCCAAAATCCACTCGTTAACCTAATAATAGCATTCAAATATGTGACTTTAATGGTCTCATCATGCAGGTACTGTGGTAGTTTGCCATCTTTACTGTGTTGTTTTTCTGCACTGGCGAAGGGAAATTCAAGGAGAATGTAACAAATTAGACTTGATTCTGCCATGGCTAGAGTGGGTCAGAAATGTCAACATTTCTAGGGAAAAGACTTATCATGAAAAAAAGAAAAAGTTCAAACTAGTCTCTTTTTAGTGCTGCCGTTTGTGTTTATTTAATCGCATTTTTTTAATTCACGGATGATTTAACCGGTTCAGAAAAGATTACAGATGCAAGTATTTTTGTGCACTACAGTCATACATTGAACTGAACTGTGTAATCTTTTCTCAACCAATGGAATCATCGATGACATGAAAAAATTCACGGAACGGCTGCTCTACCTCTTATAATTGTAAACTGCTACTTATGACCCAAAACGGGTAAAAATATGGTCGTTTCTGATTTATCTGCAGTTGATTAACCTTGAAACATTAATCAAATTGAACTTTGACGATTTTTTAAAAATTTCTGGGAAAATTAGTAAAAATTTTCAAAATTGCTGTTTTCAGGGTGAACGGCTGCAAAAATGTTGAAAATGACCGAGATAGGACTCTTAGAACTTGCACAATAACGCCATTAATCTATTTTAACCTTTGTTATACCATCTCTGGTATCATGACTCTAGGAGCTAGTTACTCAATAAATATATTTTGCCCGCCAAGAGACAAATCAAGATAGAATTCCTTTATGGTACCTCAGTACCTGTGTAATGAGAACTAAAGGTGTCTTAAACGTATTGGGTCTCAATCCTAGAATTTCAGGGAATTTTAGGAAGGGAAAACCTGGAATAGTCGAGCAGGCGCTGATCCAAGGGGAAGGGGCTGTATCCCTTCCTTTGATCCAAATAAATTCATGATTAATTTTCGAGGAAATTTTTGGCGTTTTGTTTTTAGCCCCTCCCTTGAAAGATATCTAGATCCGCCATTGTAGTCAAGGAATTTTCTAGTCCAGTTTTTTGAGACACCTTGTTCCAAGAAGTTTCAGTGTTATTGTGATAAAATAAATGGTTACAGAGTAAGGAGCAAATGAGGTACACATTTGAGGAGGCGAAAGGAGGCTACGCTCCCATTACTGAAGGCATACCTGTAGCCAAGAATTTTTCTTTCTCTCTCTTTGTCCATTTGACTGCATGTGTTGGAAAAGGATGTAGAGAGGGACTGCAATGCACCATGGCTTTCAAAAGAAAGTACCCTGGTCAAAATTCTTACTGTTAAATTTGTCCTTTATTTTCTATGAAACTTTTGATTTTTCATGACGCTTGAAAACATCAAAATTGTTTAAAGATTGCCAAGATTTAAAAGAGTAAAAATTTTGACCAGAGTATTTTCTTTTGAAGGTCATATTACTTCAGCCCCTATTCTATCCTCCTCTAACCCATGCGTTTAAATTGGCAAAGAGAGGGGAAGAAAAATTCCTGGCTAAGGCTATGCGCTCAGTAATGACATGTGAGAGCAAGAGGGAAAATTTTTCTTACCCTTTTTCTCATTTTTTTTTCACTGCCGAATGATTGGGAGGAGGGCGGAGATCATGGGCGGATACAGGGAATTGTCTTTCTCTCTCTCCTCCCATTTAAATACGTGCATTAGAAAAGGACAGAAGAGGGGGCCAAAGTCACGTGATGGCCCCCTCTACTGTTCTTTTCTAACACATAAGTTTAAATGGAAGGAGAGAGAGAAAGACAATTCCCTGTATCCGCCCATGGCGGAGATATTGAGTTGTGTGAAGCAAGTGCTACGGGTGTTGCTCTTATCACCTTTGCCGTCTTTCTCGCATTGGAGAGAGTCAAAATATTTCCCCTCTCGCCATGATGTGGAAGATTCTTTTGCGGACCTTAGTACAGTGTACATCCTGCTCTGCTCCCTTTTGTTTTAACGCAGTCTAGTTGCTCCTTGTGTGAGACATCAACCTAACGAATCACCAAGTTCGGGCAGCTGTATTACTACTACTTCTACTACTACATACTAGATACTACTTGTATTATTAAAGTGTTCCTCACGTTGAAATTCTACTTTTTTGCATAAAGTAAATGTAATAAAATAATAACCTCTCTTTTGTAGAGCTTGGATAACAAAATTCATGAAACTGTCGAAACCATCAATCAACTCAAAACCAACCGAGAATTTTTCCTGAGCTTCGCGAAAGACTCCCAGCAATTCATCAATAAGTGGATCATATCTCAAACGAGAGACTTAAAGGTAAATTTCTGTTCTAGTTTAACTGTTGTTTTTACTCTCTTGGAGCCACTGCTTGGAATAGCCATTATAGATACACAGATGATACGTCCAAGTTTTGATGTCCAAAAATTAATGCCCAAATAATTAAAGTCCAAAAAATTAGGTCCAAAGAGGAAACGTCCAAAAGAAGACGTCCATTATTAAAATGTCCAGAGATTATAAGTCTATAAAATGAAGTCCAAAAATTTGGAAAGTCTAAGGGGCAAATGAATTTTGGTTTTTAAAGACAGTTTTTTTCACGGTTTTTAAAGAGTTCACAAGCAAGGAACTTTAGGATGTGACTCTTCGCCATCTATCCCTTCATGAAGGGAGGAGGAGCTGCGTAAAAAATGGACTGGAGGAAACTTCTGAGAAGAGAGAGAGCTTGCCACCGCAACTTTCGTACGTAGCGACTCAGCATGAAAGCAGGTGTCAGTACAATCTTGGGAAGGTCACATATCCTTTTTTGGAGCATCGTGCTCCTTAGACCCTTACTTAGTCCTTATAAATGCACTTAGTCCGCAGACAAAAAAAGACTCGTAGAATTTACCATCTGCATAGCTGATTTTGGAGTCTGCTATCAAGTGTGGTAAATTTTACCATCACACAGTAAATGCGACATACCTTGTGGTGAAATGTACCAACAGGTTATCTTAATTTACCACAAAGTACATTGCATTTATACTATGATGGTAAAATTTACCATCCTTGATAGTAGACTCCAAAATCAGCTATGCAGATGGTAAATTCTACCAGTCTTTTTTTTCCGTGTCTGTCAATTTTACTCCGTGATGTATTTCTGTTCACGAAAGCACGAAAAGCAAAGATATGTTGCGACTTTATCCTGCCTCAAAAATTAATTATTCTTTTTTTTCTTTTAGACAATGACAGACGTCGTTGGTAATCCAGAAGAGGAAAGAAAATCTGAATTCTTCTATCAGCCTTGGGCGCAGGAGGCGGTGTGTCGCTACTTCTACTCTAAAGTTCAACAGAAACGTGTCGAACTTGAACAAGCGCTGGGTATTCGCAATGGTTAAACTTCTCCTTATTGCCTCGCATGAAAAAAAAAAAAAATGTATTTTTGCCATTATTAGAGTTAAAAAACCTTTGTTGTAAAGTTCTTTTTGAATTGTTTGTTTTAAATTTTGTTTTTTTTTTTTTGGTCTCGTTTAATTCATTGAGTTTCTTGCTCATTTATCGGTGACGTTTATTCTAAGTTTACCATTTTATGATTTTTTACTTTTCTTCTTACTCAGGGTGTCTCTTTTAAGTTATAGTGCTGAGGTTTTTTCGTATTCTTCTCTTTCGTAATTTAAAACAATTTTACCGAGTGACGACAGTGTTTGAAAACTTGTTGCGGTTCTCAATCTGAAAACACATATTTTATGTCTGTATTTTATGAAGGTCGCAAATTACTATCAATACTTAGCCATTAAGATTTTAAAACACGATATACAATTAAAAATTTTCATGATAACATTCTGGTCTTAAACTACAATCTCGCTCGCTCTTTAGGAGCAGTTCTCAAAATTGTTGAGCCTCAGACTGTTTTCCACCCTGTCAGAAAACCTGTTAACCTCTTGCCGTTGTGAGGGGAGTATTGTGATTTGCTGTGTAATTTAAATGGTTGAAAACAAAGCATTCAACTCCAGGAATTTTTGTTCGGAAAATCTGATCCGGCGATTTTGAATTTTGAAATGTTTATTCAGACTTTGACACCCCCCCTGATATCCAGAAAATCAACAGTGGAAAAAAATACAAAGAACAAATGCTGATATTCCTTTTCGGTACATTGTTGCCCTTTTCGTCAAGTTGCCATGTTTCATTCCATTTTTCTCGCCATCCTCCAACCTATTTCCAGCAAACGGTCTCAAGGCCGACAGTTTGGGAGCTGCTTTTCTGAATGGGGCTGTGCCACACTTTTGCTCTAAGTGATTAAATTGTCCATTCTGGTATAAAAATCTAAAAAAATCACAATGGTAGCTCTTAAAACTTCCAAAATCCACTCTTAAACTCGATAAACGCTTTTATTTGGGTGAGCGTAATGGTGACTTAGGGCAGTAATAATGGGAGATTCCTGTCTAATAGTACTGTAACTCCATTAAGAAGTGACCAATAAGAGACGAAATGCCTTTGACACTAGTGGCACCAGGTGTCACAATACCATTAATCAGATGTGGATCACAATTCTGATGCCTAATTACTCTGTGAATCTTCCTTGACAGCATAGAGAGAGTGACAAAATTAATAAAGGAATCTCCCATTATTAGTGCCATACGCTGCCATTACGCTAGCGCGTTTGAAAGCATTTTGTGAATTGAGGAATGGATCTTGTGAGTTTTTAGTGCTATCATTGTTATTCTTGGAGATTTTTACATCTCAATCAATCATTAAATCGCTCGCAGCAAAAGTGTGAAACAGCCCGACAGCCCCATTACTGCTCACAAGCATTCACAAGTAGTTTGAAATAAATCTGTTTTGCTGCTTTCCAGCCAGAGCTGCCGTTAGGCGTATAATTATACGAATTTTTCAATTCACTGATGATTCCCCGGTTGAGGAAAGATTATACAGTTCAATTTAACGTATTACCGAAATGCATGAAAATACTCTGATCTGTAATCTTTTCTCAATCAGTGGAAACTCCGTCAATTAATTGTAATATCTGCAAGTTTTTTAAAGTCATCGACGACTCCAACGGTTGAGAAAAGATTACAGATGCAAGCACTTTCGTGCATTACAGTAATACACTGAACTGAACTGTGTAATCTTTTCTCAACCGGTGGAATCATCGGTGAATTGAAAAATGCGATTAATTATAAGCAAAACGGCAGCCCTAGTTTCAATCCTGTCCTATTCAGTGGCGCACCGAAGGGGAGGGGGGCTATCAGGCTAAAGCCCCCCAAACCCAGAGTAAATTTCTGGGCTGGTCTATACGTAAATGCCGCACTCTGAGATTTGCGATGCTAAAAAAATTTCTCAAGAAGCTTTGACTTTTTAGCCCCCCCCCAAAAAAAAATCCTGGGTGCGCCTCTAATCCTATTGAATATTGTGAAAGGTTTGAAGTCTGTCTCTTTTCCTCAAAATTACAATGTATCTCATTCAGATTGTGTATCAGTGGCACTTATTGACAAGGTTTTCAAATACTGTTGTCATTTATTTATGTGTTGAGTAGCTTTTCAGATTAATCTGTGATCTTTAAGTGGGCCCTAGTGCATAGGGGAGTGACCCTTAGTTTTTAAAATGATCCGTTCCCTGTATTCTTGATTTGTAAAGTTTGATCGGACTTGCTTTCCTCTTGTCTTTACCTTGTCAATTTATCTTTTAGTATCATTGCTCAAATTTTTCCTCAGGCTGAAAGAATATCAATGAATTTAGTTCCGAATCATGTTTGATCTGTGCATTTGAATCGTGGTGGAATGCCCGTTGAAGTGGCTTTGTTCCATCATCAATTGTAAATATTTTTTCATTAATTTTGATGTTCCATCTTGAATAAATGTTTTTTGACTAGTATTTTACAATTTTGAATCTCCGGTTGTCTTATTTTATCCCTTAGAAATGCTTTTTCAAGTACCGTATTGTTGCCGTTAAAGCTGCTCCAGGCACCTATTTGTCTGATTTTGTCTCTCATAAATCGGGGTGTGGCTTATCTGTGAGACTTGCCATATTCCTGTAACAATGTCATGAGTCCCAAAGGAGGGGAAATCAGTGATAGCGAGAACACGTAAACAAACGCTCCCTGGTGCGCACTCCAGTGCACTGTGTCGACGTGGGCTCATTCTTTTTTTGGTCCTTTTCTAACCTTGTATTTTTACGGTGAAAATTGGATAGAAGTCTAATTCTGGGGCTTCCCCTGGTTTGAACATTAGCTACGCTACACTATGGTCCCAAATCAATTCCTAGGCAGTCAAAAATCGATCGGTTCAAAGTCGGAAAAAAACTATTCCTGCTACTACTTTAGATGATTTTAGGGGGTTTATTTAGCTAGATATTTACCCTTGGATTGTCATACATCCATCGGAGAAAATTATTTGATGGAACCTTAATTCCTTTGACATTTCATGTCTGTATTTTTGACCACCTAGGACTCTATTTTGATCTGTAGTGCGCTACAGTCAGTGGCGGCTCGTGCAATTTGGCAACTATGCTAATTTTCCATTAAAACCTATGCAAAAGAATCGATATCTTGGGGGTGCAATTGCACCTCCTGTTTAAACGGCGTCACGTGACAGATTTGAAGTCGTTCGTAAGTTGTTAATTTCAGAAAAATGACTCGCCCATCAATCGAATCACTCGAAATCTGTCACGTGACGCCGTTTAAACCAATAGGATTGGCCATTTCCTGCTATCTTGTCTCGTCTAGTCCAAAAGATTAGAATCAGCCCCAGGGGTGCCAGACCCCCCCCCCCTCGAGAATCCAGGCGAGTCCCCCCCCCATCTGACATTTTCACCTGATTGTTTTACATAGGTTTAAATAGAGAGTATAAGTTGTTGCCAGATTACATGCGCCGCCATTGGCTACAGTCCAGAGACAACAGAGACCATACTCTAGCTATCTCGCCCATTGTGGCAACTTTTTTTTTTGGGGTTGTAATAAAGCAACGCTCAACGGCTCCTGACTGTTGAACAGAGTTGTTGATGTCAGTAGCCAATCAGAGTGAAGCATCAATGGTTTGGTGGTTGGTCAACAATCCACATAGGACTGCTGTTGGATGTTGTTCCCCATGTTATTTTTTTGAGTCCCCGAAAATACAATCTTTCACTGCATGAGCGGCTAGTGCGTAGTCTCTGTTGTCTCTGCTACAGACTTCATTATTGGTAAGCATGGTGATCTTATGTTTCAATAGGTTTTGACATTTTCAGATATAGGGGAGGGTGGTGATTGCCTCTTCCTTTGGTTTTGGCGGATGGTGGATTTTGGCATTGTCAGATACCTATCGGGTGATTGCTTCCCCTTTTTGGTGAAAACAAAGGCAGAAATAAGAGGGGGAGAGAGCAAAGGACAGCAGAATCTGGAGAGGGTCGTCGAGGGGTGAAAATTCCAAGTTCACCTCCTCCTTGCTGGGGGGTTGGATCCGCCAATGGATTTTCGAGGACAAAGGGCTCTAAGGATGATAATAGACAGGTGGGTGGACACTGGACGCATAGGCGGACCGTCACCAAAAAAAGTGGGGGGGGGGCTAAAAAGTGATGACTTTTTTTGTTTGCTTCTCGTCTCAAAGGGGTATTTTAAATTACCTAGAAGAGATTTATTTTTAGCCCCTCCGCCCAAAAAAAGTGGGAGCTCCCCCTAGACCCTGATACGGTCCGCCAATGGGTGGACGAATAGACGCCAGGCAGACAGATATGCAACTACTTAGGTACGTTAGCACTACACTTTGAGAGGCTCTTTGAACTCGATTCTCACTAGCATTCTCTTTCTGGATTTAGTTCCGATTTTCCGATTTTTTTTCTTATTTCGTGATTTGGAATTTCTTAAAATAGAAAAGAAACTTCCCCTCCGCTTTTCCGGGGGTCCTCCTTGTTAATTTAAATAGGCAAATAATAAATATACTTACAAGCAGACCTGCTCATCTCGAGGGTTTCCTAACGCCAACATGAAAAAGGGCCCTCAAAACGTATTCTTGGTTCTTCCTGGGAATCCTCCTGTGTGGGGCTGGGGCTTCATACTAAAATAAACAGAATTTGTCGGGGGGCCGCGGGGTATTGCCATTGCCCCGGCTGCCCTATGGTAGTCACAGAATAAGTCACAGCCCTGAGGGCTGATTCTGCTCTTTTGGGCGAGACGAGACGAGATACCGCGGGAATCGACCAATCCTATTGGTTTAAACGGCGTCACGTGACAGATTTGAAGTCGTTCGTAAGTTGTTAATTTCAGAAAAATGACTCGCCCATCAATCGAATCACTCGAAATCTGTCACGTGACGCCGTTTAAACCAATAGGATTGGCCATTTCCTGCTATCTTGTCTCGTCTAGTCCAAAAGATTAGAATCAGCCCCAGGGGTGCCAGACCCCCCCCCCCTCGAGAATCCAGGCGAGTCCCCCCCCCCATCTGACATTTTCACCCCTTCCCCCCGAAGCAAACGTTTTCACCCCCTCTCCCTCGAAGCAAACATTTTCAACCCCCTCCAAGGGAGGGTCTGGAGGTATGGAATACCCCCCAGTGGGAGGGAGGTCTGAGGGTCCTACCCCGAGAAATTTTTGGAATTTCGAAGTCTTCAGGTGCAATTTAAGCTGTTTTTAACAGTTTCAAACGCATTATGTATTCTCACATCAAAACCGCGATAATTATTACTTTATTTATGATCCCCTTATTCCCTCTAATTTTTTGGAATTCGAACACGAACTTGACTCTGATAATTTTTAACTTAGTGATAAGTTGAGGATATCTGTCTCCCCCCTCAGTTAGGAAGGGAAACCCTCAGTAAGGGGGGCCGCGGAGACCCCCAGTTAGGGGGAAACCTTCACTTAAGGGTGAGACCCTCAGTTGGGGGGGGGAGAACCTCAGTTAGGAAGGAGACCCTAAGTTAGGGGGAGGCCCTCAGTCAGGGGGGATGCCCTCAGCTAGGCGAAGGCCCTCAGCCATGGGGGGGGGGAGAGTTACATACAAAGTACAGGAGAGAGAATAGATTATGACTTTTCTTTCCTGTAAAAATATGTATGCCTGCCTTCTGCAAATAGAAAATAATAATAAAAAAAAAAAAAAAAAATCTCATCCCCAAATTTGAAAGTATACGAGCAGCTCGTGTGCAAATATGGGATCTGGCACCCCTGATCAGCCCCTTGGCTGTCTCTTTTGGAAAAGAGAATTGCAGGGTCGTCAGTGGCAGGGAATGTAAGCCGCGCCGCGGGGTCCTTTGTAAAAGCGGCTGCGGGGTCCTTTGAGTAAAAAATGGGTTGTGGGGTTCTTATTTTCTAAAAATAGCTGCGGGGCTCTACTTCAAAAGGACTTAGCCGGATCATTTTGAATTCCGGATAGCGGGGAATGCAGGATTGCCGATACCTACGTTTCCTGCGATTAAAAAAAAAAGTCAAAGGTTTTCCATGTTCAGAAAAAAATCTCTAAATCATTTCCACTGGAAAGCGCAGCGGGAGAGGAATGGAAACGCGGAATGCTCGAATGGACGAGTGGCGATGCGACAATGACCAATTGAAATCGCCGTTGATCCACAGGGCGCGGACGGATTGC